>OX465050.1:1267863-1427036 GCA_949841015.1 Aplysina aerophoba
TGTTCTATCTCCATTTCTGTTTTGCCTATACTTCAATAGTTTGGTGGATGAATTAAAGAAGTCGTCTTGTGGAGTTGAGTGTGGTGGGATGTTATTCCTGGTCTTTTATTTGCTGATGACACTTCACTGTTTGCCTCTGATGGACCAGGGATCAGGAAGAGCTTAGATGTATTAGTCAGATGGTGTGATGAATGGGGAGTGAAGATTAATGTACAGAAATCTGGGATTATGCACATAAAACAGAACACTGTAAAAACTTTCCTCACCTGGCTGTCTAATGTCTTGTGAGCCCCCATCCTGTGCCAGGAGTGATAGGGAGACGGTCTGCTTGAAGGGCCAGGGGATCGGAGGAGGTCCTACCTGGCTATTCATTCATCGAATGTGCGGCACAGTACAGTATCAACATTAGCCACGAGCTACAGCGGGATGTACAGAGTTGACCAGGAGGAGGAGGGATGTCGTCTTGGGGAAGACAGTCTCCCTCTACAGTGCCCCATTCTGCACCTCCCGGCACGGCTACAAGCTGTGCCTGCGTGTCTACCTCAACGGGGACGGGTCTGGTCGAGGGACCCATGTCTCCTTCTTCATAACCCTCATGAAGGGAGAGTTTGACCCCCTCCTCCCCTGGCCCTTCAAGCAGACCGTCTCCCTATCACTTCTGGCACATGACACATTAGACAGCCAGATGAGGATAGTAGTGGTTTCCAAATTCCCAAATCTGAGATGAAGGTGGCCTCTGGCTGTCTGTGTTTAATTTGCATCTGTATGGCTTGGGTCTTGCACCAGTGTTCTCTCAAACAGTATATATTATATGCATACTTTTAGGAAGGTGCAAATGGATGGATGGAGACCAGCAAACACTAGTATAGCACAGATGTGTGTGTGTGTGGCTGTTCACTTTCTGTCATGTTGCCGACTCTTGTTGTGGTATTGCCATATATAGTAGCACCTTTCAAAGAGAGTACAATGTCACTTTGTTTATGCATATTACAGTAATCACATTCATTAGGTGCATGTGAAAGAAGCTTGATTCCCATGTGTGGTGCATGAGATCCCACTTGCTTAAAATGTGAGTGTAAGCACGAAGCTCATTATAGAGGTTCTACAGTAAGGATGTACATAGCCTTCTGTTGGTCATCTTGTCCATGGTACTGGGCCCAAGAAGGAAGCTTACTACGGTGTCCAACTGGCTATGGCTAGAGTGCTTCTAATAGTAATTTGTGGAGGTGGGTTGGGACATTGTGTCAACATTACTGATACTGCGTGTTGTGGATCGTGTAGTGAGACTTCTGAGGTTCTCTTTTATGTAAGGGCAAGTGGTTATTGCCTTTTTTACTCTGTGGATTGAGGAACCCATACTGCATGTTGTATGTATACTATCAGCTGTGTATGCATTATAGCTAGAATACACAATATACATATACATACTAATCCTGCTATTCGGTTAGTATATGATGTGGCCAAAGCTCTGCCTTTCCAATGCATTATATGGCCCAACAGCAATGTAGTCTTTCTCTACACACAGACACACACACACACACACTTGCTCGCACACACACACAAACACCTCCATTGCTATGTAATGCATGGGCAAAAGGAGTAATCTATGGGAGCATATTACAAGATACAACATGCTGTAAAGTTCTAAGGGGATGTGTTTCTTGCTGCTTATAGAGGTAGCTACTTGTGCCAAAATTCAACTCGGGCAGTCCACTTTTTTTTGACTTGAGACACACAACCATTTATGGTTGCCAGGCGCACAGTGATGCACTAGCCTGCTCTGACCACAGGAATGTACAAAGGCACTGTCCAAGTGGTTGCCTGATCTCGTGACTGCAGAGCTGTCAGTCATATGACCACAGGTATCACATGGTCACCTTACTCAAAAGCAACCTCTCCTAACCCCTCTGGACATTCTATTGCCTTAAACTGTGCCCTGTACAGTCACCCATGGCCAGTGCCTCTATTACCAGTGCTGTGTGCATGTTTTACAAGCTGAGCACTGTTGCTGGTACCGCAGTGCTGCTCTCAAGGACATCAAAAATGCTTTTTGACTGATGATGGATCATTTTATTGCAAGAGAGTAGAGTCAACAATTCTCTATTGAATGAAGGCTGTGCAAGGTCTAAGAATCTCAGTGCAATCAGAGAAAGGTACTCTGTATCTGTGGTGCAAGCAAGGCGATTCAAGCAAAGGAGACTGCTGGCTAACACTAAAGGTCACCAAGCTTCACACGTGCTAGTGCCACAGGCGTGAAAGCGACGTGCGACGGACTTTGAACCCTGACGTCATTTGTTTACATGTATAAAAGGCGGCAATGCAGCGCACAAACGAACTGCCGTCAAACTTATCCTATATTATATGTATTCGACGTGGATACCAGAACAACGAGAGGCAGCGGAGGGAGAATCGCTGCAGGTGCGCGCTATACACTGCTCGTTCGCACGTATGTACAGGCATGCGCGCATGTATACCTTGATTTCGTGAGCATTCTATATTTAACCTCCACTGACCTTTCATCAAAGGAGAGTCAAAGCGCTGGGGCTGGCGCTGGGGCTGGAGGACAAGGGAGAAGTGAACATACAGCGCCACCTAAACGACAACTAGCCTTACCGTTGGAGGAAAAAGGAAGCCTCGTCTCCCTGTCGAAAGAAGCAAGAGACCGCGGCCCTGACGAACGCCTGATATCTGTTTCGAAGTTATGGCGTAAAGACCCGAAATTGGCTATCCTTGTCCCACCGCTTTCCAAGTCGCCCCAATTGGAGCCTGACGATGCGTTGGCGATCAGTGCGGTGCCGCGTGTTGCTCAGTTCAGATAAGCGAAGAGCATTGCATTACCGGTGAGCACTGCCAGTATGATTGTCATTTAGCGTATATACCTGAGGAACTATCAAATGTTGCAGCAACCCTACGGCTGCCTTCATCAGTGATAATGATGCTTACAGGCGTGCATGGGGTGTAAAATAGGGGTAGCCAGCGGAAGTGTTAGACTGAGAGCAGATGCATGGCCTGCGTGGACCAAAACTCGGTTCCATGCCAGGCCTGACGATATAAGATTTCAATGTGCTAGCTATAGTCATGTGATCTTGCTGGTTCTTAGTCTTGTTTTCCTAGCTACTTCTGTGTTGACATTCCTTCGTGTTCATGTGGGTCATCATCATGAACAGGGTATTTTCAATACTGACACTCAGGTTATGGCTAGCTAGCTAGCTATGTGGTTTTCTTCTTTTTACCCTAGGAGGACACCAACTGCCCCGAGCTGCACAGACTCTCTGAAATCTGCAGTGTCCAAGTCTCTGAGTGTAAATATCATCAATGGCGACTGTATGAATGTTAAATTCTCGTGACAGTTGTGCTATTTGTATGTTCATAGCTAACAGCATGTTTGTATACAGCTGTAGATAGCTAAGTGGCAACACGTGCCCATACCAAACTAAGTGGACGGGTTTACAATAATATTACAGTGAAACCTGGCAACGACAACCGCCTGTGGGTTTACAATAATATTATTTATACAAAAGGTGTTTGGTGCAAGAGGGCATGCATTAATTAGTGTGCCACGGGTTGTGCATGTAGCCTACGTATCGGTCTGGTGTCATGGCAACATTACAGACGCCAGACTATGGATGACTGCGTCACTAAAAGAGACGTTAGCTTGTAGTCCTCGCTGATGCCTTCCTGAATCTTCGCCTGTCGATCGAGGACTGGTAAATTGTGCAGCCGTGTGCTCATTTCAGTGCGAGTGATTCACACCTGTGTGTGAGGCCTTCTAGAGGCCAGAATCAGGAATGGCGTCGCACAAAGTTAGCACCGAACCCAGCGTAGCTAGTAGCAGGAGCTGTACGCCCAGAGCGTACGCGTCCATCCCTGGCAAGCGAGAGTACAGTTCCAGGATAAGCGCCCTCTCCGTTGACTTTGAGCAGGTTCACATCGTCTCAAGGCGAAGAGTAAGCTCATCTGGCTCCGTCACGGGGGCTGCGTGCGTTGACGGTAGCAACACGCGGCGAGACCCACCACCACCATCATTTCCCCTCAAGCAAAACTCGTGGGTTCTTGATCCTGCGGACCAAGGAGAGACGTGTCACCCCACTACTTTGCTACAGCAGGACTGTCTGTGCTCGTCTTTAACCTCAAAGTCTCTCTCTTTCGGAGAAGGAACTAACTCGTTACCAGAGGCATCATCACGTGACCGAGCTGCACAGGGCTACTCGCCTCAACAGTCCAACAGCCGTGCTTACCGACTGTCCCCAAAGTGCAGCAGGTCCACCTCAACCTCCACTGGAGCGTCTAACCGTCCACACACTACTGCTGCCACCAAACCTACTCACAGTCGACTAGTCAAGCAACCTCAAAGTTTTCGGGTGGTGTCCACAAAGGTTGCAAAGAGTGGAAAGACTTCTTTTGGCGAGGAGCGTGTCCCTGGTGATGGCTGTGAGAGGGAGCAGTGGCAGGATGAGGATGAACTACAAGAAGACCCTGATGTCCTCAGTGACTTGGATCAGGAAGAAAGTGAAGAGGAGGATGAGGAGGATGAGGATGAGGATGTAGTCTGCTTGACTGATAGCTGTGACAGTGGAGGCCCTGTGAGGGGTGGGGCAGAGGGGCGGGGAGTCTTGCTCAGGAAGGCGTCTAGTTCGGACTCATCTGGTGTGTGGTCTGATGCCTCAAGTCATCATCATTCAAGAGGTTTGTGGCACTGGAGAGGTGGGGGTGGGGGCATTAGTGGGATGCGGGTATGTATTTGCATATGTACGTATGTATACATGCACTGTCTCTAGAATGGAAGCATTGCTTGATATTACACTATGACTATATGTTACGTATGTAGATTATTATGTAATATGTATATCCATATATATACGTATGTAATCTGTATATATCTGTATGATATCTACTTATGCACATATGTGTGACTAGTTGTATGATGAGTATATAATTATAGTGGTAAATGCATGGATGTACATACGTATGAGTATTACCGTATGGCCGGAAATTTTGGCGGGGAATTTATTTTGGCGGATTTGCACTTTTGAGATCAATCCGCCAATATTTCATCTGCCAAAAGTTTACAGTGTGATGTCATCATTATTGCAAAATCATGGTTTTTACGTGTGCTAGTCTAATCCTCGGCATGGAGTTCACCAATGAAATTGTGTACGAGGGCATCATTTCTCTGAAGAGTTTTGTACATCGGAGGTGGGGGAAGAGTTTGCTTGTCTGTCAATGTGAGGAAGGTGATCCAAACGACGTGTATAGGGTCGCTGTAAAGACCGACGTGACGAAAACAGTCCAGATTAAGTGTAACAACGATTTGTTAAGTTGTCAGTTGCATTTCATCATCACTTTTGTCGTAACTAATCCAAGACTAGCTCACGGCCTGGCTAAATTCCCAGCGCGTTTGATTAGCCATTTTGTTATGTATATCATTATGGCTAAAACTGCCTCAACCGCCAAAGTAAATTCCGCCAAATGACATATTTTCAGCAATCCGCCAAAATATCTTCCCGCCAAAATTCCCGGCCATACGGTATTATGTTAGTATGTACACTGTTATTCTTATGATGTCAATGTTCGTATGTGTCCACCGTAGAGTTGTGTAATTACATGTGTGTATGTAGTGTTTACGATGCTGCATCAGGTCAGGATTAGGCAGCAATCAGTACGTAAGTCTCTGCATACATATAGGTATGTACATACGTATGTATGTATGTACATAACTTGTTTTTATACAGTTATACTGAGACTGTACATAACTTCTGTATTGCATTGTGTAGTTGTATTCATGTGTATGTAGAACAGTTCTGTAGGCTACGTACCTCTGCATGTGCTGTATTGCCTATTAGTGTGATGAGCTGCAGTAGCTGCTCAGCCAATGTGCATACATACGTACGTACCTAGTCACGCATGCCAGCCCCTACCTCTGCATTGCTATTATTGCACAATCTGCCTTCGCAATTGCACATTAAAAGCAATGCGAAGGTAGAGACTGGCACGAGAGACTATTGCATACGTACGTACCTGTATGATTTCTTCCCACTTCACTGCACGTTGTTCCTCCCTCCCTCCCTCTCCCACCCTCTCCATCCCTCACTTTCCCTCTTCCCTCTGCAGGTGGTATCCTAAAGCTGTCCAGTGGTGTGCTGCATCAACACGGCAAGACGGTGCGCTTTGCCTCAGATGCCACTTTGGCCCTATCTCCACCCAAAGCAGAAGACAGTGGAGACACAATGGGAGAGAAAGTGAGAAGGAGAGCGAGGAGTGTTCCAGACCTCTCGTCTTGCATGTCACCTCGCCTTCAGCCCCTGGGGGCGTCTGTGGGTGTGGACACGGTGGGCAGTGAGTCGCCTTCCTGTGCCCTGACCGAGAGCCTCTTCCCTGGGCTGCCTGCTACCATCCACTTCCCTCTAGCAGACGAGGAGTGTAAGTATCAGCACAAGCTATATGAACAAGCACACACTTATGGTACAGCATATACGTACGTAAATATGTATATAGGAACATATGTATGTATACACTGCACAAACTCCTGTCTGTAATATCAGCAGCCTTGTACTGTGGCTGAATGTCCTGCAGTCATTAAGTCTGCTAACTACGTAGGTCAAACGTATATACTTGCTTACGTAGTTGTGCAAATGCCGTTGAGACTGTGTTTCTTGTGTACAGTCATTTGTGTGTAGGTATGTACGTACGTACCTGTACGTATGTCCATGTACGTATGTATGTATACGCATGTACACCTCTTCTGCAATACTGTAGTTACACATGAACGTAGTTGTACATACGTGCAATGTGTTAATATCCAGTTACAATAATAGAACTACATACGTATGTATGTGCTGAATACCAGTAGACATGTGTGGTGGCTGGCGAATGAGGTAACATATGTACATAGCAGCTAAAGCTATATACTTTCAGCCACAAAGACGAAGGCCTTTGTCAGTGATTAGATTGTTGGTGTTCTGCTAAACGTAGCAGTGAGTATCATGTGTCTCTGGGCCCAATATGATGCCACGGACCTGCTGGGAAGAACCACCAGCACACACACTGCAGTGCATGGTGGCTGTTTTTGCTGTTGAGCAAGTACACATATGCTGTACCAACTTTGCAGTCCCAAAATTGCTATACTTGTGTCTGTTTCTGGTACACATGTGTATGTACATACGTATACAATGTGCATATACGTACAGTATATCTGTTTGTGCCTGCCTGCTGCAGATGAGTGTCTGCCAGAGGAGAAACGTGCCCTGTTGAAGTGGAAGATGAGTTCAATCACTCCGAATGTGGTCCGGTCCTGTCTCACGCGAGTGGGCTTTGCCAAGCTCAAAAGTGAGCAAAAGGAGAGCTAGAGCGGGAGGCACTCACTACTCCCCATTTCACATTATTGCCTCCCATCCCTTCCATCACCTCTCATCACCAGTTTTGTATGTATGTAGTGTAGCATGGAACGGGTACATACATATATATACGTATACGTAGAATGGTAACTTTTCATATACTGCTTTTAATATGTATGTCTGTATGTACGTACATGCGTATACTCCCTTATGTATATGCAAATGCCCATCTTCATAATTCGTTCTCCCTTCATTTAAGTTTCTCTCTGAACTACCCTCTCTCCCTTACATCACACCCCTCTCCTCTCATCCCCTCCTCTGCTCTCACTCCCCCCCCCCCCCCCCTATTCCCACCCTCTGCAGAGGGCACTCATTGGCTGGGCTACTGGGGCAAGCACATGAAGGGAGAGGCCTTCAAGGGTCTCAGAGAGTACCAGAAGGTGAACCACTTCCCAGGCAGCTTTGCCATCGGGAGGAAGGATCGGCTTTGGAGGAGCCTCGTGCGCATGCAGTCGCTCTATGGAAAGAAGGTGTGGCTGTGTGTGTGTGTGTGTGTGTGTGTGTGTGTGCGTGTGTGTGTGTGTGTGTGTGTGTGTGTGTGTGTGTGTGTGTGTGTGTGTGTGTGTGTGTGTGTGTGTGTGTGTGTGTGTGTGTGTGTGTGTGTGTGTGTGTGTGTGTGTGTGTGTGTGTCTGTTTGTGTTTGTGTGTGTTTGTGTGTGTTTGTGTGTGTATGTGTGTGTGTGTTTGTGTTTGTGTGTGTGCGTGTGTGTGTGTGTGTGTGTGTATGTGTGTGTGTGTGTGTGTTCATTTCACTTGTTCCAGCCTAACTCCCTTCCCTCTCTTCTTGTTAGGAGTTTGACTTTGTCCCTCAGACGTTTGTGCTCCCCTCTGACCTCCGTTTGCTGAAGAGGGAGTGGGAGGCAGGAGGACACCTGAACAAATGGATCGTCAAGCCTGTGAGAGTCACATGTGACATACGTATGTACAAAAGTTACTCTGTTTTGGGTCTCTGTATACGTACATGTATTATTGTGTACACGTACGTACATACCTATGTACATGTGTATGTATGTATGTACGTGTGTATGTATGTACATATACATATGTAGCACTGTTAGCAGAAGACTCATTGTGGTTACATGTACATTCAGAGTGCAATGTTCACATGCGTACGTATGTACGTGTGTATGTAGCTCGGCTCACTGAATCACTACTGGAGGCTCACATAGTTGTTATCAAGAAGAGAGAGCAGCGAGGTTGATTCGACTAGAGAATATGTATATAGTTTAGGATCTACTGTACATACGTACATATGTAGATATGTACGTACCTATGTTTGTATCTTTGAATATGCATGTAACGTATTTGGTGCACCTTCTTCACAAGACACAGCAGAGGGATGCAAGTAGAGTTCTATAGGTGGACCATATGTGTGTGAAAGTATGCGTACATACAGCGTACATATACGTATGTACATGTATGTACCGTCTGTGTGGCTTGTTGGATGTCAGTTGAGATTCCTTGTGGAGCTATTGCACTTGTCTCAACACACGTATGTCTCATATGTGTCATTATGCATGGCAATGCACATACGTACGTACGTACGTAGTGTGTGTTTGGTGGTAACTATTTGATGACGGCATATGTATATATTTGAATCATCTTTGTCCTTTCTGTCAAATATGACATTCTCCCTCAAGAGCTGGCGATGCAGTGTGTACAGTGTGTCTTTGTAACCATGTAGGCATGCACATTGCTTAGTACTACTCTCAGAAGGAGAAAGGAAAGATGCATGTGTTCGTGTACATATGCACAGTTCTGTTAGCGCTGTATGTACGTACATCTGTGCTCTTACCCAACCCCTCCCCCTCCACTCCCCTCCCCTCCCCCTCCCCCTCTCTCCCTTCCTCCCTCCTCCAGCCTGCCGCTGCCCGAGGCATTGGTGTTCATGTCATCCATAAATGGGCTCAGCTCCCGAGGAAGAAGGCTGTGGTTGTGCAGAGGTGGGTCTGGTGTGGGTCGCTACTGCAGACAGCACGGTGTGTGGACCACGTCAGGCTTGTAGTGTAGTGTACATATGTAGGCAGCATAGCACATGCCCAAGTGTCTTCTAACGAAGCTGATCTGCTAATGTGATAATGATCTTGTGGAGGTGGATATATGTACGTGCGTATGCATGTATGTATGTATGACATTGTGCAGTACTCACTCAAGTAGTTGCTTATTAATTGAGTTGGGCAGTCATAGAATATCCATCCAATATTCATACACGTATGTACGTACATATTAATGTATGCATTGCACATCAGTATTCACACATTTGTAACTGATGATGAAGTAGGACATACTTCTACTCTACTCTACTTCCTTGTTGTCCCTTCTAATTTGTCGTCATTGTTACCATTATTACAACTGTTACGCCCTTTTAAAGTAAAGAAGGCAATGCGGGAATCTCACAAGGCAGATGTCCTTTGACGTACGCACCACTGCATCAAGTCTGTCGTTGCTGTTAGCCCACTGTTGATGAGACAAGAATTATCCACTGACTGCTTACTCCAAACGTACGAACGTACACTCTGGTGGGCATGATGGCCGTACACTGCTGCCACACAATCAAGTCAAAGGCAGCCAACTTCTGTGAACAGGACCCACTAGTAGAAACAACCTCTAAATGCTTTCCCTCCCACTCCAATGATTCGCCCAAAAAAAACTAAACGTTTGTTGCCCTCAATCATCTTGCTTACTATGCCTCTGATTCCGACAAAATGATGAAATGTTTACTGTCCTTGGTGTGACAAGAAAGAGCATACGTAGTACGTACATACATAAGTACATATGTATGTATTTCTACTATGTTGAAACATACTTACGTATGTATGTATGTTGAAGTGGTCTGATTGTACTGCAGGTCCTGCCTGTGAACGTGTGCAATTCCTCACCACATGCCAATCTCCCCACCTGCGCTCGCTCCTGCTGCAGGTACATCGGCACGCCCTTCCTGATCAACGGGAGCAAGTTTGATCTGCGTGTCTATGTCTACGTCTCCTCCTACGACCCCCTGAGGGTCTACATCAGCAGGGAGGGACTGGCAAGGTTCTGCACCAGCAAGTAGGCCAGGGACTGGTGGTGGTGGTGGGTGCAAGGCTGTGTTTGTGCTCAAGAGTGTTTGTGATCAGACATGCGTCATGTATGTACGACATATGTATGTATGTGCGTATATGTATGTAGGCATGTAGTGAAGGAGTGCATCTCATAACCCAACCCTCACCTAGTTTTTGGACCACTCATGGATGGGAGGTTGCCTGCATTGCACTGAGCAACACATGAGAATTGGTCTGCAAATGGGGCTCATCTCTACTGTGTACGTACTTACATGAACAGCAAGGGGTTCTTCTATACCAGCTCCTCTCTTTGCCCTGAAGAGGATCAGTGCATTCTGGTCGAATCGTCAGCAAGGTTTTCAGCCCATTTCTAGCTGGTATAGAAGAACTGAACTGTTTATCGTTCATGCAACACACTTGCATGGTTTGTACAGTGCCAATTCTGACACAACTGGTGCTTGTTTCTCCTGTCTCCTCTTTCTCTTGCTTGCACCAGGTACTCCTCCTCCACCAAGTCCCTCTCCAACCGGTTTGCCCACCTCACCAACTACAGCGTCAACAAGAAGAACAAGGAGTTCACACCCAACACGGATGAGACAGTCTGCCAGGGACACAAGTGGTGTGTGCTCGCATAGGTGTTGTTTACATTTGTATTGCCCTACTCTTTTGTATACACACACGTATGTTGATGCAGAATACATACGTACATAGTGTGTGCATCATCTAAACGACTGATAATGTACGTACTGTATGTCCATTAGTATTTGTGTCACTGCATACGTATGTATGTACATACATGATTGTATGCTTGTGCATGTCCCTTACCTCTCTTACCTCTCCCACCCCTTCCCCTCTCCCATCCCACCCTCTCCCATCCCCCCTCTCCCCCCCTCCCCTCTCCTGTCCCCCCTCTCCTGTCCCCTCCCCTCCCCACCCCCTCCCCTCCACACAGGGGACTCCTTGCGTTCTGGGAGTACATGAGAACAGAGCTGCACTTGGACACTGATCCCATTTGGGAGTCCATCAAGGACCTTGTCATCAAGACCATCATCAGGTGTGCGAGGAGCACCCCATTGGCTGTGTGTGTGTGTGTGTGTGTGTGTGTGTGTGTGTGTGTGTGTGTGTGTGTGTGTGTGTGTGTGTGTGTGTGTGTGTGTGTGTGTGTGTGTGTGTGTCAGATGCCTACATACATACATAAGTAGTGAATGTAGTGAAATTGTGCTAGTTTGTGTATATGTATGTACCATATGACCAGCAACGGAATGAACAATGCCAACAACCGAATGACCATTCAAGGAGCCAATTATTCAACACAAGAAAGACCACAAAACAAGACAAACATGTACTTAAATAGTAGGGTGACTACAAAACCGGGTATAACTGGATGCAACAGGATGCACACAGCAATTGGAGGATGCAATACACAGCCAATAGTATACGTAACACTACACAGCACATGCAGATCATGCAGAGGGTCCAATCCCTCACAGTAAGTGTCTCTGCAGCATACTACTACATAATACACACTGAACCACTATCTCACATCCTTGCTCGGTACTCACCCATCCATCATTGAACCCCCCCCCCCCCCCCCCTCAGTGCTGAGGCAGCCGTGGTGAGCAGCATAAAGGCAAACGTCAGGAACAGGTCAGTGAAGTGTCCACGTAGCACAAGTGTATGTGCTCACGAACACATACGTACATGCGTACATACGTACATACATACTTGTCAATTTGGTGCCGTATGTACGCACGCATGTGCATACTACGTACTTGCTACATATGTACATTGCACACACACACACATGCACAGTGCACCTGCAACTCAAGACCTCACATTGACACATCAGTGCTCTCTCTCTGTGGTGTGTTTAATGTGTCGTACGTAGGCACTGTACATGCACGTCTACGTTTGTATGTACGTACAGTGTGTGTACATACATATGTATAAACGTGTGGAGTGCTCTGCCATCTGTGCTCCTCTTCCTAGTGTGCAACATGTGGTATGTACACACATACGTACAGGTATATATACATATAAATATATGTGTTTACACACAAAAAGACACTTTGTGCTCCTTTACTTCCTACAGTACATATGACCTTTGCTCCTCTCCCCAGGTGGTCCTGTCATGAACTGTTTGGGTTTGATGTGATGCTGGACAGCGACCTGAAGCCTTGGGTCCTGGAGGTCAACATATCTCCAAGGTGTGTGTGTAGTTGTTTCCTTGTGTTTGTGGTAGGTGTTAGAAACAAGGCAGTGATCTCCACTTTTTGTCTACAACTGCATTGTTTGGAGTTCTTGTAACGTGATTGAATCAACGACTCATTTTCTTCCCCACCGCCTTCTATACCTTTCCTCCCCTTACCCTCCTTTCCTCTCTCGGTACGCACTTCTTGCTACAGCCTCCACTCAAATTCACAACTGGATATCAACATCAAGGGGCAGTTGGTGAGGGACATCCTCAATCTTGCCGGGTTCACACTGCCCACCAAGGAGTCCGGTGGAGACATGTGAGGCTGCACTACTGACGCTCAGCTTTACTCTTTGTGTGAGTGCTGTACTGGCCTTGTTCAGCAGCTAATGGGGCATTTCTCCTACCCTGCTTGTAGAAGGAGCTCCGGAACTGGACTGCGCCCACTCTCCTATGAGGAGAAGACTAAGGTACGTATGTACATAAGTAAGTTGCTTGTGCCTCCTCTACTCACTTGTGTGTGTGCATGTACGTACGTACAGCACCCACAGTACGGATGTGAGATGTGTCCTCTGACTTATCCCCCCCTCTGCCCTCCCTAGCATGCTCATTTTGTCCAGCGCTCAGGTCAAAGTGCATCTGTGAGTGACTTGCATACCCGACCCCACCTGCACTGCACTGTACATGCATACATACGTGTGTACGTACACACCACTGCTGCAATGGAAGTGTGCTTACACTACGTATCTTGTCAAGCTGTACTACGTATGTATGTACGTACATACATATGCCATGTCAGCCACTATTATCCTGTTCATATGTACTATACAATTCATACGTATGTATGTATGTACGTATATGCTGTGCCCTGTATACTGTAAATGGTATCCATGATACGTACTTTAATACAGCAGTATGTATATTTCTTGGTCTGTCTGTGCTCCCTCTGTCTCTGCGTGCAGCCAGTGTACTGCTATGACATCCTGGACAACCTGACGTGTGATGACCTGCAGGTTCTCATGGAGACAGAGGATGAGGTGTGTTCTAGTGGGACCTAGTTTTCAGATTATACATGATTAGTGGTAACATCTGCGTAATAGGGGGGAGGGGCATGTCATACTGTATGTATATACGTATTACGTATCACAGTGCATCAAATGTGTATCCAATAGGCATATTTACGTACAATAGGATGCATTATTTGCATGGTGACACTACTGTTCTGTTCCATTTCTTGTGACCACGTTTCATCCGTCTCCACACACCTCTCCTCCCCACCTGTGTATGGGGTACACTGCAGGCGAGGAGGTGTGGAGAGCTGGTGAGGATATTCCCATCTCCCTCATCTCACAAGTACCTCAAGTTCTTTGAGGTCCAAGTAAGTGTGTGTGTATGTACGTACATAAGTACGTATGTATGTGAGTGTCTGTGTATGTGTGTATGTTGAACGGACTGGCCTGCTTAAACCTTTCACGAGTGCAATGTGTGCATATGTACGTATGTACAGTACTTATGTTGCAGTACATACGTACGTACGTATGTACGTACATGAGTGCACATGTATGTAAATGCAAACACTACGACGTTGCAAATTTAGACTAGTGTAAATTTTGCATATTAGTTTTGCTTCTCACAAGTTTGAAGGAAATATTTTTGCTGATCAGGAAGTATATGTTTGATGTTTTACTGACCTGATTTAAATATGTTGAGAAGCCAATTGTGTACACAGATGCCTTGTAGAGATCATGTAAGAGGGAGGGTTCTTGGAACCTCCTCTGTGTACGTACCTCTGTGTACGTATTAGCGAGAACAGGAGCACATAAGGAGTGTAAAAGCGTTTACTCATTACGTACGTACTTGCTTCTGGTGTCAATCCCTTGCGAGTGCTCTTCGTGGGTCTTCACATCTACGTACTCTGGCCTTGTCAGAATAGCAGAAGAGCTGTATGCATTGAATGCTGCTACTAAGCAACATACGTACGTACGTAATCTACTATGTGCATGTATCTTACTATCTGGATATTACTTATGAACCTGTACATAATTTTGCACACTTATGTATATACATAGTCGTAGTAGTTAGTATAGCTAATTACAGTGTGGTTTCTCAGTTGATGACCCATCTGCACAAATGCAAAAATGCGCTCTTTAAACTCTTGCCACCACACAGTGCTGTAAGGTGCTGGCTACACTGTTTAAACTCTTGCCACCACACAGTGCTGTAAGGTGCTGGCTACACTGTTTAAACTCTTGCCACCACACAGTACTGTAAGGTGCTGGCTACACTGTTTAAACTCTTGCCACCACACAGTGCTGTAAGGTGCTGGCTACACTGTTTAAACTTATGCCCCCACACAGTGCTGTAAGGTGCTGGCTACACTGTTTAAACTTATGCCCCCACACAGTGCTGTAAGGTGCTGGCTACACTGTTTAAACTTATGCCCCCACACAGTGCTGTAAGGTGCTGGCTACACTGTTTAAACTTATGCCCCCACACAGTGCTGTAAGGTGCTGGCTACACTGTTTAAACTTATGCCCCCACACAGTGCTGTAAGGTGCTGGCTACACTGTTTAAACTTATGCCCCCACACAGTGCTGTAAGGTGCTGGCTACGCTGTTTAAACTCTTGCCACCACACAGTACTGTAAGGTGCTGGCTACACTGTTTAAACTCTTGCCACCACACAGTGCTGTAAGGTGCTGGCTACGCTGTTTAAACTTTTGCCACCACACAGTACTGTAAGGTGCTGGCTACACTGTTTCAACCCTTGCCACCACACAGTACTGTAAGGTGCTGGCTACACTGTTTCGTGTTCTGCAGCGCTATTATAACCTGTTGGTGAATGCGTGGACAAGAAAGTACCACAAGCAACGTAGCAAAGGTCAGGGAGGAGAGGGAGATTCACTGAGAAGTGGCACATCCACACACATGGGCACCTATGTATATACATATGTACACACACATTTGTTAAGTAACTATGTACGTACATATGTATGTACGTACACACACACGCTTGTTTGTTGAATACCTCTTACTTGTATTTGTACATACGTTATTTAATACCTCTTACTAGCCGTAGAGACCTGAGTGGCTTAGTGGAATAACAACTTTGTCAAAATGACTAGCCAGCTGATGGAAGGGTTAATCAAATGTTTCACCCCCCCCCCCCCCCCTCCCCTGTTATTTAATCCATTTCCACTTGATAACTACCTACGCCTCACGTGAGTACTCCTTTTTATAGACCCCACACTTGTAAGAGTTTAACATAACATAAACATTTGATTAGCAATTATCGACCTGGCTAGTTTTTGGCAAAGTTGTTATACCTCTTATGTATGTAGGTACTCCTGCTTAGACATAATGGATAGGGATAGAATGGTGTATTCATGTTGCATCTTTAGTATTGAATGCTCTGCAGCTAATGGTCATTGTCCATCTACTCTGTGCCATCCTGTCCTGTCTGCGCAGGCATCTCCTTGCTGAGGGAGCACCAGCTGAGGAGTTTGAGGGGAGTGACACGACCATGAGCATTGACTGAGGAGCAATCAGCTGTTCACCCTAGCTGTTGCCTCCCTTATGTCCACGACACAACTGGTGCTACAGGAACTTTACTTTACTATATACATTGGTCTTCATTATTAAATTTTAATGTTTTGTGTGTAATAGTTATATTATGTATGTATGTGCAGATGAATACACAGCTGGTTCATGTGATCTATTGTCACAGCAGTAACATATGCTATTGGGCCTCACCGGTGCATGTGGACAAGCTTAAGTACATGTAGTTTTAATTGTTATTTGTTTATGTATACTAGCTATTTATTGTTATTAATTTTAGTTATAAACTGAAGGAACACTAAGGAATGACCTACTGTGGAACAAGTCTTGGAGAAGGCATTCTTCAGACCTCTCAAACAGGACAGTCGTTAATATATATATACTGGTACCGTGGCACTCTTACACATGCAACTACTGCATGCGTACATGTGCATGTCTGACTATTGCACAGCAATTCTTCCTTGAACTTGCATACCTGTAGTCACTTAATTAACTTAAATTAATTAACTAAAATCTGCAGTCACTTAGTTAAATGTTGCCATGTTGCATGCATTTTGTGGTATTTATTGTCTCTTGATCCATGTTTGCCCTGCATTTTGTAGTGATGCGTCACTTACATGTTAGGTAAGGAACAGAAAAACTCTTATACGGACTAACTATAGCTCTTGATGCGTAGATATCACGCATATCTACCCATTCATTTTCGGTAGCCTTTGCGGTTTCAAAGTCATCTGGGATGATCCCCAGACTGGACTACTGGTCGCCACAACGCCGCCCCTTTATTGATTAAAACACAGCCGGAAGCAAGTGGGCTATAAATAGACACTTTTGCCACACAGGTTTGGACCTGTTCACGTTGAAGTTACCCAGCCAGTATTGTGAGCCGGTTGACACGCGAGGGATCAGGCAACTGACTGTAAGTTTTAATAGTTTATCAAGGGTTTTATTTGCTTGAAATGTCCTTACAAAGGCTGACTTACAACCGAAGAATACGTAGGACTACAGCGTCTCGAGAGTTCACCGTCTATTCTGAAGTGTATTATGATAATTGCCGATTACAGTCTGTTCTGAATCATGCTTTTGAGTACACTTTGGCAATGACCTACACATGTGGCAGTGGTGAAAGACCACGATAGCTTTGAACACAATAATCTCTTCAGGAATGATAGAAGGACGGACCCTGTATAATCTGTGTGACTTCCGCCTCCCGGACTCCAACCCCGTCCACAGCCTGACAACGGGTAGAAGTAGTCGCATTTTGGTCGCTGTCCATGATAAGGAGAAGAGTGTGTAAGAAACTTGATTGGATCATTTGAGGGACCAATTTGAGGAGAGTGATTGGAGTGTTGAGCTGCAAAGCGATGGCAGTCCACCTGTGGCCCTGTTCTTCCTACACGCCATGTTGATGACGGGTGTCATTTGCTTTTGTGCCCTTGTCTTGTTCTTTCAAGTCAATTAGGGTACCCTCTGCCTTGCTGCTTTACCAGTTACAGCTGCACAACCTGTGTCAGTGAGCTCCTAGTCCTCTGGTCTGAAGGGATGTTGTACTGTACGTACGTTCGTACGTACATAGCAATAAGTTGTGTTTAAAGAGATTGGTGTGTGAAGGATCTCATTGGCATACTTAAAAGCGGTAACCACACCTCTAGCTACTGTAGCTGTACCTTGTAAGTTGATGTACATAACTTGACATCACACGGCAAGGGTGTAGATTGGTAATCGTGAGGAGCACCATGAACATACCAGATTCAGATGGACATGCACACATAGTCAAAGCATCATTAGCGGTTGAGTTGAACCATGAGTTTTCTACTGTCAAACTTTCCCGTGCTGTTGTATGTGCATGTGCTGTGATCAAGCAGTGTGGGACTAATGGAGTGCTGCGAGTAACGTCTAGGTGTGTGTGTTGGTACTGGGCCTCAACGTACAGTCAGGCAGCATCTATACTGCTGTTTTGTAGTTGTTTAGTTATGTGGTTATTTCCCAGAAATAACCACATAAACAACATGGTGGTATGCATATGTGAAACACCATGTGTGCTTATAAATATATATCTGTGCCCATAATTACACTCGTGGTAGAGTGTTGCTGCTACATACATATGCTGCATTAATTGTGGTATTGTACTGATAATAAGAAACGGTTGTTATTATTATAACGGTTTAGGCAGATGAAGAGGTTTTCAAACTAAAGTTGTACGTAAAGGTGTGAAGAAGTGTACTAGATGTTGTGGCTGCATATGTGTGTACGGATCTGAAATCATTTGTTTGTTGTGTTGTTTCTACACAGGAGAAGTCATGTCTGCTCCTGAGGGGGGACAGGTAAACCTGAACTGCCCTGCTCAGGATAAGAAATTTCAAGCAAATCGTGCACAAGATTTATGGATTCAAAAGAGTCTCAGCAGTGACAGAGTTGCACCAGTTAAACAGCTAGAAGAATTAGTGGAGAGAAGAATAGGATGTTCAGGTGGAATAGTGAAAGATCAACCAAGTCTGTCATTTGTTTCATATAGGCGCACAGTGGACGGTGATCTGCTCTTAAAGTTGCAGACTGGGGAATACTATGTGCCAACACTTGAGGATGGTAGCAGTAAATTCTTGCAATCGGTAAACGTACTGCCCAAGCTTTCAAAACTCCCAGGTGAGCATGAAGGTGTATATATGTGGGTGCTCTCGTGTTTCGTGTTCTACAAACACATTAGATTGTTTAGCAGAGATGTGTGTGTTTCATCATGCTTGGTCATCATGCCAATGAAGTATGTACATATGACTAATGCTGTTAGTAGAATGCAGACTCTTTTTGAATATCCCAAGGAATCAAAAAGCAAATTACGTACATATGGCATGTGTCAATGTAATCATTGACAATGCAGATTTGTATTAACAGCAGACTAAAAAGACTCCCACAAGCAGGCCTGCAAGTACATTGTTTAGTAGTAAAAGATGCCATGTATTGTGAATTGCCTCTGAATGGCAAAGACCACTTAGTGTTAAACTGTTGAAGTGTTTGGGTTTGCATAGTGTGAGCTGTACTGGTAACTATGTCATTCTATGTGTGCAATCTAGTAGAATTAGTCTCATTACCATACACTCTTACTTCTTACGTTTAGACACAAGTACTAGCCTAAGCAGCAAAGAAGGGTTTGATGTATTTATGAAACTGCTAGCAGGGACTGAAGAAGGTAAAGTGCGCACTGTAAAGTACACTGTCTACTAAACCTGGATGTGTGTGTGTGTAGTTGATTGGAGTAGGGTATAAACCAATGAGAGTATTATTTGAACATTCGTTTGAAGGTGATTGTTTCCCTTCAACATTCAGTACGTACAAACATGCCACAGACCAATAGATACGTATGTTCATGAACTTTTGTAGTACTGGACAAAGCGTTGACTAATACTCTCGGATTAGGAAATTTCTCCTACAAAGTCCACATAGCATCATGGAGAGCTGTCTTGAGCTTTTTTAGCTTTTCTTACCACCTCTAATATTTGATTATGCTGTCTGCCACATTATGTACATTCGTAACTATCACTACTGCATTTCAAAACAGTAAAGCAGCCGGCTCAAATATGTAGTTCCAACACTTTGATCTTTCATAAATTAAAGATGGTGGACAGATGTTTCGAAGTTTTGTCGTACCTTTCTCTACATACTGTAGCCTGTTTGCGGATATTCTACTCCATTTTTCTGGCAGACCGATGGGTGTTTGGATTTTGGTTGGGTTTACAGTGTTCGTACATGCATGCATCAGGGCTGTGTGCAATGCTGATTAGCGGAAAGTCCTCATTTTAGATTTGGTTTTCGTACACCTTTCTGTTGCCTCTTTACATAACAGACACAGCAAAGACTAGCCCAAGCAGTCAAGAAGCATCCGGGTCCTCCCAGGGATTGCAGCAAGCTAATATAGTTCCGGGACACAATGAAGAAGGAACACTGCCTGAACTGCATGTGGCAGTGTGTGAGAGGCCTAACAAAGGTACGTAAATCACTAAATGCATGCTGTGAACTATGCATGTGTCACATGACTTTTATGGCTTCTGTTGGCACTAGTTAATCGCTTGTACAGTCGCCTGTTTCTCTGTGTAGAAGTATTCTGTGGAGATGCTAATAGCATAATTGTGTAGAATGTCATTTGGCTACGTAGCTGTGTGTGAGTTATAGAAATCATTGTTCAGAACACAGAAAAATAGGTGCAGTTAGTAAGGTTTTTACCTTTTACCATTTTCACCTTTAAACAGTCTGCGGATAACATCTAGGCTAGTGAGAGACTTAACAGCGGCATTGTGTCATGCACAAGAAGGTTATCTAACTTTTCCATGTGGAGGGAAGTTACAAACAGCTTCTGTAAAGGAGATATTAGCCAAAATGTATACCATATGCGCTCAAATTATTTGCGGACTAAACTTTCGCAGTTTTCGCAGTCCTGGAGCCATCTGCGAATATTTTGGGCGAAGGTGTTGCATAACTGTTAAAATGGACATCAATCGAACGCGCGCACTGTGCCTCATTGTTCCATTGTTGCCTTTGCAGCGTCTGTTGGTCCAAATACTGTACAAATTTGTTGCTTATCAGTTGATCATTTGGTTATCTTGGTGTAAAGCGTCCAACGCTGTAGATTCGTTCCTACTTTACGGCCAAGCAGCGATTTGCCCGAGTTGGAAACGGTAGTTTCTTCTTCTGTGGCAGGTGCCTGACAAGTTGCAAGGGCTTTAGTAAATCGACGATACCTTGAACTCCAAAAGAAGAACGGACGCACTGCTTTACTCAGCTCTAGCTTCCCTGCTAGACGCTAGACCTTTGCAGTTCTATATTCGCGCAATCTGTGTGGTACTCTAATAGTTTTATTACATATTATATGTATTACGTGGTTATGCCACTCTCAAGTGTGGTATCAACTAATATATATCCCGTCCCAACCAAACAGTTCCCAAACTAGGCCCAGTTTATCCTGCATGCAAGGTGTGATAGTGAGCAATAGAGATTAATCCCAAGGTGTGATAGTGAGCAATAGTGATTAATCCCAAGGTATCTCACCACTAATTCAAACTGTGGTATATAACGGATAACCCACAGTGATGTCACACGTTTACCATGGTAACGGGATATATTACTAAATATACACTATTGTATATATGTAATATAAATTCGGTGACCACATGCATCCTCGAACGTAAAAAATGCGAATTTTTGTAAAATCCTCCAACCGCGAATGTTTTGTCTGCAAATAATTTGAGCGCATATGGTATCTAAATACCAAAGTGAAAAATGTTGGGAGCAATGTCTCAACCTTTGAACACTATACAAACTTCCCCCACATGGGAAGTTAGAGCATACCTTAGTGATGCCTGAAAAGCCCACTGTGGTCTTCTATCTGGCTTGCACGCTTTCCACACAACGAACGAGTATCTAATCCCAAATCTGCCATTAAGTCCACTTACCAATGGCATTGCTGAATGTGTTGTAAAATGTGTGATAATAGCTTCAAGTTGTATAGAACGGTAATGAGATGGATTCGGTCTGTTGTTTACTGTTTGGAGCACTCTGCAAAGCCAATAGGTGTAGGTAAGTAGGTCTATATGGAGGAATGTTTGCAGTGGCTGAGATCCATCGTTATAGCTCTCACAAAGCTGACAGTGTGAGAGTGAAGCAATGCTCCAATATGGAAATTTCATTCTATTGCTTTTGTGTTACCCTCCAAACAGTGCATATATCGGTGCGATACGTTGTTGTGAATTAGTAGCAAGAGCAGCTTCAGGCACAACTCACAAGCATGTGTGTGAATACTATCGTGATGTGTTCGTTTGTAAATATCACGTGATGTACTAGATTGAGGGTGTTCGGATTTTGGTTGGGTTTTTAGTGTTGCGTACGTCCATGCACCAGGGCTGTGTGCTATGCTGATTAGCGGGAAGTCCTCATTTTGGAATTGGTTTTCATGCACCTTTCTGTTGCCTCATTACATAACAGACACACCAAAGACTAGCCCAAGCAGTCAGGAAGCATCCGAGTCCTCCCTGCGGTTGCAGCAAGCTAGTATGGTTTCGGAACACAATGAAGAAGGAACACTGCCTGAGCTGCATGTGGCAGAGTGTGAGAGGCCTAACAAAGGTAAATCACTAAATGCGTGCTATGTATGTACTACACTGTCTGTTGCCAAACCTGCTTGTGTGTGGTGCATGTGTACGTAGTTGCAGTAGGGCATAAACCAATGTGAGAACTATTTGATCTTTTTTTTGAAGCAAGTACTGAATAAAGCATCAACTATTGTTCTCAAAAAACTCTCCTACAAAGTGTACTTACAGCTTCAAAGTTGCCTTCCTCACCCTTATGCAGCTTTCTTTCTATAATTTCCGATTTAGATTGCGCTGTCCGCCATTTAGTGTATGTACAAATATGCCACAGACCAATAGATGCATAAGTATGTTCATAAACGTTTATAGCTTCATAGGTTTCCTACCATCTCTAGTATTTGATGGCATTGTCTGCCATATTATGTACTAGGCTACTGTAGCCTGTTTGTGGACATTCTACTCCATTTTTCATGCAGACTGAGGGATGTTCGGATTTTGGTTGGGTTTACAGTGTTGTGTATACACATGCATCAGTGCTGTGTGCAATGCTGATTAGCGGGAAGCCCTCATTTTGGATTTGGTTTTCATACACCTTTCTGTTGCCTCATTACATAACAGACACACCAAAGACTAGCCCAAGCAGTCAAGAAGCATCTGAGTCCTCCCAGGGGTTACAGCAAGCTAGTATGGTTTTGGAACACAATGAAGAAGGAATACTGCTTCTGTATCTGTATATGGCAGTGTATGTGAAGCCTAACAAAGGTAAATCACTTAAATGTGCACTGTAAAGTACACTGTCTGCCAAAGCTGCTTGTGTCTGGTGCATGCGTAGCTGTTTCTACATGATTGCAGTAGGGCATAAACCTAAGTGTGAACCATTTGATCTTTTTTTGAAGGAAGTACCGAATAGAGCATCAACTGTTGTTCTCGGAAAACTCTCCTACAACGTGTACTTACAGCTTCAAAGTTGCCTTCCTCACCCTAATGCAGCTTTCTGTCTATCATTTCCAATTTAGATTGCGCTGTCCGCCATTCAGTATGTACAAATATGCCACAGACCAATAGATACATAAGTATGTTCATGAACTTGAAAAGGCCTGAGTGGCTAGGTATAGACATCGCAAGACTTTCGTTCGCACTAGCCAAAAAAGTGACAGTTGTTATTCCGACATTTCGGTAGCATACAGCTACCTTCATCAGGGAATGATGACGAAAAAGAAGCACTCATGCATTTAAAAGGGTGATGGTGGCAGTAAATGATGTGACAGGTGGAGAAATGCTGTATGAATAGCGTTAATAAATTAATAAATTGAAGTATGAATACCGTTAATAAAATGAAAGTATGAATACTGTTAAGGATGAAAGGGGATGTAGTAATGGTGAGCAGTGAATGAGATTAACAGTGGAATGCAGCTAGAAACTAGTCCAGAAGTGCTGTATACTCCCTAGGTAGAGTCCCCTTTTCACGATTCAGCGTGTGTGGGTGGCGTTGGATGTGCCAACTCTCCAGGAGACACCGTGTGGTCACAAAGGGTTGGGCATCAACAACTTCAGCCTTTGTTCATGAACGGTTATAATACTGGACGAAACGTCAACTAATACTCTTGGACTAGAAAATCTCTCCTATAAAGTGTTCTTGTAGCGTCAAGGTGGGCCATCTTGAGCTTTATAGGTTTTCCTACCATCTCTAGTATTTGATTGGATTGTCTGCCATATTATGTACTAGGCTACTGTAGCCTGTTTGCGGACATTATGCTCCATTTTTCATGCAGACTAAGGGGTGTTCGGAATTTGGTTGGCTTTACAGTGTTGCATACACACATGCATCAGGGCTGTGTGCAATAGTCATTAGAGGGGAGTCCTCATTTTGGATGTGGTTTTCATACACCTTTCTGTTGCCTCTTTACATAACAGACACATCTAGCCTAAGCAGTCAAGAAGCATCTGAGTCCTCCCAGGGGTTACAGCAAGCTAGTACGGTTCCGGGACACAATGAAAAAGGAATACTGCCTCTGTATGTGGCAGTGTATGTGAAGCCTAACAAAGGTAAATCACTAAATGTGCACTGTAAAGCACACTGTCTGTCATACCTGCTTGTGTGTGGTGCATATATATCTACATAGCTGTTCCTACATGACTGCATGTCCTCAGAAAGCTTTCCTACAAAATGTACTAACAGCTACAAGGTCACCTCCTTGTTCTTATACATGCAGCTTTCTTTCTACCATTTCCAGATTTAGATTGCGCTGTCCGCCATATGTACGCATGTGGGATATATATGTGTAGAACTGTAATGGCTTGCTTCTAAGTACTAGTTATCACATGGCCACGAGGGCGCTGGCTAATTTATCACCCGAGGGCACGAAGCGCCCGAGGGCGATAAATTAGCTAAGCGCCCGAGGGGCCATGTGATAACTGGCTTGTTGCAAATCGCCAGGGACGGTCTACGCTCAAACCTCCTTCGCCGTCGAATCAATTCACCGAATGAACGAGACCGACGTTACTATAGAAATCAGCGAAAGCCTTTTTTCGTGAGATAGAATGAACGAAATGTCAAAGCGTGCGGCTTCAACACCGGTTTCTTGTTCTGCAAAGGCACCACGATGTTCTTTCGTCAATGACGACGACTTCGAATCGCTACAAGCAGGCTGCCAGCCCAAAACTACTCTTCGAAGCACGGACTGGGCTGTGAACGTCTATCTTGCCTAGTCTCGCGTAGCCAGGCTGCTTACGCCTGGCGAAAGCCGTCTGGATACGTGAGACTAGTAATATCTTGCCTAGGAGGCAGAAAGAAACGCAGCACAAGAGGAAAGGGTTTTGAAAAGTTGCTTTTCTAGCACTGAACAATTTCTTCAGTTCTAGTGCAACGTTATAAAGTGAGATTCGTCCATTAAAAGTTAAGCAATTGTATGAATTGCCAAAATTATTATAACCACTTGAGCATTTTACAGTAGCTACAGTTGCTGGAAACTTCTTACCTATAAAGCATGGCATGCAGCATGGTGTGGATCAAAATTAATAGTAGAATGATGCATGCATGAATGTGTCATGCTTGCACTATGGGATACATTTGCAACAGTCATATTGTCTACTGTCATGGGAAAGTCCACAAGGTGATGAACATCAAAGATGTTTTCTTGAAGTGTAAGAATAAACGTTTGCATTAGGTCGGACAATGATTGGACACATAAATAAGAGCCCCATTTGAAGCAGTGCGTTATAAAACAAAACAATGCGTTATACACTTCTAAATAAGGCAACTGTGCGTTATCCAAAAATAACGCACAGTTGCTGCCTTTGATCTAACAACCCAAGCTGCAACAAGTGACATTACAAGTCAGAACATTGCTTTGATGAAAAATTAGAGCATATGCGGTAGTTAGCTAGTTATGCCAAACGGGCATGCTTGCTGGCAGACAATGTCAAAACATCAATGCAGACAATGACAAAAGCATGCTCGTGTCTCTTATCAATGTTTTCAGTACGTGGGTGAAAATGATGTGACATTATTTGTGATTCTTGCCCTTTAATTTAGTCCTTTTGCAGTGTGTAGCTATTACAAGATCACAGTAAACACCTGTTTAAAGGCTGTTTTGTGTTTTCAGTGTGTTTGTGGTATTATTGAGATATTATCTTTTATCTAGGTAAATTTGACTTTCTATATTGAAATAAAGCTTTTCCCATTATCGCACAGGCTTACTGCTTGGTATGAAAGGAAGCCTACAACCCTGTATGTTCCTGTCGACATTAACCTGGACACAGTAACTGATAACCAAACTGTTGCACTAAATGTCAGTGTTGCTATCAGTGGAAAACCTTTGTAGCACTGAAATAGCATAAATCAATAGGTAATCTTATGATCCAACTTTTTCATGTTGCGAATTTGGATTGGACACTCTATTGCAGAGTTAGAACAAGAATACTAAATACATCCTTCACAGAGACAATGTCCGCATCTTATAACTCGCTACAGGAATGTTCAGTCAAGATTTGCAACATAGAAAATCTATCTTTATCTTACCGAATCTTCTGTCGTCTGCTCGATATCTCTCTCACCCACAAGTCACACAGTGATTAATCCTTGGCGGTGCGTAGCGCAGCGAGGGTTACGGTAATTGGTCTGTCTGTGTGTGTGTGTCCGAGTCTAATCTGGCACTGCAAGCTACGAGGTGACTTATGAGCGATACCAGTGGATTCTAAACGACAAAGTAGGAAGTTATAAAAAGGCGAGTGTCTCGAAATGACTGTATTCGAGAGATATGGCGTGAAAAAAGTGGAAAAGCCAATATGCGGCTTACTCTTTCCGAAAATGACTAAATCGTGCTCAATTGCGGGATGCAATCGAGAGGTGCCGAGTCCAGCGTTCTACTCTGGTGGTGCGAGCCCTCGCTGCGGCGTCTGGTGGTAGCGCAGGCCGGTGTGGCTATGTACGAACCTATAATCGTCAAGCTCCACCATAGATACTCTACACTACATAATCGGATTAGAATCATGTTTTATTGCGTATTTTGTGGTATTGTGACTACGCCTGCCTCGTGTATAAAATATCCATATGACGTCACTTCCTGTGTGACTATGTAAACTAGAATATAAAAATTTATTCTTTAAAAATTTCAAGGGATTTAGGAATGTCCGAAAAAGCATAGATGCAAGTGGTGACATCTCAGTACTTTGACCCATCACATTTCTTTGAGGACCAGAAGTCCTAGCTAAATCCCATGGAGTGAAGTCAGGACCACTCTGCAAGGGATTTAGAACTTCTGGTTCTCATAGAATTGTGATGGGTCAAAGTACTGAGATGTCACCACTTGTTTCTATGCTTTTTCGGACATTCCTGAAAATTTTAAATTCTAGTTTGTTTACTTTTTATATAGCTAAACTGATGCACACTGATTCTGTAGGGACTGTCTTTGTTTTTTGCCTAATTGTAGTTATTTATGTTTAGCCATTAGCCATAGCTAGGTAGCTAGTTAATTTATTGAGAACATTGACTATTTAGCTAGCTATGCTGGGTTTAGCTTCGAGGTGCTGCGTATATACGACGTAGAAAAGCGTTCTGCTGTTCTGGCAGATGCGGCTGGCTGCGCGAGACGAGACATGTATATACGGTCCCGTAACAAAATGGCGGCTTTGGGGTATGTTAATACATTGGGGAAACAAACTTCACGTTCCCCAAACGCTGTACGAGTCAGAATGCTACCAGCGCTGAATTCCTAGAGGTTCAGATACCTCTGCATGTCTTCGTGTATAGCTGGGATCTGTAGGTGTCCTGTATCAAGCGCTAGAAGCGCGCAAAAATTCAGTGGGAAGAATAAAAAGAAAAAAAAGATTATGAAAAGGTGAAAACAGGGTAACAGCGACTACGACGCTTTTCCCTCAGGCGAACTCCAGGTTGAATTTGGGAACATTGTCGCACTTCGGACCTTGAAATAAGCCTATCCATGCCCTTGAATTGTTCCAGTTCGGCACCGTTTTGCCAGTTTTGCTGATGCACGCTAATACATTAGATAGGAGCTGCCATTTTGAACCAGGGACATTCCTAAATAGACGTCACTACCGTGACGTCTGATAACATTGGAAGACGACAAGAAAAATGTCCTGTGAATTCACATTTGCAGCGAAGCTACAGGACATCTTTCTTATACATATTGCACACAGCGCGCTACTGCATGGATCAAAGCAAGTATCTATCTTTATCTTACCGAATCTTCTGTCGTCTGCTCGATATCTCTCTCACCCACAAGTCACACAGTGTTTTTGTTTCAGTACCACCGAGCCACCATTTTCTGGCTAAAACCTTGCGCATGTTATCAAATATGGTGTAAATAACGGAGGTGATTGAATCGTGATTGATCGGTAATCCTGCAACAATCCAGTTCAAGCTCTCACACACATACTGCGCATGTACTAGTAGACAAAGCAGTTACATCATCTACCGCAGGATGGTAGGTTTGTCCAACATACCAGTCGCCTGCTGAACTCACTACCATCGCACCGCACAAGTGCCAGCCTCGATATGTGGGTCTTATGCAGTAGCAGGAGGTGGCACGTCCATGAACGGCACATGAATAGCGATGGGAGATGAGATGCTGCAGAGCAGTAAGTGCACAGGGTAGGTGTAACACTTACAGCAAAACCTCACTGTAAACAACATTCCTAGTCACTCTGCCCGGTGCATGCACAACCACAGAGTGGTGCCATGGAAGAAACATGGAGTACTCACTCGTCCTTCAGTGTGTGGCCTTGTGATTTGTTCATTGTTATTGCAAAGCATGGCCTGACAGGAAATTGGACCCTTCTGAACTGGAATGATAGCTCACTATCTGATGGGATTAAGGGAATCCTCAGTATCATGTCAACTTCCCCAGTGAACGGTCTTTGTGAAATTTTAGCCTCAATGAGATTAGCAGTCCCGTTTTTCATGATACACTGCGTACCATTCATAAGTCTGGGTGGATCCAGCGACCGCAAGAGAATGATTGGGCAGCCCTTTTTGAGTGTCAGCTCGTGTGGTGGAAGACCTTTGGGTTCCATCCTGGCACAGCCGCTTCTGTGCAGCCAAAGCCTGAAATATATGCATGGCATGATAACATTAGTGAATGAAGCACTAAAGTGCAGAACCCTCGGCGCGTGTTATGCAACAAACTTTGCTGTCTAAATTTACATTGTTGCAGATTCTTGCATCCACTATATAAGAGTCTAGTGTAGAAGCTCAACATATGCATGCAATGACTGTAAGCATGCGACTGTATAGGTCTTTGTTGTAGCTTTGGAACAAAGGCATTGTATAACCAACGGCTTCACCACTCTTGAAGCACTTTCATTACTTACTTGCTTTGATCCATGCAGTATGCTGTGTGCAATATGTATATGAAAGATGTCCTGTAGCTTTGCTGCTGCCGTGTTCGCCGTCGCTGTTTCCTAGTCGCTTGCTGCTGTCGTCTTCTCCGTCCTTCTCGTCGCTAAGGGAATGAAGCTGTTGATAAGCATTACAGCTATTATTGATCTCGATTTAGCGTAGATGGTCATTGTGCATTTAAAATCTACAGACGGTATGGCAACGTTTCTCATGACTGCCATTTTGGCGGATTAATTACATTGGACAGCTCGGGATGAACCAATAAGAAATGAAAACGCCTCTGCATTCTGGTCATTGAATCGGGGTCATTGAGTATACACGTCCTCGGGCTTTGCCTTCGGTCATGTATATTCGATAACCCCTCATCCTCATTGTATAACCTATACATTAACCCACTCAACGTTGTTAACTTCCGTGTTATTCTGAGCATACATTCACGTAGACATAGAATGTTGTGCATACATACGTATCTCTTCATGTATCTTCTGTGTTGCTTCATGCACACCTGCAATCTTATCTCAAGTCAAGAATGTGTAAGAATCCTCTCAACCATACAGTATGCTGCTTGAGGACAATAATTGTATTTCTGTTGCATGTGTCTGTAATGTAGTTAAAGACCCTTGACTTCATTGAAGTAGGTAATTTAGGATACGTACATGTCACTGATGAGTTCCTGAGGGCAGACGTGATTTTGCACTTTCAACTACAAGTTGACAGTCACCAAGAAGCTGCATGAATAGTGAAAATATTTTTGGATTAACAATTTATGCAATGTTGTACCACAACCTACGTATATCCTGTACATTTCACAGATCAGAAGTATGTACTTACTGATAGTGATGAAGGGCAGGGTGACCATGAAAAACAAATTATACAGAGATACTTGGAAGGGCAGCTGTTTGTTTATGGATATGTGGAAGCTTTGATGCACCTATGGATTCGAGAAGGTATGATCATTTGATTTCGGAAGTGGGTGAGGTATGATGTTTGAGCATGAAGTCTGTACAAAGTGTGCTTTTGTAGGTTTGTATAAATGCATGTGGAATGATGGCATTTGGCGGTTTCTTTCAATCTTTGAATGTTTTGCATGTGTGTTTTGTGATTACGGTACATGTCGCAAGAAATTTTACAATATCCACGGATTCGCAGTGTAGGTAATCCACAGATCATCTGTGGAATTGTCAAAGGATATCCACGGAATCGTCAAAAGGTATCTGCAAATCGTCAAAGGGTATCTGCGAATTCATGAAGGGCATGTGCACAGTCAGAACCACCAAAGGCATCCGCAGAATCACGTCAAATGATAACTGTGGAATCATTGTGCTGTATTCCTAGAATAATCGAAGGGTAGTCTTGTAGTAGTTGAAAAAGTTGGAATCGTCGTAGCGATACTTTATGTAGCTGTGGAATCGTTGAGGGCAGCACATGGAGGATGTACACCTATGTATGTATGTATACGTACCTATGTGGATTTCGGGGTGGGGTGGGGGGGGAGGGAGGGTGGCAGTCTTATGGTTTCTACCACATAGTTGTGGTCAACTAATGATTGTAATGTAAGGTCATATTATAGTCTGTTGGGTAAAATCCAAGAAGACCTACAATGCCCAAGTGACCCAGTCTCAGCAGTGTTCAAGCACCAGCATCACCTGCTGCTACCAGGAATGTGGCGGAAAAAGCAGTTTCGTTTCCAAGTGGCTGATCCAGCTCCTTCCACTGCAGATTGCTGTGCACCCGAAGGACAGCAGGAAGAGAGATTCTCCACTATCTTACTGGTATGCCGTCTCCGGCCTTAGAAGAGAAAGTGTCTGTTCTGCAGCCTCCAACAGACTACCCTTCGCTACCAGCGACGCCACTGCCTCCATCTACCATGGAAATGGCGATACCACGGCCTCCTTACTTGCTGCACAGCCACGAAACCCTCCGGACACACCTGGAGTCTCCTCAGCCTCTGTCTGATGTCACCACTCAGATGAATGAAACTGACTTTTGTATGGCGAATAGATCTTGATGAGCAAATACGTAGCAGAATCAATCAATCAATAGCAACTGATTGCAGTATGTTTCGGCCACGTAGACCTTCCCCAACTGCGTACAAAACTGCAGTGTGAGATAAGTTATATAGCAAAACCTAACAGTGTGTGACCAAAAGTCTTGCATGATTAAATCTATTGGTCAGACAGTTAGGGTTTGCTATATAACTTATCTCACACTGCAGTATCATCAGTTTTGTACACAGTTGATGAAGGCCTACGTGTGCAGTTTGTAGGCAGTCGCGATTCGCTGTTGTGGAAGCACAGTAAACGCCTCGTCCTCACTCATCAGACAAGATTTAGTGTGTAATCAGTTCTAATAAGGCTTGTTGCGCACATTAAATAACTTGCGTCACTTTTTTGGTGGCTATTCTTACATATTTGCTCACGGTTGGTCAGTCATTTTGTCAGTACAGAATGATCACTGATTGGCCTTGTCTGCACTTTGCAAGGAAAATGGCCAGTGGCCTGTCATTATAATGCACACTGTTATACTGTTACATTCTGTTTGGTTTATTTTTATGATATACATCATTTCACCATGTCATAGGAAAGAAAAGTATTCCATCCACTTTCATGCTTGCCGGGGAATTGTACCACAGTTTGGTATGTGCACGTGCACCAGCTAAGTACAATGTCGTGGAAGAGCTACTGAGAAGAAAGAAGCGTAAGTTCTCGAATAGTGCATTTCAGACCTTCCTATAATTTGGTTTAGCTTAGATATTTTTACCCATTCATGTATGTTGTAAGCATGCTTGCCACTGAGCTGTGTATCATGTACGCAAGTGTCCTTATTGCAAGCTATACCTATGTACGTATGTACGGTACATGTCACAAGTTACTTACGGAATTTTGCGGATTTGCCGCGTAGGTTTTCTGCGGATCTCCGAGCGGCGAAGTGCGGATGTCCGTGAGCCTTCCGCGGAATCATCGCTGGTTATCCGCGGAATTATCGCTGGTTATCCGCGGAATCATCGCTGAATATTTGCGGAACCTCCGTAGGGCACCCGCGGAACGTTCCGCTGAAGGTTTGCGCAGAACGTTCGAAGGAGATGGATTAGCTTCACGTAGCCAGTGTAGCCAGTGAATTACGCAATCCCACCACCCGTGGGTGGTTGTTACCCAGGATACGGGCAGGTGTCAGAATAGTTGTGGTCACCGCGATGTTTGTGAATAATATGCAATCCGCGGACTCACTACAGACGATCCGCAGAGAAGCCGAATACGTTCCGCGAATTTCTGCGCAGGTTTTCACGGAAAGCCGCGACGGATTTCCGCGGAATTCGTCGGATTTCCGTAAGTAACTTGTGACATGTACCGTACCACTTTTATACTGATGTGTAGTCACATGTATATATAATTATTGGAGCTAAACTAGGTACTGAACTTTCAGATGCGTTAAGTCACAGTGTTTCATTATCTTTAGACATTCTGTAGGTATTCGTTGTTGGGCATTCCATGTTCAGAGTTAGCTTAATACTGAAAATTTTGTTGGGGAATTTGTTTTGGCGGATTGTAGGTTTGATATGCTGCTACCATTTGTCTCGGTACTGGTAAGAGAAAACCAGGTAGGAACCACCCCAATGCCATTTTGTAACAATGAGTAATGTTATGACAGAAGAGGAGGGAGGTGATTATGGTGGGTTCAAATCAGGTTCCACATGGTGGGGAGTTGCAAGCCTGCTGTCTAAGGTATTTAAGTGAAATCCCTCCAGTAGATTTCTCAGTTTTGTAGTGCTGATAAAGACCTTCGAGGTTGAACTGTTCTTCAATTTCTTCTTGTCCATGCTATGTGAACTGCTCATTGACACTACCGTACGAAGCCGAGATCGTAAGATTGATAGTAATTGCTTGTCATAGTGTTTTGCGTTAAGCAGTTAACAGATCCATTATTGGTAAAGAAACTATCGTGAATCTATTGAATATTATGACTATTGCAACAGCCACTATCATTATAGTAGCAAATGTACTGTCGCTCAGCTCTACATAGAATGACTCTGGAAAGTATACTGTGTTTTGAAAATCCGCCTACATTGTGCCTCATACTACATTGTGCAACCCCACAGTGTAGCATTAGTATGGAATGCTACACTGTGTGGTTGCACAATGTAGTATGGAAATTACATGCAATGCTGTTGCTCTATTTTTGCTTTATCTGATGGCATTGGTGAGAACTAGGTGTGGACAGACAACTGCTCTCTTCTGTATGTTTGTATATTAGCATTAGAGGTTGAGCAATGGAGCAAATGAGGCAGCAGCTATGTACTACCTCCGTGAAGGACAGGGCATGTAACTACTGTTTGTCCTTTTGCAATCACAAACCGCAGGTGCCATACTGCTGGCAGTGGGAAACCATGATGCACATACTAATCTGCACTCGTTCTATCCTACATCCAACTGTGACATTTCAGAACGACTACGTATGTAGTCCGTGTAATTCTTATGAGAGCAAAACTATGTATGTTTTGTACGTAGTTAGCCGAAATAAGGAATATTCAATGAATGAAACAGGACTTTTCTATCTTATAGTCCTGGAATGAATCTAACTAGAAACGTTATAGCACATGCATACATGTTACTAAGACTAACACCTGTCTGGTTCACTACTTGCATACTCATACTCACTACTGTTGTGCGGAAGTTGAGAGGGAGAGCTAATGACATTCGTACTGATTAACCTCTATTGTGAATACACAACTATTGCTCAAGGAAGTTTTCCACAACGTGGTAATGACCCACGGATACATGCGCTATGGAGTGATGTGCCCACTATACATAATGTTGGCGATTCAGAGATTTCTGATACAAAGTATAGTTGAAATATAGTAGTCAAACTTTAATGGAGTTCTCTCAGGACCAACTGTACTGAATTATCCGACAGCAACATGGGGGTATTGTAAGAGTTGTGGAGTATACGTATGTATGTATGCTCTGTATGTAAACGCTCACCTCGGAGTGAATGCTCAATGCTTTCACATTCATTGGTTAATCCCCTGTTGCGATTGTCACTGTTTTCACTTTGCATTCCATCCTGGTTCAGAAACTGGTGACTATGACAGGGAGAGCAGAAAGACAGATTTGAAGGGGTATCCTCCCAGTGGTGAGTTGAATTATGGATGAACTTACTGCGTTTCAAAGTACAAATCTCGTTTTCCCCTATTGTTTTTGTAGAACGCATGTTAACATTATTGAAGTCAAGGATCAGAGCAGGTATGAACGTATGTAATGGTACAAGATTGTGGTTTTGTTTATGATTAAGCAATGTGGTAAAGCTTCAGTGTTGTGTACATATTGCTGCTGCATGCCTCCAGTGTAACCATAATTAACTGAGCCCTTGCTGTAATAACTCATGGAAGCTGGTTGAATTTGTTTGAGGTGCACTGTGTATGGTAATGTGTGTGTGTATATTCACACACTATTGGTCTAGTTTCCAGAAGTGTTTCTAGTTTGTACTCTGTCATGTCACATGAGGGTGGAAACAAAGTAGGCGTAGCAGAACATGAATGTAATGTCCACATGCTCTAACCAACATGCATTGAGTGTTTAGTGTTGGATGTTCTGAGCAAGAATACCAAGTACGTATTAACAGATATGTAGATTCTCATGCACGCTTCTTACATGGATTGGAGGACCGAGATAGTGTCTGCTGCAATGCTGACTACTCTTGACTGTTTGATTGAAGTTGACATTGTCCAGTCTCATCCTTGCAGGCTTGCAAAAGCTTAAGATGCATTTGGATTATTGTCACACACGTGGCAGTACAAACTACTCCTGTGACGTCCAATACAGTAAGTGGTGTGCTTGATCATGTACTGTGTAAGTGCATGCATGTACACAGATGTGTGATGTGATTGAAGTGATTGAAGTGATTGTGTTGCCATTCTTCCAGGGGCTGTGAACGTTAAAAGGTGCCTGGGGTTGTTGCAGCTTGTTCACCAGATTCTTGATAAGGAACGAAGTAACAAGAATATCATTAATATTATTGACATTACTCTGGTGGAAACACTGGTTGACAAGTGTAATCAGTTGACCGAAACCTATTTTGCTCAGAAACCCGATAGCCTGGCAGTAAACAGGTAAGGTTACAGTGTACTGTGTGCATGCAAATCCTTTTAAGGCACCATGTATGTATTGCCTTTAATGTTACTCTTTAAAGTTGATCATTATATTGCTCTCCCCTGCTACAAACACAGGAGGTATAAAGAGGCATATGCTGCAGTAAGGGAGTCTTTTGGCAACATCAGACGTAATGTTGAACGGTGGCGAGATGCTGTGCTGCACTCAGTGAGTTCACTGTGTTTGGTATTGTTAAGTGTAAATGTAACAATTTGGTAATGTAGAAAATACAAACTAAAAAACCATGTAAACAGTGGAAGGTATGGTACGTGACATGAAAAACTTAACATTCGCCACAGACAACCGTGCGGACTATCCGCACATATCCGCGCTGTGTTCCACGGTAGTCTGCGCGAACCATTGGCAGAATTTGCACAACAGCCAATTCTGCCTTGAATCTGCGTAGGCAGTACACAAAATTGTGCGGATTAAGCCCTCTTGCCAGAGAAGAAAGAAGTGGATTCTTCTAGTTTTGCTATAATCTGTCATAGTATACGTAGTCCATACTAAAAATTCGTGCTAGGCTTGAGCTGATTCGCTCAGTTTACGTTTGAGTGGCCGATACTATGGAGTGCCGTTTAAGGACAAAAATCACAGGGACTACGCAAGGTTCATGAAAAGGCAGACACTTCCGCACATTAGTTGACATTTCTGCTTTCCACCATTTTTACGTCTAGATTCGGCGGTGATTATCTACCACGGAATTTTGGGAAAAACGTATGTTTTTCATTTCACATACTACCATACCGTAAGTGCATATGTACGAATGTACTTTACCCTAGCGTAGCTTGTGTTATATTTTTGTATTTATTAATAAATTATACATAAAATCATTACATAAAAATTAGAGTTGGTGAGGTACTGGTGACTTTATGAGTAACTGTAATCCATTAGTGAATGACTACTCCACTTGCTTGTGGTGAACTTTGATGATCTGTGAACTTGAATTGGTGTTTTCTTGTACGTAATCTTTGTTGCTAAGGAAACCACGCAAAACGTGAATATATTTTGTAATTGACGACATACGTACAGTTGGGGTATGACTGGATCTAAGAAGCCATACAGCATCAGAGCACTTTAAGTCACATTTATGCTATGGCCGTGAGCAATCTATACGTATTTTTATAACTATGAAAGTGCACATGCAGCACCCAAGTACATATGATTGTACAACACCCAAGCATACCGTAATACTTATAGCTGGATTGTAGTGTAATGTTAAGCAGTTGTCAAGTAATTCCTAGCCTCCAATTGAACAACAGTAAGACCGTATGGCAAAGTATGCATTTCCATGTGGAAAAGGCATCTATTCTAACTGTGCCTGATTAACTCAAAGAAACTGCTGTGTCAGGCCTCTGATATGACTTTCTGTTGGATCCCTCTGCCAGTTGTACCATGGTCAATAGAGTAAATTTGTATGTACATTTCTATCTTTGACTAATGGCTTCATTATGCAGCCATTTCTCTTGTACCTTAACTCACTGAGCGGTGTTGCCATGCATGTCTCTCATGGGTATCTGGGTGTGTGTGCTGGTCCTGACTCACTGGAGTGCCATGTGTTTCCCCTATAGGTTGTGCCCTGGTTCAAGGAAGGAGCCTACAACAGCAATGTTCGTAAGCTGATGAATCGTGGTCTTGCCAGATTTGGAAAGGGAGGGAATGGGGAATTGGTGGAGGCATTCCAGTCTGGGGAGCGGCTTGTCATCAAACAGGTACTGTTATATAGCTGTGTTGAACTGAAGTAAACCAAGTGTATGCAGATGCAAATTTGTATACATGTGTACAGGTAGTATTGATTGTATCCATGCTCAAGCTCTGTATCATGGTGTTTTTATACACAGTACATATATCCTTACCATCTCTTTACCCACCTCTATTACTCCACCCCAGACCCTGTTGAGAGAGTCAGAGTGGTCGATAGTTACTCAGATGGACCACCCCAATGTGATGCCGTGGTTGGCTCTCATCTGTGGGGACAGATCAGACACCAAACCTGGACAGATTGTGTCCTACCAGGTTATGCCAAAGATGACAGGTGGGTGTGGAGAGTGATTTGATAGGCCAAGGAATGGATAGCCACACACCGTGTATATTTGCCATGTCCTTTGTGTCTATGCCATGCTGAGTAAAGGGCACAGAATATGTAGGGACATCAGTATGTAGAGCTCTGCATGTGAATCTCATTAGTACAGTATTTGACACTATATTGTTATCCTTTCGTTTTACACAATGATTGAAAGAACGGAACGACCTTTACTGTTGTATGGAACAGATCCCAGTTTAAACTAAATGGACAGATATTTCTAGTAAGATTCGTCACAGAAGAAAATGATTCCATAATGATTTGTCGCTGAATAAATGATCAAGAATGATAAACTATTGTAGGAGTCCTGGATGATTGGGCTGTGAATAGAATGTTTACAGAGGTTTGGGCTCCAGCAGGATGCTCAAATGATTAGTAGGGGTGTGTTCGGTATCGGGGTGTCTGCACTCATCCAAGGGCAGCTGCTCTGCTCGATACCTCCCATTGCTGCTGCTCCTACCTGCTGCTGCACGTCTTTTGTCGCTTTTGAGAGACAGAAGTAACGAATCATCCCCAAAATTAACAGCATGCCAAATCGTAGACTGCACAATCATTTTGTTTCGACGCCATCGTGTCTTTACATTCTGATAGAAAGGTTTAAAACAGAACGGATGGTCCATACAACGATTCGAACTTTTCGTAATAACAAGACGGCAAGTATGACAATGTTTCATTCGATCTTCATAGTGCTTCAACTGATTCTATTGTAAAACACAATTTCATTCCTTCATTAATGCACTTTCACATTTTGCTCTGTTTGCAGAGGACCTCTCTGCTGCCATCAGGAAGATGGGAGGCAGCATCCACCACTACATCCTGCAGCTGCAGGAGGCCGAAGAGCCCAACAGTGTGCTCTCGGAAAAGGCAGACCTGGTGAGGCAGAGAAGTGCTGAGATCTTGAGGGGAACACTCCAAGGACTGGACTACATGCACAGGCAGAACCTGGTCCACCGGGACATTAAAGGTGCGAAAAAGGACCTGAGAGGGTGTCTGTACATGTGTGTGGGAGATATGAGCCAGCAGATTACATTTATCGTAGTGGGGTAATCCTCACTACTGCCATTTCACTGGTTAAAATGCTCAGTACACTTCTCTTTGTATGTACGTGTTTCTACCTCCTTCCTACCTTCTACCTCCACCACATTTCTTCTTTCTAAATTAAACAGCGTCCAACATCCTCCTGAAGCGGCCGGTGGACTGCCCTCATGAGGCCGTCCACACCTGTACCTGTCGGGAGAGGTGGGAGGTGAGAGTGGCAGACTTCGATAGCGTGATCCACCTGCCTGTGGCCCGTGACAGAGCCCAGCGCAGGAAGCAGCTCAAAGTGGGAAACACAGGGACCTCAGGATACCGGGCACCAGAAGTGAGGAGTGTATCACACCAATTCTCTGTGTCTACATGCATGTGTTTTTACATGACTGTTAATACTACACTTGAGCAATTCGAATGTGTAGAATAAATCTCTATCTAATAGTCTGAACCACTTCTGATAACCCCCTCTAGGTGTTTTTTGAGTGCTGCTCTTCAGACACTGACGCTAAAGACTACTACAGTCCAGCCAGTGACATTTGGAGCTTTGGAGCAGTGTGTCTCCACTTAGCAATGGGTTTCTGCTGTCCCAGACATCAGTATCAGGTGAGGGAGGGTACGGATAGAAGTGGGGACCAGGTGAGGGAGGGAAGGAGAGAAAGAAAGTGGTTAAGATCTGGTGGGGAAGAGGAGGGATAAGGGGGAAGACCAGGTGAGGAGGGGAAGGGAGGAGGAAGACAAGTGGAAGGGTAGAGCTAAGTTACTTACAATAAATATGGGAGGGGTGACACCAGATGAAGGACGGTCATACAAGGAAGAAACTAGTGATGCCAAGTGATGCAAGGAAGAGAGGAGGATAAGAGGATATAAAATGCAGTCAATGTATATAGAGTTTAAGGGTACTTCTATTTGCGGACCATCCACGCAGATGGCGGACGGAAGAAAATAGGCGACCAAGGACGCTAATCTTCTAATGAGCTTATGTAAGGTGGATGCTGGCAAGGTTTGGGGGTTAGGGTTAAGGTAGGACAGAGAGCTTTTCAAGCACAAACTTGGCATGTGCAACCCTTTTCCTTTACCACTTTGCTAATCTTAGCATAGACTCATGGCCTTATAAATGTTCTAGTGGAGTGCCACTTCTAAACCTACGCGTCATTGCCGGCGTCAGGACCGGAGGAAGCAATTTGACATTGATCAGGCAAGGGTTGATTGGCATATGTAGGAAATGTGGTTGATCGGGACAGCCAGTATATGGGGGGAGGGTGTGTGTGGGGGCATGTCCCTGGGATTTTTGCAAGCAGAGGTGTTTTCATGACTTATATTAGTATAAAAAGCCAAGAAAATCACCTCTGTTTGCATGGTTCATTGCTAATCCTACATGCTGTCCTTTCATTGATTGGCTGCGTGTTACTTGCATTATTGCTGTCTGTGCATTGAATTGTTTGAAAGACAGCTAGCTACAAATATTAGCTACAGAAACCAAGGTTGATTAATAATAATAACTATCTTCTGTCCTAAAAGATCTCTCTTTTACCTTTTCCCAAACGTATGCTTCAGAAAGGAGAACAGTGTTTGCGGCTGAAAATGCTCTGGAAGCAACAAAGCCTTTCTGCCACGAACATGCAGTGACCCAAACAGGGTTCACTTTAGCTCACTAAAACTGGCCGTCGCTTGCCGGGTCTGTCAGACCTGTTCTGCCAGCCCTGGGTATGTGGTACAGAGAGTAGCAATGCTAACATCACTGGAAAGGGTTTTCCAAATGCAGTGTAGTCTGTTGCCATTAGGAAGAATTGCTTCTCACTCTCAGTTGTGCCCTACTGTGGACAAAACAAGAAGCGGTTCTACATGTCACTGTGACACTATGCTCGAGCCCCTACTTAGCCCAAGCCAGACAGATCTACGTTCAGACGTCCGCAGTACTTTAGGCAAATTTTATATAATCATCCCCTTTTTAGGTGTGTAATGAATGGGAGGTAAATGCCGTCCCTATCTTTTGCACATGTCTGTGCGGATGTAGATGGTCTGCAAAACAGACAGTACCGTGTTTAAGGCAGGCGTACACATACAGAGTGTGAGGTGCAGTACTGTTGTCTCTGTTTTCAGGTTGGCCTAATAATGTTAGCACGTCACAATTTGGTCAATATCCCAGCAGAAGAAGCACAAGAGAAAGTGGACAGGACAGTAGGGGTAAGTGGCATTGTGGCCGTGTCTGTGGCTGTGCAGGCCATCTCTCTTTCCAGGTTTCTTCAGCAAACAGCAGTGTCAGTAGAGATGCTTATTCCCATGTCCTCAGATGTACCACATCCGGCAAGGGTTCACTGGAGAGAAGTGGCAAAATATGATCAACTTCATCGCAAGACTCCTGGAGGTATGTATGTGTGCAGGGGTACTGAGAGTAATGCAGTGTAGTATGTTGCAGGGTTACAGATATGATGTTACCATGATTCCGAGACCGCCCCAGCTCTGCATGCAGCCCTCTTCTTCACTGCTACTGCTGTTGTGTTACATTTATTTACATGTATTGTGACTGACTGCCCATGATAGACAGTGCCACAGGGGGCATGTCAACTTTGCATACTGTGAAGGGCGAGAGCTTTGCCTACAAGTGGTCCACCAAGCACCCTTGTGTTGTACCACATGTGTAGTTCCATGATTTTAACTGATTGAAAAAGGGTTAAATGCAATCTGTGTGCTGTGGGTAATGTTTCTGTCAGACATCTGGCATCATAATAAATTATACTTCTGTACACTGATGGCTGAGTGTACTGATGCACCCTTGAATTGACTATCATGCTCCTCTCCCATCTCTCCTATCTCTCTCTCTCTCTCTCTCTCTCTCTCAGGTTGACTGGAGCAAGAGACCCTCTGCAGAGACACTGCTCAAGGATCCATTTGTGAAGCCAGCCACTACACCGCATAATTCACAAACGGGTGAGCACTGTTGTTGTGGCAGACCTTTCCTCTTGCAGAATGGTAGCCTGAGTTTGCTGCAATTCATCGAAGGTATTACTTTGCGATTTTTCCAACATAATATAATACTTGCACAGCATATGTTTTATGCACATATACGTACAAATATGAAGTGTGCGCAAATATCATGGCCACCATTTTGTTACTCTATCCTCCCAATCAGCATATGGCACTGCCTGACACGTCTATAATGCATGCAGGTGTGCATCTCCTCTGTGCTGCTTTTTGCTCTTCAGGTACTAAAAACATGAATGAGAGATTGAATAGACCTCAGACGCACAGACCTCCAACCTGCTGTGCTGCTGTTGGTGCCGTAGAGACATATACGTATAAATAATTCTATACAGTGCAAGTTACCATGGTTATGTAATGTAAGGTGATGTTTGAGCACTCTGGCTAATCTGAGAGATAAACAGAGTGCATATATGTACTTAAAGTACAGGAAATGTAAAGTTTTTAAAAATTAAATACTGTATGTCGCAAAAGTTTTGTGAACAAGAATTTTGTGAAGAGCCAGCAAAGTAATCAATGTATAACGAAAGACTGCTTTGTTCGCTCCGATTTGGAAACTTGCTCCTTCTACTGAGTACTCGGCTAAATACATCTTCAAGCCACGTTCGCTTTCTGTCACTGTAGGCAAGTCGTGATACACTTTGCCTTCTTCAGGAAGCTATTAAACAGTAGTCGCACGTATCCAGCTGAACATCGTATGGAACAAGGACTGTTTGTGCTCAGAGTTTGAGGCCATTTTAGTATTGTGCAATCTGGTAGACTCATTTGCAAAATATTTATCACAAAAATTTCTGCCTTCCCATTTTGCCAGTGATTGCAAAATATTTATGGTCGCGTAGATTTTGTGACATGCAATAGTTAATTGAACCTTCTTTGGCTGATTCAGAAGGCAAAATGTGTTCTGTGACGTCACAAATCATCACCAAATCATGGTGTTTCATTGAAACGTCTATGCACGTCATGATCTGCCCCTTAAGGAATCTATACAGAGACTGCGACTAATAATGTTAGCACGTCACAATTTGGTCAATATTGCAGCAGAAGAAGCACAGGAGAAAGTGGACAGGACAGTAGGGGTGAGTGGCAATGTGGCCGTGTCTGTGGCTGTGCAGGCCATCTCTCTTTCCTGGTTTCTTCAGCAAGCAGCAGTGTCAGTAGAGATGTTTATTCCCATGTCCTCATATGTACCACATTCGGCAAGGGTTCACTGGAGAGAAGTGGCAAAAATATGATCAACTTCACAGCAAGACCCCTGGAGGTGTCCAACGTTCTCCAAGAAACTCCTGCAGAAACGTCACCATGTGCTTCAAGGAGTTGCCATGCTTGTGCTCTTCAGTGCACATTGACGAAGGTAGCAAACATATTTAGACAAAGCTGAGTGAGTAGCTAGTCGACTGCACGAAATACCACTAGCTGCGCCAGTTCGTAACACCTCGGTACCGATGTGCTATCATGTCATGTAATAATTGCATTCCAACATGCCACGAGTACTGGCGAAAGTCACCTTGGTATAGGTGCATCGCTTTGCAACTACAAGTGTCGAGAAGCCGGCCGAAGGAGGGCTCTGCTAGTATTGGTAAATAATCGCTTCGCAACTGAGCAAGCGTCGATTGTGATCATGGAAGAGTCGAAGTTGTTCGAGAGAGCTGTTCAGAGTGCACTGCGTAAGTCTGAGTTGGTCCTAACGAGACACCAGAAAGAAGCATTTCAGAGCGTCATCCACCATATAGATACGTTTGTCAGCCTACCGACTGGACATGGAAGTCTCTGTGAGATGCGAATGAAAACCTTTAACATTTTCTTTCAAGTCTCCGTTGAGGTGCTCCAATGCCAGGTCTAGGGACTTGTTGCCTAATCCACCATGGATGTTGGCTGTTCTATTCCACGTTAGTTCATACGTTTGATGTTGGAGTAGTATAACATGGAAAGGAGACGAGTAGCTTCAATACTATACTTTGTCTTCCTTGCTGTTGGTAGACAGCAGAAGAAATTCCACATTCGCAGTATTTGATCTTCATCTCCCTCTCTAACTGCATCCTCGAAGTTCAATCAATGCAAGCAGACCCATGCCACGAAGCTTTCTACTATAACTGCTTGCATCATCAGAAGTGCATCTGACTACTTTCAATGCCAACTGGGAAATGCAGTCAGTTTTCCCCTGTGCTGTTTCTGGCACACCTTCCTTGACAATTTCTGCAAGATCTGCATTGAGTGACTGTAGGTTGTGGGTTGCTACAAATGCTGCTAAAATCTCAATCTTGATGACAACTGTCAGAAAGCTCTGACAAGCATGCAAGTTCAGGGGTCAAATGAGGCATCCCGTCGAATGAGATTTTGCAATTGATACAATGTGCACTTGTCTCTTGAGGATTTGGCCAAGTACAACTCTTCCCAGATAACCCAGACATATAATTAATAGACATTAATTAATATATATTGTAATTTGTAATGTATATACATACATCATGAGAGCCACAAGTATAGTAATTGCAGATTACAACACAATTTATAAATGGTGTCAGAAAATCTGCAAATTTGAAGGCTCAAGAATACTGTTAGAAACTGAAATGGAATACTATACATGCATGTTTACACCTAGTCTGGCGTAGCCCAGACCCTCTTACCTGCCTCCATTTTGTCGATGACGTCATTGGAAGGCAGGAAGAGGGTCTGGTAGATAACTCGACGTTGGTGGTTCAGCGCCCCCCAAAACCTGGGGGGAGTGATAAATGCTAATTAAGCTTTGATCGTCCCCGCACCTGCAATCGATGAGCAGAGTGTACGTGTGAACATGGCAGCGTTTGCATTGCAACGAGTGAGGGAAGGCCAGCACAAATTAGTATTCTTGACCCCAGAGAACCTCTTAGCAAATGTAATCGCTAGCGTGAAACTGCGGTTCCTCGAACGAGAAATTGGCGATCTGCAAACTCTCCAATAAATACGTTTTGATGATGTGCCACACAGGTTCTGCTGATGATCCTAGAATGGCAAGCCTCTTCTTTTTCTCAGACACGCTTGACGCTGTCGGTTTCCAGCAAATGCGGCAGTCGTCAGGTCTCCGATCGACTTGCATAGTTGCCTGTCACCTTACGCCACGCTTGCTTATCACATGTATTGGAATGCGCTACGTAGCTAGCACCTGATTAGTGGGTGACAATTACTGACGTAGAGGCACAGCCTCCAAGCGTGGGCTGAACCACCAACGTCGAGTTATCTACCAGACCCTCTTCCTGCCTTCCAATGACGTCATCGACAAAATGGAGGCAGGTAAGAGGGTCTGGGCTACGCCAGACTAGTTTACACCTGTGAATAACTTTGAACTTTGGTTGGTGGTAGTTCCAAGCCACTGTTCTTGTGGTGCTCAGTTCAACACCACACATGCCTTCAACTGCCACAGAGGAGCATTTCCAACAAACAGGCACAATCGCATCTGCGACTTGACAGCCCAGCTTCTCACTGATGTGTGCCCCAAGTGTTGAGATTGAACCACACCTTCAACCCCTATCCGGAGAAACTTTCCTGCACCGAACCACAAACTTGGAAGACAATGCAAGACTAGATGTGAAAGCCCTTGGATGGATAAGTACTTGTATACCCCTGCACCTGAGCTTGACTGTGAATCAAGTTCGTCTTAAAATGTGTGAAAGAGAGCTTCACGCCTTGGAGAGAACGTTATCAACTGCAATATTACAAAGGTTGTACTCAGGGCATCTGACACAACCTTGCTTTCCTTCACTGAGTCCAAAGCAGCTAGATTCAAGCTGTGACCGTAGCAATGACTAAATAAGGCTCTGTGTTCTTCATCCAGTATACGCCACTCTTCATACCAGCCATAACGCTTGCCCCATCATAGCATTGTCCTCTGCATCGATTAATGCTTTGATTCATCCATGCAAGTACATCTTGGATGGCACCCAATAGTGTAGCAGCTGAAATGTTGGGAACTTCATACAGACCAAAAAACTATTCATACAAGCTGCTCTTTATTAGATCCATCTGTGCACTCGTCCACCATTATTGTGTAAAACTGGGTTTTATGAATTTCCCATGCAATCAACCACAAAATGTGTAAAGCCATGATCTGTAGTATTTCATTTGTATATCTGGGCGTGTATACTTGTCTGTCTTTTTAGCCACCCATCCACTTATGCGTAAGTCATCTTGTCCCTGCAATTGCAACAACTGCAAGAAGTTGCTGTCACGACCACTGCCATCCCTTCTCAAAGCAATACCTTGACGAGCAAAAAATGTGATGTTTTGCGAAAGTGTCCTGAATAGTCGGTTTTCTTTCTTTTCAGCAGTGTGGCTCTTGGATAGCATCTCAGCAACATCACCAGTAGTCTTGGGGAGAGTAATCATTACTTCAAAAGCTTCCTTGTGGCAATCAGACGCTTCATGCCTTGAGAAGCACATAGTAGCATCTTTCCAATTGGTGAAGCCTTTGGTTAGACAAGATGCATCCCCTGCACAGAACCAGAAAGTCTGCCAGTATCCTCTGCCTTTGCACAAACATGGCAAAAGCGGCATCCATGTCTTCATCATAGTGCAGCCATTTAAAGCGATCGAACCAAGGAACCTGAAATGATCTTTTCTTCACTAATTATAGCCCAAACAATCTAGGTGGAAAACTTAAACTTCTTCAGTTGGTGTGGTTGTTCAGGTAACGTCATCTTAGGAGCCTTATTCATCCCATTCTCAGCGGCTGCGATTGGTTCCACACTGTTAGCTATCTGCTGTGTTGGGTACTGCCTATCTTCCTCGCTCACTCCACCAACTGTGTCGAGGTCATCAGACAATGTGCCTACACTTTAAGTACTTCCAATATCCACCGATTGCCGTTGCGAATTCTCTGAGTTTCTAACCGACACGATTTCTGCATGCTCACCACTCCCGACGTCCATCTTGGAGACTTGTGTGTAGATTACATCATAACAAGATGACTGCCTCCTTTGGGATTCATTAGTTAACTGTCATCAACTCGTCGTTGCCTTCAAGCTTACTGAATTGAAGTGCTTTGTCAATTATTTGTGCTTGAAGTTGGAGAAGAGATGATTGCAGCGCTTTTTGTTTTCTTAAATAATAACCTGGCCCCAGCTGTCAGTGACTCTGGCCAACCTTGACTTGCCTTCAAAAAAATGTGCAAGTGCTGAAAAACTTGGTCAGACCATGGCCTGGGCAACTGGACCGGCTCCTACGGCCATGGATAAAAACAGTTCCATTCCTACCATCATCCTCTGGTACATGCAGTGAAGCTCTTCCAGTATTTCAATCATGTCTTCATTTTGTTCTCATTGTAAAAAACAAAACACTTATAGGGGAACCTGCTTGTATATATACAAATACTATAATATATAATAATTATTATATATAATATTATAATATGTTCATATATTATACAGCTCTGCAATAATCTACAGAATATTAAATGATAATAATTTGGGACATGCATATAACTATATGCAGTAATAATGTTAATATGAATTATAAGAAAGTTTAAATGCGAATACGAGCTTACCAGGATACCAGCTTACCAGCTAGCATAGGATGCCTCTCTGGAGTGCTTAGACAAATGTGGTGTGGCACCACATCTTGAAAGATTTGCAAAAAAAAAAAAAAAAGAAAAAAGAAAAAGAAATAAAGGCGTATACTGGACCAGAATCCGAGCCACAAGAATGACCAGTTCTGTTTGTACAGCATTATGGTCAGCAGGTGTCAGCAGGATAACATCGGTGCAGCCTCCTTTTGGTCTGTCTCTCACTGGGCAGATCTGAATTCATGTTCGTACAGAAACAGCAGAATTGCATGTATGGACACAATTTATTACAATAATGCATTTACAACGAAGTGATAAACACATGCACTAAAGCCACATGTGAATATATATATATATCCTGTCGTCTTGCTGACTTTAAGGTCACGCTACCCCCACAGGGGGGGGGGGGACGAAAAGTTAGACGCTTCTGCACTTGTGGACCTTGAGTCCACCTTTACTTCTGAACCATCGTTGACATACTGTACAATGTACAGCACTGCGCTGCTCCTGGATAGGCTTGGCTCGCTCACTCAGGCACTTGTGCCTCTTCTTGTCCGATTCCCTATGGAAGCATCTGTTGCATGTTAGGCACTTCACCTGGTGCGGTTACTGAGATTGCTCTGCATGCTCCTGCTGGCTTGGATCATTCTGTAGTCCTTGGTAAGTGGTACTCCATCTTTCTCTGGATAGGGCTCTCTTGTACCATTCTTCCTCAGGGATACAAATTGCTTGTAGGTCTCTACGGATGACATCCCTCCATCTCTTTCAAGGTCCTCCCGGCGGTCGGGTCTGTGGGAGCCACCCTAACAGGGATATCTTTGGCATGCGGTGGTCTGGCATCCTGGCAACATGCCCAAGCCATTCTAATCTCTGTTTGGCAATCTTGGTATCCATTGTTTCCTGGTCTCCCCACAGGTCACGCATGCGAGCTGAGGTGATGTGTTGCTCCCACTGTTGAGTGCTGGTTATGCCGACTATGGTGCGAATGCACCGGTGGTGAAAGGCATTAAGCCTATTCGATTAGGTGATGACGCATAGGTGTCCAGCACTCACACCCATAAAGGAGTACAGGTAGCACACAGGCTTGGTAGACTTTCCTCTTGGTAGTAGTATTGAGTGTGTGGTCTGTGAACACAGCATGGCGCAAGGCCTTACTGGCACTGGCGATGCGACGGTCTACTTCGACATCCATCCTTCCGCTGGATGAGACCATTGAACCAAGGTAAGGGAACTCATCCACACATCCTATCTCACTCTCTCCCACAACAATAGGCTCTCTGTCTGCATCTCCAAGACCAAAACCTGTTACCATCATCTTTGTCTTTGTTAGGTTCACTGTCAATCCAAAATCTCTTGCCACGCCACGTTCACATAGGCCAAGGTTGCTAGTTCTGCTGCATGTCGGTTGGTTGCAAGGAGAGCTGTGTCATCAGCAAATTGACATTCATTCATTTGTGTCTGGCTGGCACCTCTGGTCGACCTCCGAAACAATTTCCCATCATACCTGTACAGAAGGCAGGTCCCTGCTCCCTCTAAGTCTCTCACTTGTGCTGTCCACCTCTCCATCATTAGACAAGCATACAGGTTAAAAAGGATTGGGGCCATTGTACACCCTTGCCTTAGACCATTGTCTACATCAATCTTCTCCTCCAGCAGCTCACCATTTATGGACAGCTGTGCTTTCATTCCATCGTGAAAGGACTTGACCAAGTTGACAACACTATTGGGCACACCCAACTTCTCCAGTGCGCGCGCGCCACAGTGCTTTGCGAGGTATGGAGTCATAGGCCTTTTGCAGGTCTACAAAGGTGATGAATTGCTTGGATCGATGTTCAATTGACTTCTCCACAAGTTGTCTGAGAGTGAAAGTCATGTCTGAGTAACCGCGGCCTGTTCGAAAGCCACACTGGGATTCTGGGAGTTCAGTCTCCGCTAATTGTTGTAGTCTCCCCTGCAGGATCTTTGCCATCACCTTTCCTACCACTTCCAACAGGGAGATTCCTCTCCAGTTATCGCAACTGGATAGGTCTCCCATTTTGGGGATTGGGATGAGAACTGCATCTGACCAGTCCCTAGGCACATCCTGTTCCTCCCACACCGTGTTTACTAGGTCCAGTAAGATAGTCAGGAACTCCTCCTTGCAACAGCCAACCTTCACCATTTCTGGCAAAATGCAAGAGCTGCCTCCTGCCTTTCCATTTTTCAACTTTGCGACTGTAGCTACCAGCTCCTCCATGGTTGGCTTCTCAGCAAGTTCCTCTCTGATTGGCCGCTGTCTTGTCTTTTCCAACTCTGCCATTTCAAAATGAGATCTTACATTCAAGACTTTCGTGAAGTGTCTGTGCCATCGTTGGTGTTGTTGTGATAGTAGGGTACATTTGTTGCCATTTTCGTCTCGAACACAGCTAGATGTCTTGGGTATCAGGCCTCTCCTTCCAGATTGCATTTCTCTAATGCACTGCCACACTACCTTTCCACTGAATCTACCCCTCTGTGCCTCCTCAGCTTTGGCCTGGAACCATGTGTTCTTGGCTGCACGAATGGCTTGACGGGTTTCTATTCGGGCTTTCCGAAACCTCTGTAGATCTGCTGTACTTTGGGTGGCAAGCCATCGTTTGTAAAGTTGGTTTCGATGTTGGAGAGCCGGCTGCAAGGTTCTACTCTCTTCAAACCAGTCAGGTTGGCGTCTAGACTCAGTTCCCAAAACTGCTTCTGCTGCCTCAGTCAATGCAGATTTCATCACTATCCACTTCTCTTCTGCTGATCCACATTGAGGCCATTTGGTCTGGGTCCTGTTTACGATCTCCTCTTGGAAAGCCACTACATCCGCACTATCCTTAGTCAGTTTGGACACATTAAACCTCTTCCGCCTGACCACTGGCTTGCGGTGGTAACTTTGTCTCAATACCTTCACTCTCACACACAGCAGCTGATGGTTGGTATTGCACTCTGCTCCTCTCACCACAGTGGCATCCAAACACCTCCTGCGATCCCTTTGGCGCATGATGGCAAAGTCAATGCAGTGCCACTGCTTTGATCTGGGGTGCTGCCATGTCTGTTTGTTGATGTCTCTCTTCTCGAACCAGGTGTTGCATACCAAAGCTACATTTGTTTCCAGGAAAGCCAGTAACTCTCTCCCAGCATCATTGGACTCCCCATACCCATGTGGGCCTCGGGGTAGACAGTTCCTTGGTTCTTGAGCGTAAGACACGTGGTAGATAGCTTCACTTAGCAAAACGTTTCAGCCCCAAAAGGGCCTTCTTCAGTTGTAAGGGGTTACAAAACAGATCGAACCCCTTACAACTGAAGAAGGCCCTTTTGGGGCCGAAACGTTTTGCTAAGTGAAGCTATCTACCACGTGTCTTACGCTCGAGAACCAAGGAACTGTCTATTTATGGACGTGGTAATGAATCTTTACTCTATCAATGCAAAAGGGGGTTGAACCCGAGAGATTTGCAAGTTCTCCGCGGACGAACAAGCGGGGGATGAAGCGAGTGGCAACATCTGGTGTCACCCTGTTCTCATCTTCATACGATTCCCCACCTGTGGTCGGCAGGGGGCCGTTGGGGATCGTTCCCTCGTCCGCCCTTCGGCTGTTGGGAACCCATGTCCCTCGTCCGCCCGTCGGGGCCCTGCCAGCACCGAACCAGGCCTCAGGGTCGCCTGGCAGACCCGGTGGTGTGGCTGTCCCTCTCGTTAGTCACCGACAGGGGTGCTTCGCTCCTTTCGCTCGCCGACTGTCTCAGACGACCTGCGCAACACGAACCGCCTTCTGCCATCCCGATGGTCGTTGTTTGCTCGCCCGCAGTGCCCACCCATCAAACCTCTCTCTCTTCGTTCATTTGGGTGTACATCCGAGCGCATCCTCTCAACGAGCTTACTCTTCCTCTGGAACTTCCCTCCTAGCGGTAGCCATCTTGACAGCAGCTGACACACACGCATATATATATATATGCACGATAACTAAGGAGTTCAACTGCATATATACGTACCTGGAATAGTGATTTGATTCTTGACTGCACAGACTTGGAACCAGTTGAACATCCTTGGGCGATGATGAGCTGTCATGAATCTGGGCCTCTGATAGATGTCCACATTGTCTCCAATACGTTGAAAGGCTGTGCCATCAGCCATCCATTGCTTTACCACTTCATCAAGCCAACTTCCAATTTCTTGCAGTCTTCAGTGAAGTGTATGAGGGGACACTGCTAAGTGTAAGCGATTGAATCACTCAATTTGTCTTCACAGGAAAGGACAATAGTAGATATACGATGCGCTAATGTTACTGTCAGGCTCACCCAGTGTAGAGATGGGAACTGCCAAAGGCTCATTGTGTGGAAGGGTGGTCTGTGCTTCGACAGTAAACAATGCTGTGGCCGAATGAGGTCAGTCAATGGCTGGACGCTTGGAGGCAGGGGACTTCGTTGGCGTTGAAATATGTAATTCTGAACTGGAGATCCTTGCATGTTTAGCACACAAGAAAAACGTTCTGGCCTTCAAAAGTTTTGAGTGAAGAGCCGATTTTTTGATTCAAGGTTGTCATGGTTCTTTTTCATCCTTATGGCGTTGTCGTAGCAAGGCATGCAAAGGCACAAGGCATGCAAAGGCATTGAGTTTTATTTGAACATGAAGAGTCGTAGAAGAGCCTTTACAGTTGTAGCAAGTACTGATTGGCCCTCAAAGAACAGCACAAACACGACAGAAATGCTAGGCCTACTATGGCGGTTGAACACTGCGCAGCTCACCCCTCCTTCGCACCTATACGTACCTACGCACCTTTGTGACCAATAGAATTCCTTTGTGCAGAATGTGCACAAAAGCCTCTGATTGATAGCAAAGGTATTATTTATATTTAATCTATATTGTTGCATGATGAAGCCATACATCAAAGACGGGAAGTGTCCAATATCAAGTCCAATGCACACTTTGGTGTGCATTAGCCTTCTAAGAGCCCCCCTGTAGACATAACAAACATGAAATGAACCATAGACCAATCATTTTCAGATGTGCACAAACAGCTTTGTCTACTTCAAGATTCTTTGTTTACTTCTCATAAGGTGCAGCTGGAAGTATGTACCTACAAACTCATCATGAAGAATAAAATCAGCACCTTGCATAAACACTAATGTCAGCTGAAAACAATATTGATGTCTACGATTAGGAAAGTATCTAAATGATATTACTGCTTCAAACATGGCTCTTCAGTCTTTGCAGAAAGCCAGGCAGCGCTCTTTCACCTTCATCCACTCCTGGAACGTCTTTAGTGCTCACGAGGCACTAGCTTCTGTGTTCTTCAGCGTGTAACGCTTCAACATCTGCTCAAAGTCATCGTCAAGCGCGCAGTCTGATTCATCAGAGGAATGAATTATTAGATCATGCGCTTCAACGGCTTTAAACCGGGGGACGGCCTCCGTTGTATTCGCTGCGTGCTTAGCCATAGCGATACGTTTCGGACAGAATAGGATCCTAACTAGTATCGCTGGCAACATTAGTTTATTTTGTTCAATAGCGAGGAAAACAAAATTGCAACAAGCCAGTTATAACATGGACGCTCAGGCGCTTAGCTCATTTATAGCTCTCAGGCGCTTCTCACCCTCATGCATTAAATAAGCCAGCGCCCTCGCGTCCATGTTATAACTATTACGTGCTGCTAGACTGTCCCTCTCTTTGCACGCCTGTAGACGTTTTTGTGAGACGGGCTAGCGAGATGGACTAAAAGTCACCAAATATTACCCCCTTCGCCCGCCCCTAATTAATCGCAGAACGTCTGGCGCGCAAGACTAGAGTTCTTAATGGCCATTAAGTTTCCTGAGGTATTGCACACGTTACTATTGCACTGTTCCAGTGAGTACAACATACTACTAGTTGAGTTGATTAGTATAACTGTGTACGCAACACTTGACCTACGTACATCATATAGTACATATGCATCTTTGACCTAATAATTAGTTGAGCATACCTTATTACATTGTGCTGTGCAGTATAACGATTAAAAAATGAATAGAATGAATATCCTATATTTAGATGGAGTGGCAGTTCACCTCACCCCTGAGCATGAAAGTTATAGATCAAATTTCGGGAGAAGAATGTGTAACTTCAGTTAGTTAGTCAATGTATATTGCTTTCTTGTAGATGATGCATCGAGCAAAGAAAGTGTTCAAAACACAGCAGCAGTTTCAGATGCAAGCCCTCCTAAGTTAGTTTTCAGTTGTGGTGTTTATGCCTTTTTATATTATGTACCTAAATGTAGTGTATTTTGGCAATGAATAAAAGCTTTCAAAAGTATTTCATATTTCTAACCCTACCCTTGAGTATGATTTCCAGTGCTTCAGTTTGTTGGCGGCACATTAATCGCCGTTTATTTTATGCAATTCATAAGACTTCTATGTAGATATGCAGAATCAAATACACATACCAGTGTCCTTACTTTCACTGCAATGATAGGAAGAGTTGTTCAGCCAGTCAAGAGCAATCTCCAGCCAATTCAAATGAGGAGGGTGTACAAGAAGCCAAGAACCCTTCGACACTTCCTCTGACATCAAATGAAAGTGTACAGGGAGGATGCAGATGCTCTGGTATGTTAAGTAACATACAGTTCTACGTTGAAGGAGCTTTCATGTTAGTTGCTTGTGTAATGAGCGAATCAAATTGAAATATTTTGTTGCACACACAACCACTGCAGACATCAGTGAAGAACAAAGACAAGAAGGGGATGGCAATCGTTAGTGAATGTGTTATGCACCTTTGAACTGAATTATGGGCTTTTATTTTGTGGGTAGTGCAAAGCTTACTATAGGTCAGAAGATGTGGTGCCTAACGTTTAAGCATTACATTGAGTAAGGATTGGTCTTCCTGAAATAGTTTTAATGGATCCATAATAATTGTAGACTTTTATTAGAAGGTGATGAGCCTCTACCACATCATTGATTAGAAGATTTCTGTGTAAATTGCCAATGAAGGTAAGGTGACTGAGATAATGGTGCACATGTGAATATATGTAAGAAAGCCACTTTCCGTATATTAACAAAGTGAATGTTGTACAGTTTCAATCCTGTGTGAGCCCTCATCTGATAGCTTTCTCATCTGTCTGTGCCTTCCTGGCAAAGTAGCGGAAGACAGCTGTATGCACTGAACGTACTAGTATAGGTAACATCACATGCTGTCCATGCACATATGTATTTGTGCATATTTTATTCACATGTTGCAGACTGATCTACTAAGAGCATTTGAAATTATACAATACATAAGTTGTGTGAAAAGGGCAAGTGGGTATGCAAAATAATAGAAGTGTATAAATTGTGGTTGTAAGTGCTGAAGGTATTTTGAGTTCACCATGAAGAGTCATGCTACTATTGAATTGCATTGCATATGCAATGAATTATTGCTTCCCACCATACCCATGGCCATTTGTAACATTCTCCATTCAGATGAACGCAGCGACAATGGACAACCAGTAGGCCAAGGTCAGTCATGAACAAAAGGGTAGGGACATTTCATGCATGGTGTCTATGTTATCTGCCATTCACGGTTGGAATCTACTCTCATTAGTTGGTGTATATATGTGCTACATTATTTAGTATTCTCTATTGTTCATATAATCAGATTCTTAACCATATATATACAGGCTCCTCAACTCAGACTCCTGGAAGTAGTAGCAGTGCAAATATCAAATCCAACACTACTTCAGAAGGTAGGAAGATCTGCTGTGTCACTAGTTGTTATAGCCCCCATTGCAGGACTACATGAAGACTCAAGGCTAAAGTGAAACAAAAGTACTAGTTACTATGTGTATGTTCTGAGCCTCAAGGGTATAACACTTTTCTGACCTCAGACCTGAGGATAGGGTTCACAAGATAATCTGTGCTGACTTCATGTCAACACTATAGCACCTGCAAAGCTAACATGCCACCTTCTATGGACCATTACCCATCCGAAAGAGAAAGAATAAATTCTCTCATACTCTGGCCCTTCCCAGAGTGAGCAAGTGAAAAACCTGTGTAGTTGGGTTTAGGGGCAAGATGAGAGAATGAAGAAATTTTCTTTGTACTAGCAAGTCCAAACTACAAAACGAAAGCTATGTTTTCAGTAAGACTGTGAATACAGTCGAAACAATTAATCGTTCAACCACAAAATGATGTGCAGGTTTCTTAGTTTATTTGTATTCTGCTTCCAGATACGCTATGGCAAAATGAGCATTGTGGTAGCCTTTTTAATGTACCTGTCAATAGAATTGCTGGCTCCAGCAACATAGTGGAATTTCGGAGTTTAATCGAAAAGATCTGAAAAGTATGACTCAAGAGCTGCAATTCGATGTGCGGTGTGAAGCAAACGGTAGAAACAGCTCTTTTCATTCCTGGTAGTCTGTGCCATGGCTCCCTATATCACTTCCCCTTATTTGGGTTAGGAAGTAATGCACAGGTATGAATAATATTTGACTTGCTACATGTGCTACCGTATATTTCGTAATTTCTCGGCTGAGCAAAGCAGATCCAAGTCGGCAATTAGGAATTAATCTATAGGTCACAACCCAAAAACACGACAAACATTAGGAAATTACAATGACTAATTAGAGTGCGCAACAGAATAATATGAAACAATGGCAGAATTCTCGTTAATGGTCGAGGCACCTGTTCGTGGATATCATGCGTACATGGACCAGTGGGAGGCTGCAATTAACACATCACTCTTCTTTGAACGTAAATTAGGTGAGCTTCAGTGAAAGGCATATAAGAGTCTATATCGGTGGCAATTGTTTTTCATGGTTTTTTATTTCACCTACATTTTGAATAGGAAATGCACATGATGCTTTTGCTGTTGCTGCTCAAGTCAATTGTGAAGATGAACTAGCTACAGTTGGACTTATACCAAGAGAAATATCACAGTGGAGTGCTTTCTTTCTGCAAGATGATGGCAGTATTGAAAGCCTAGTTACTGGCTCTAGACGGCATGCAGAGAGGCTGGTGGTATGGAGATTCCATGGAGACTAACATTTACTGCCAAGAAGAAACATATCACTAAACTCAAGCAGCTTATAAGTTTAAACAGTCAAACAATATCTGTTGTGTGACATATTATTATTGTAATCGGAAACAAGTCAAAAGTTATTATGTCCCCTTTTTATTCTCCATCTATTGTCTTGAATGGGTCATCAGACACCTCGTCCTGGCTGGTCCCTTAATGGGATAGTGAAATTGGTCAGCTCCTCGGATATTCAAATGATGTGTTTCTCACTGCCATCAATCTGGTTTAAAATACCACAAACTAAGAATGCCTACGAAATCATACTTCCCTGCTCACTGAGGCAGGCTTTGGCATTGATTATCCAATCTCATCCTTGCTTACAGTTGGAATGATCTAGTATCTTGATGCTTGACCCATACGCAATCTTCCCATGCACCACGCACCAACAGTTTGTTCAAGGAAACTTCCAGTGGCTGAACTTTGTTTGTCCAGTCTCCCAAAATTGTAACAACTGTAATGTTGTTGATCTTCAGCCTTTTGAGGTGACCCTTGAAGGCATTGTAAATTAAAAGTGCTCGATGTTTCTTTGAGTACTACACAAGTACTTTGAGAATTCATGCATGCATAAGTTTGCTGTCCATCCATCATTTGAGCTGGTTGGTAACAACGATGTCTCCCGCGTTGTAGGTCATCATCTTGAGTGCCCACTCAGTTTTAGCTTCCCGAAGCTGTGCAGTTCAGGGTCACTGTGAACCTTTGCTTGTGTGCACCAGTCTCTCGAACAAGTGTCTCCTTCTGTCTTTGAACACGGTTGTGCTGGATGGCATATCAAAGCACATAGGGGTCTCGTCTAAGTTGATTATCAGACTTTTGTCAAACATCTGTTGAGTTCGTAAGTTTCTAAGGTATTTCAAAAACTTCTGAGTTTGTCTTCCAATTGGGCTTGTGATGTTTGCGAATGTTTGTTGCTGATTCATGAGAGGATGCCTTGTCTTAAATCGCATGAGCCACCCTGTTGATGCCTTTAATGGTGGATGGCTAGGCTTGATCATTTCAATGGCCTTCATTTCCAGCACCCACTGATAAAGTGACAAGTCCAAGTCTTCTCCATAAGTAATTGGACGGCCAGCTCCACTCTTGTTCTTGCGCTTTTTCTTCAAAGTGTCTTCTCTTTTGGCTGCTTGTCCAGGCCTTACCATCCTTGGACAGTGGTATGTGGTATGCCAAAATGACACATTGCTTCTGTCTCAGAGGAATTGGCTACATAGTGCAGCATCTACAACTTCCTCGTGTAGGCCTTGTTTACCACACTTCTTGTTCCTGCACCTTTTTTATTCCCATCAGTGGACGCTTCAGTAGCCGGTTCTTTGGAGCTGGACGATAGTGTTGAGGACTAACCAGTAGCTGGACCAGAAACGGATGCTGGTCGCGGGTTGAAAATAGGGTGTACAACCAGATTGAGGCAGTCTCTTAGTACTGGAGTTTGCCCAGTATGTGAGACATAAGCACATAGCATGAACTGATTCATGGTGTTTGGTAAAGCAAAAGGTGGTTTGTTCATGTACAACATGGTGTACCGTTTATCAAATCAGTTCCAAATGGTAGTGGTGCACGCTTGGTCTACAAGTAGTGACAGCTGCAAATCTTAGCATATGGGATTCCTAGCACTCACTAAACTTTGCACTAAATGTTTGCAAATCTTCTAGCATTTTGTAGTTATGCCATTGTCCAACGTTTTAGGAATCATAAAGAACGGTATGAAGTCTGCATTTTTGACAACGACAAGACTTCAACTAAGCAGATCTGAAATATACATAAATATATTTATATTTTGCTTCAATGGTACTTCAAACAGCATCACCTGTTGTCCACTACATACACATGCATGTGTATGCACACAAATTTAAAGTGGTTGAAATATATCTCATGAATAATGCATAATTTGCTCCTTCTAATTTTGCAATATGTGTTATGTATCATCCCCTCACAGCCACACATTGCCATCGCAAGTAATGCAGTGAAATAGCTTCATGTTCACCTCTGAAAGGCCATGCTTGTATTGAGGTGCATTGTACAGTGCAGTATTGCATCCCACCATTTATACTGTTGCAGCTGCCTTGTGTAATATTTTGTCCGTACAGATGGACGCTGTGGTAATGGATCACCAGTAGGCCAAGGTCAGAGTGCAGCAAAGAGAATGAATATTTCATATATCAAGTTATCAACACTACATAACAATGCAGTAGCAGGTCCATGGTGTGCATTAGCCTACTGTCCTGGTCCTTTGTGGCTATGCCCCCTTGTGGTAACGTTATTCTAACTGCTTATTTTGCTTGCTGTCTGCGAATGTTTGTATTGCATTTGTTGCACCCTTAGGCTACATTATTTCTCTGAGAAATAATTAAAACACAGTGCACCATGTGAAGCTTAAATGGGCAAATAAAGCATGCATGTTGATCAATGATTGTTGCTTCAGGTTTTCTCAGTCTGTCACACTACACAATTATAGTAATACAGTTTGCACATACACAAATAGATAGTATTTCATTCCATTTCATTGTTAGTAATTGATCTAATTTATTGCGTTGCTTCTTGCATGTGTTGCATCAGAGGCATTCATTACTGCCTGATGACATTTGACAAATTTCCAACCATCTTACAGACTCATCATCTCAGACTCGTATCAGTGACAAGAATTCCAGGTCTCACTCCAGCAGTGGTTCAGAAGGTATGATGATTTTCTGTATACTTACTGTATACCCATGCACTTTGAGGACTACAGGCAAATGCAGAAAATATAGCTGAGATGAAGCCAAAGCTGTACTTTACATTATTTTATGCTTTATTCAGAAGTCCAAGGAAGTGGGCTGTAACAACCTTATGGCTCTAATTGTCCGAGTTTTCATGAATCAGCAGGCGTAATATGCAAAATTTGTCCGAAAATTTAGACATCACCTGAAAGTGTACAACCTATGTTTTTTGCTGTCAACAGTGATGCATACAAGCATGACAACAATATTTAGTCAACCCAATTGCTTTTCTTGAGTGTCTAAACTTACCAGGTTTGGTGTGTGAAGCTTGTTTGCTATGTCCTCCTAGCATTTACCTAAAGGCAATCCATTCCCTCCCTCCCCCCCCCCCCCCCTTCTTGGTGACAAATCATGATCTCATTTCTTGCAATAGATAATGACAATGGATGTACTAGTTCAGTTGTGGTTGAAGAAGCAGGAGACAAACCATCCTTGTAAGTGTCAGGCACCTTAGGTGCATATATATCATGCATGTTGCTAAGTGTAGATAATGAATTGCAGTGATTCATGACATAGCTATTAGTGATATCCAGTTTCCATTTCACTCAGACTGGAACCTCCCCAAGCAGACCAATTGTATGATAGAATCGACCAAGCATTACCTGCTGAAACCTATCAAGTGGTGGCTAGCCCGACAATCCAAACTCCCCTAATACAATCAACTTCCCAAACAACCCAAATGTCAACTCTGCAAACAGGCCAGGAGTCTGCTTCACAAACAGCCCAAGTCTCAGCTCCACAAATAGGCCAACAGTCAGCTCTACAAACAGGCCAAGAGTTGCATTCAACGGAGTTTAAAACAGTTGAGAGTGATGATATTGGGTAAGCGTATTAGGATCTTGCACCTTGTTTGTGCAGTTTACCGACCAAATTTGACTGACTATTGGTGCATTTGTGTGTGTAATATATGTTAATTGTCAGTCTTTACTTTGTCTAGGGTTGTCCGACTCCAGAATGGAGACAGGCATAGCAGTGTGAGTGTGTTTGGTATGACTGCCACTCAAAAGTGTGTTAACTTCCTTAATAGCCTGCATTCTGTATCATCTGCAGGCAGAAAGTTCCGCATCTAGTACCTGCAGTAGACCAGCATGCACCTATGTGTCTGATCAGTCAACACCTCCTCCTGAGTTGTATCAGCCAATGCCCCTTGTGATTATTATGGATGACATACCACCTCAGCAGAATGACTGTGTTGAGGTACCATCAGTTTGTCATTTGTCAAGTCACCACTCTACCTCAGGTGAGAGTACTACATAGTGAGTTTCCTATAATTACCATGTAAACAAGTAGCTAACTTCTAAGATTTAAGAGCTAAAACCCAAAATGTTGAGCAACGTGTTTCACTCTCCAGATTGCATATCCTTACATTTGTATGAACGTTATGCATCACGGCTGTTTTGAGGTGGAAACGTAACTAGTTTTCTTAATTTACGACCTTAAAAATGGTGTCTTTGGAGGGGCATGTAGACTCATGAGCCTTTGTCTGCCCTTTTCTCAATTGATGCTGACTCAATCACAAAGACCGTGCCAAAGTAAGGTGAACAAGTATTTCGAGTTAAAAAAACTCATGGGGCTGCCGCCCCAACTCAAACTACTTGCTGTCGTCAGTCGCAAGCTACCACATAACAACATGTCAGAGCAATGCAACAACATATGCCCATACAGCATGGGCACACAGACACAGACAGACTGTGCATGCATTTTCCTTTATTTGAATCCTTCCTCATTTGGAGTTGTATCAAACAATCTGGCTAGCTAGTCACATGTTATACCACCTAGCCACATTGATTGCATTTCTGCGTTTCAAGACATAAACACAATTAAGAATGCAGTGACATGCACACACACTGGTCGCAGAGACTCGGTAGCAGGTGTTTAGTCAAGGCAGAAGTGAATTCGTTCGAGTACAAACAGCGCGCACTGCCGGAGACATTATTCTTATACGTTTTCAGTGCATGCTAAGCTTTCCTACAAGACACATAGCTAGCAAACTTTAGAATAGACGTTTAACACCCTCACCAAGCTTGGCGTTAAGCCTGTCTATTGTTCTCGGCAGTGCTGCGTAGATTGTAAGTCGGGAAGTCACAAACCAAACACGCTGCAAACGATACGTCGCTTTTTCTCAAGGTAAGCGTCGCTCCTGTCCCTTGTCCGAGGCAGTAGTGCGGACAACCTTGATGTCGACATCCAACGAACACAGCGTGGTGTTCAGAACGACGACAAACGGCGGCTTGTGCGACTTTCTGAGGTCTGTTTGTGGCTTTCTTCCTCCCGAGCCACAGAAAAATGGCCACCAATATAGATGTAACGGAATGCAATACTTTGCCTGTACTTTACAATATAAATTCTAGTACAGTTACATTACCGTACCATCAACAATATATACATATCGCTATATATCAGACGTCACAGTAGTGACGTCTATGTAGGGATGATGGTGGTTGTTTGTATACCGTAATACAATGGAAAACCGCCGCTAGCGTTCTACAGAGTGGTAACTGGGCGAATACAACTGTCGAGGCGAAAGTGCGCACTATACAGAAGACAATGATACCCCTTCTTTCACGCGAAAACGCACCAGCGCGTAGAAAACATCCATGACATTTTCCGCATTTCGTCTTCTTCTCCCGTCGCTCTAGCGCACGAACGCTGGGGATTATAGAAATGATTTAATCACAGAACTACGCGGCGTTCGACCCACTGTTTTCCTTTGTACCAGCGCGTTGTTCCTTCCTTTGAGGTCAGCGCGATGCAGTCCGCATATGACGATTTTCCAGCTTCTTCGTACGACGCTTATCGGTGAGACGCCATTTACAATGACGTCTTTCGTACAAATGGCCGCCTATCAGATTAACGGTCGCGCGGGGATTGCTGCTCACTCAGGCAGCGGAGCAGATTGTCGGGCACCATATTACGTGGCACAATTTGGAATACGTAGAAACAAGAAATCCGGCACATTTCATTGAGTTTGCGTCAGATAGTGGCCTGTTCCCTGGGGTGGATGGCAGAGTGTGTGCTGTTACCCACATCGTACTGAACGAAGCATGGAGATAATGAGTTCTAATTAAGGTACTTAGAGGAGGGGTATACCATGACATTCTAACAACCCAGGGCACCATTCGTCAGCTTCAAGGCACGTTGGCTCTGATGCCACTGGTAGCTGCATAGTAGCACTTTGATTTAAAACTTAATCGACTGCATGTGTGCAGCTTGCACACCATAAAAAGTTCAGAAACAAGGGAATAAAAATGTTTTCCACCAAAACCAGTAGAGATGTAGGGATGGTGCCCCCGATCAAGTACGGTACGGTGCATAGAAAACTTTACGCTACCCGAAAACCGTTACGGTTATTGTCGTTTAAAGGTTATCAAACGGTGAATCGCGAAACGATAATTGTTAGCGAGTGACGGTTAATCGTTAGCGAAACGTAGTAGTTCACAAATTTAAGGGCGTACGTAGTTTGTACAGCTCAGCTTTCAGTGTGGCAAAAGAACAGACAGAGAATGGTGTTATCAGCGTATAGCAAACAACGGATTGTGCAACTGTACTTCGAGCGACGATTATCGTACGCGAACGTGGCCAAAGTTCTGGCAGCAGAAGGATATCGTTTCAAAGCAGACAGTATGGGCTACGATCACGAAATACAAGACGCATGGAACCCTCTCTTGTCTTCCAGGAAGTGGACGCCGCTTCAAGCTAACGCCGATCTCCAGGCTCCCCGTCGCGTTCTCCTACCTACGAAGCTTGGAGACAGACTCCAGAAACTCCTTACCGTCGTAGCGTGTTGAGTGGTTGTTGCAATATCGCACAATGACCTTGTCCATCTCTCCAGGCAAACGTTTTCACGGATCGCTGCTTATAGCTCAACATGTGCGTGGTCACTGCGCTCGCTACTCGCTACTATTGTATACCGCCAACTATTTACTATTAACCGCTACCTTTTAACAGATAACCGCTACGTATTAACCGAAAGTTTTCACGGATAAACCGAGACAAATCGGAGAAAGCGTTAAGCGGCAAACGTAATTATCGTAAAGTTTTCTATGCACCGTACCGTAGCTGCATTGAAAAACCAACTGGCGGAAAAAGTGTAGGAACAAGGAGGGGGATGCCATGACATTCGAACAACCCAGGTCAACATTTGCCAGCTTCAAGGCACGTTGCATACGTACTTCACCATCCCTACATCTGTCAACATTTTAGAAGTCAGTATGATAAATCCCCACTGAGAAATGTTAAGGTTAGGATTAGGCAAGTATTTGCAGCTTCTGTATATAGGTAACAATGCTATCAGAGCATGGAACAGACATGAGCTTCACAGCATTCGCTGGTGACATCAACATTTCCTGCATGACACATCACACTTGCAGTTGGGTTGCTCATAGTTGCAGTAGCAATGGCTACTAACTCACAACTGACTGTAAGTATTCCTAATGAGCAATAAACCACTTCGAGAGTTGAGCCACGGCAGTATAAGTTAGTGTTTGCTGGTCTATATATTATTCCTCCTTCCTTTTGGTGCAAACTACGGTACCTAACACAAGTTACTTACATTTTTATGCAGAATTGCCGAGTAGACTTTCCGCAGAATACCGCGCGGTATAATGGGGATTATCAACAGCCAACCACGGAGCGCTCGAAGGCTTCCCGCGGACTTCCGCGCTGCAGATCGCATGTACACCTACGTACTACTGCGTATGTACATACGTTTCTGTCGAGAATAGCTAGCAAGTCGTTCAGAATGATTGCATAGGTAGTGATGAATTCATATACCAGATCCCCTGTTCAGAATGCCCCAAGGTGTATGTTGGACAGTCTGGCAGAACCCTGAAGCACCGCCTCAGTGAACACCGACGGGCACTCCAGAAAGGAGATGTGACTGCATCGGCTTTGGCGGAACATGTATATGGTCAACAGGTCATCAGGTGAACCTGTCCAAGGCCGAGGTCATTGACAGCCACCCCTCTGTAACAACAAGGTGCCTCCTCGAGAGTTGGCACATTCAGCGCCACCCCAACACCCTGAACCGAGAGAAAGGAACTCTGCCTAGAGAGTACACAGCTCTATCGGACTAGATTGCATGGTTTGGACTAGTGTAGTATAGAAACTTGCATGACACTAAACAAAATTGCATGTATAATTATTTCATTATTCATTTATTATATTTTTATTTTAACGTTATTCATTACCACACAGCCTTCACATCATCCATGGCCACTGTCACCATCTGCCATCACATCATTTGCTGACACCATCACTCTTATATATGCATGAGTGCTTCTTCGTCATTATTCCCTGATGATGGCAGCTGTATGCTACCGAAACGTTGGAAAACAAGTTTCCCATTTGGCTACTGTTTTGCAAACCTTCGAGAAGTATGCATGCTCTAATCGTTGGTACAATGTGACTATATTATCAGCAGTTAAAACTTAAGGAGTATGAAAATGGCCCTATAACTGGCACTACAGTTGTGTTGTATGATGTCTGTGTTCTCACACAATGTATAACATACCTTTAGGAAAACCTGGAGAAATGCGTTATAATATTATGCAGTTTAAAAGTATAGTGTGTGAGAGACAAATTTCATGAACAAACGAAAGCCAACAAGGGTTTTAGGAGCAAAAACACAGTACTTCAAATACACATCATGCACAATACGAGAAAATAATCGCAGCCCTCTGGAGGGGATTCCAAATCAAAACTAAGTTTCCACTGTTTGTATTATATATGTGAAACAGCCGTGACATATTACATATATATATATTACATGACCATACCAGCTCGACAGACTGTGTGTTCCTTGACTCATTGTTCCTTATGTACTCTTAGAAGGTGAACAATTAGCAGAGCAAGAGGAGGCAACAAATGGCGGTATGCCAGGAGGTGTCTTGGTGGCAGGTAGTACACTTCAGGTTCAGTGCAGTACAGGTCTTACAGAATTAGTGGTTAGCTCGTCCTCTTCATCAGCAAGGTATAGAAACGTGGTGGGTTTGCCCACTGTATGCACTGTATGCAAGATAAAGGAGCACTACAAACATGATTCCGATGATGAAGACTCTGAAAAGGAAAAGAAGAAAGCTATGGACTGAAATGAGTGCATAAAATTTCCTGCTGCCTATTGTTGTGCAGCTCGTGAATATTTGTGAGGTACGTATGCTCACTGATCACTTTGTAAGTAAACTTTGCATTGTGGACTCTCCTTAATGAGATGACCAAAACTTTGTGTTTGTAATTATGTTTCTGTTGTATATATTATGTGATACATACACATATGTATGAAGTTAGTTGCAAGGTTAGATACCATAGATGAAGCTCCTGACATAAGTATCACACTCTCTTACTGGAGGGTGCAACATTCTAGGTAGCCTATTGTCACCTAGGAATTCAAAACATTATGGAGCCTATTGTGGAACACTTCATTTATACATAGCTCTGGCGAAGCCCAAGGTGATTTATGCAACATCCCGAGGTAGGGCGAACAGGTGAGGGTTGGAGCTACAACCGACTTATGCTATATATGGTATGCATGTAATGCCCACACATCTACATGCACATGCAGATACAATCTGCACTGTGTTAATGATCAAGCAACTTCCAAAATGCCTTCTGTTGACTCAATTTTGTATCAGCTACATGGCGTAGTGCAAAATGATGTAATATCTGCGCATGCACAATATACTTTTGCAGCTTTTTTTTTAAATTTTTTTATAATATTATATCTTGTGAGGTTATTACATATAATTTATACATAACCAGTTGCTGTCTGCGGTCTTAGCTATAGAGTTAGTTATAAACAAACCTCAACGTGGCTGGGAGCCACCAAGCTAAAGAGTTTCTCTTTGACATTTTCCAGCTGTGAGAGTCTGACTTAAAATTAGTCTCGTACCCGACCCTGGCGGCCGGAGGACCGTGGGTCGGGTATACGTATACGAGGCTAGACGTATATGACGCTTGATAAGCTGCTACTTGCTGCTTCACAAAAGCTCATAGACACCGACATCTGGGAAAGGTTTGGCGCCTTCTGACGAGATTATCTATGTATTATCGAGGCTATCCACTCCTTTTATTCTCAGAAACAGAACAGTGCACCAGATGCATCTATGCGGACAAATCAGACACAAAACCCCACTGCATTGCATTGTCCACTAGGGCTTTCTGGAAGTCGAAACAGATGGGAAGGTGCAAACAGTCTTTTGCCCATACTAGAGCAGAGTCTGTCATGTGTGGAGAGCTCCTTTTAAATGACTGGAGTCTGGAGGACGTTCGGGAGCACTATTGTGCACGTGGTGGCACGGGGAGCCCGAAAAGGTAAACGTTTAACATTTTTGAAGCAGTAGGGTGCTGCAAGTCCAAATGACTAATTAATAATTATGCGACTGCAACCCTGAAAATCACACTACAACGAAGCTACAGTGCATGGAAAATCTCACAAGTACAAGACTGCCACTCTGCACAGCATGTACATATCTGCTTAGCCAACGTACGTACGTAATTGTGAAGTGGTGCATGTTAATGCAATTTGTGGAAAAATGACAAGACTATATATCTCTAAGGCGATTTGGTACTTTGAAGCATATAATTATATGCATGACTTTGTGCCATTGCCTTCCCATCACTGCATAGTTATCTCATATATATATCATACGTAGCATATGATGCTAAGCGAGAATGAGACAATGTACTATACGGCCAGACATTACGCCTTACGGGCAACCATTCTTCAGCTTATATATATATACAGTACATGTACATGGCCGGGGCAAAGAAGAAGGTGTTCACATACCTATATACATGCTTGTAAGGCCTGTATCTATCTACTTTCAGAGAGGGGGCGGCATCTAAAACTCAGTAGATATCCAAATTAGGACATATTTGCATGATTCTTGTTTTTCCCAAATATGCATGTATGTAACTTTGATTTTTATTATTAACTGCCACACTTTATAAATTATTAGCTATTTGAAGTAAATCAATTAAAGAATATTTCTATGTACATAGTTATAGGCTATGTACACAGCATTATATGAAACTACCCAGTGAAAGCTTAAGTGCCCAGTGATTTCATTTGCATGCAATTGACTGCTTCATTTTTTGGTTACTGTGTATCTTCTGCATATATACGACACACCATGAGGTGACTTAAAAATGGGCATGCTTGAAAAGGTGAAAGACTGCTGCTGTAACAAAGAAGATTAGTGATGTGTGTGTGTGTGTGTGTGTGTGTGTGTGTGTGTGTGTGTGTGTGTGTGTGTGTGTGTGTGTGTGTGTGTGTGTGTGTGTGTGTGTGTGTGTGTGTGTGTGTGTGTGTGTGTGTGTGTGTGTGTGTGTGTGTGTGTGTGTGTGTGTGTGTGTGTGTATGTGTGTGTGTGTGTGTGTGTGTGTGTGTGTGTGTGTGTGTGTGTGTGTGTGTGTGTGTGTGTGTGTGTGTGTGTGTGTGTGTGTGTGTGTGTGTGTGTGTGTGTGTGTGTGTGTGTGTGTGTGTGTGTGTGTGTGTGTGTGTGTGTGTGTGTGTGTGTGTGTGTGTGTGTGTGTGTGTGTGTGTGTGTGTGTGTGTGTGTGTGTGTGTGTGTGTGTGCGTGCGTGTATATGTGCGTGTGCATGTGTGTGTGCATGTGTATGTGTGTCTGTGTCTGTCTGTCTGTGTGTGTGTGTGTATATGTGCATGTGTGTGTGTGTGCATGTGTATGTGTATGTGTGTCTGTCTGTCTGTCTGTCTGTGTGTGTGTGTGCGTGTATATGTGCGTGTGCATGTGTGTGTGTGCATGTGTATGTGTATGTGTGTCTGTGTGTGTGTGTGTATATGTGCATGTGTGTGTGTGCATGTGTATGTGTATGTGTGTCTGTGTGTCTGTCTGTCTGTGTGTGTGTGTGTGTGTGTGTATGTGCATGTGCATGTGCATGTGCATGTGTGTGTGTGTGCATGTGTGTGTGTGTCTGTATGTGTATGTGTGTGTCTGTGTGTCTGTCTGTCTGTGTGTGTCTGTGTGTGTAAATGTGCGTGTGCATGTGTATGTGTGTGTGTGTGTGTGTCTGTGTGTCTGTCTGTCTGTGTGTGTCTGTGTGTGCACGTATAAATATTCTGTACTTTGCCTCACCCTTTAGACTCACAGCAGCAGCCCCAAAACCTTTTTATAATTAGTACATTCCAGAACAGAAGTACGTAGAAAGGAACATACATTGAACAAATTAACTCTCATTAAAGCATGTATGTAACAATATAGCTAATTCCAGATTGGATGGGCACTATATAGAAGAAACTGTTGACATTGTTTGTCTACACCCATATTCTGCACAGACACATTTTCTATATATACGTATACACGTACAGCAGTAGCCACACAAGAACCCACTTATATAGAACTGGCATTACTTGCATAAAATGATGCAATGGTTACCCTCGAAGCATGCAGCAGAGGTGAAGTACTAGGTCCACTGTATTTGCTGTTTGGTATTAGCTGTCTTGTCTCTCATCTTGCTTGCATCAAGAGTGGGGGAATCTCGCGGTGATATCCACACTCCAATTGCAACATATCAGATATGTTTCAGTTAGGGTGTTGACAGTAACTCATGATTTTAGTACAAGCTGGTAGTTGACCATGACCACTATCCAGGTCAGGCACAACATATGCCAGAGTGACTAATCGATTTCATCTGTGCTACATTGGCATAATGCCATTGCACTGGCCTGTTCTGGTCTGTCTACTGTGTGCATGTTCATTGACATCTGAAGTTTTGTGGATGAAACTATACAACCATACAGTACGTATGTGTACAAGTGCACACTTCAATTCATTCTATCCTTAATTTCATTGTACAGATGTCTTCAAATGCTTCCTCAAGTCCAAGAGGTGTAGTGCTTTTGCCAGTAAGCGTTGATTGCTGCTGTACATTTGACAACTTTTGACATATTTTTCATGTGTGCCTTGTATTTTCTGGTAAACTGATGTGCCTTACTCTGGAATAAGGCACACGTGCAGCATATGTTTGGTAACTTTTATGTATATAAGCAGTTGACCCAGGAGTGAGCAGACACTTGTCCTTTACTAATATTGCCCTGACCACAGTGCCTTCACAAGAAGCCATGGCTAAGACCATTGGCAAGGGTGGCAATGGTGTGGTAGCTTTCATCTACCATGGTGGGGGGGAGTTTGCTGTAAAGGAAACCGGTCTGCATCAGGAGGAGCTGGAGACGTTGTCCTCTGTGAACCACCGCAATGTGATTGAGCTCTGTGCTGTCGTTGAGGGAGATTGGGACTCAACCTGCCTTGGAACAAGACCTTGCTGCCAAATGATGCCAAGGATCACAGGTGAGTCAATTAATGTACTCCTCCTAGAGTTGATCTTTTTGAATTGTGTCAGTTTCGTTTCTTTGTGTTTAAAGGCACAGATATAATATTCAGAGTGGAAAGTGCAGTTGCAGGCCTTTCGTAATTGCATTTGTCCTAGCATATCTCCATATTAAGATATTTGTGAGGGTAAATACAAGAACCTCACTTCTCTAAGAACCTCTCTGGCCCTTTTCTATACTGTAGTTTCTATTCTCTCTGGCCCCGTACCTGCAGGTGACATCAATAGCCTGTTGGAGGAGAAGGAGAGGCCCACTCTGTGTCACTACTTCTTTGACTTCAAGGATGACAGTAAACGGGTAAGGGTCTTGTCCTCGGCAATGCCAAGTACATCCTTCTGGGTGTGCTCAACGGTCTCAAGCACTTGCACTCATTGGGCATCATGCACAGGGACATCAAGTGTGAGTGGAGGAGAGTTGGGGGTGAGGGGGGTAGGGAGGAAGACAGTAGTGAGGATATGTGTAAGAGTGGCATACGTATCTGGTACGTATGTTTGCCAGTGAGATGAAAATGGCAACAAAATGTTCAAGAAACCTATAAGCTGTGATGTGTTATAGCTGATGCATGAGAAGTATAATATAATGGCTGGTAGTAGCAGCATGGCTATACCCATGCCCTGTTGTAGCTTTGAGAGTTTAGAGAAAGTTACGAATTGTAGTGGAATGGCTTCTGCATGTGAAAAGAGGTACTTCTGTCTTTTCTATGGCGCTTGTACTGCAGTGCAAAACATCGCCACTATCAGTGTAGGGACTGTATGTAGGCTGTACGTCTGACGAAGCCTGTGATGGGCGAAACGTTGCGTTGAAGTGACAATTAAGAAGTGACGAGTCATTTGTTGGCATGCTTGATCGTCCAAAATAATCAGTGTAGGGACATCTTCCTGTGCCCACATGACAGTGGCAGTGGCTATGGCGTGCTCATCTCAGACTTTGACAGTGCCCTGCAAGTAGAGAGAGGTCGGGAGAAGTTGGAGAGAACAAAGCTTCACGGCCGTCCCATCAAGTACAGTGTGCACGGCACAGCGGGCTACCGGCCACCAGAGGTGACTGAGGAGAGGGTAGTAACCAAATAGTTTTGTATGTGCAGTATGATGAGTGCAATAAGCTGTCTCCGGTATAATGTGCTGAGGTGGAACTGGCTCTTCAGTTGATGTATACTTTCACAGTACTCCTGCTGGACAGTAATGTGTGGTGCGTGAGAGTGTTCAGTGTAACTCTAATATGTTTGGTTTGTGTGAAATGTTGGCCCTTCAGTCATGTAGTCTCAGGTTATGTCATTCAATCATGCACACACACACACACACGCACACACACACACACACACACACATGCACACAGACACACACACACACACACACACACACACACACACACACACACACACACACACACACACACACACACACACACACACACACACACACACACACACACACACACACACACACAACACCTGCACAAGTTCTTTTTTGTAATATTGTTATTATGTTCAATCTATGCATTTGTGTGTTCTACCATATACAATAATATAGGATAATATAGGTAATGTGCATGCCGTGCCACCTTCTTTGGCTTGCTCTCCACTCCTCCCCCCGCCCTAGACATCCTTTTCCATGTCCTGTAACGAGGTTCTCCCAGAGTGGGTCTCCCTCAAGACAGACATCTGGTCCTTTGGTGCCATGTTGGTCAACTTCTTTGTGGGGTCACAGGGACCGCACTCACAGAGAGGGATGGGTCAATGATAATTTTGTGACATGGTGCATATTATATATTAATGTACACTGTGCGTGTGTGTTCAGTATCCACAACTCTTCACGCGCTATACTATCAACAACTGTCAACAATTGTACCTAGCATTATTAATATTGGAAAGGTTCTAAATATTTTCCTTTCATCACATCCCGTTAATGAGTATATTTATTTTACTATGAGTGCCCAGGTAAGCTAAGTGAAAATTAGAAACTTGGTGACATTTTCTAAGCTGGTTATATTAGGCACCTAGCCCAAGGCTCATAGGTGTTTAGATCCTAGGAATGATGCCATATATAGTGACCGAGGGCTATGCAATAGTGACTGTGGGCATACCCCAAGGTCACTATGGCATCATCCCTAGGATCTAAACACCTAAGAGCCTGAGATACATACCTAGTTAGTTAGTTAGTTAGTTAGTTAGTTAGCTAGTTAGTGTGTGTGTGTGTGTGTGTGTGTGTGTGTGTGTGTGTGTGTGTGTGTGTGTGTGTGTGTGTGTCCATGTATGAATAGGAACCTTTGAGTAGGTTTGGATCATTCACAGGTCCAAAGTCAAAGGCTTGTGACTTTATAGGATTGTTTATTTAGCACATGGTTACAGAAACAATGTGTGTGGGGTGATCAAAGCATGCATGGCATGTGCTTAGTGCATGACTTGCCATTTTTGTACACTGTCTGCCACTGCCATTACTGTACACACAGTATTATACATTATTTATAGACACACATATCCTATCAGGTGTGCATAGGCTAGAATGTCTTGGCTTTTTACGTGGTACACAGCGTATGCAAAATTCATCAATACTCCACTCTCTTGTACACTCACTTGTCCAAGACAGGATATGGGGGGACAGTAGTCCACTTGTCTGTGCACACTTGGTTGCACAATAGTACATACGTGATTGGTCACCAGTGACCTGATGCACACTGATGGGCAGTATATACATACTTCACAATGACCTGAGACAATCAGCATACTCGTATGTCTTGTACCTGCCTTAATTGAATTTTATGCTCCAGCTACTGTATAAATGTATATAAGAAATGTGGAGTAGATTAGAGAGAGTATTGAGCCACAGATGGGAGTCCAATGGACGGGACTCCAATTAAACTGTCTGAGGACTTATTGACCAAGTCTAAATTAATAACCCTTATCCTACACCATTATGGTCCATGGACCTTTTGAGAATGGCGAAAAAGGCAGGAAAGAAAGATCGACACTTTTTGGTTTGATTTAGAAAACATCTACTGATACTTCACACTCTCATAATTATTTTCTCATTGTACAGGTTGCATTGGGCAATTTGGCCCTACTGTGCTCCGCACATGCTGCACTTTAATATGAATATGAATATGAATATGTGTATAGGTATATACCACAGGTGGATACAGTGACTAAAATGTGATGACACATTGGAATTTTGATAACTTCTGTTATAACACCGCTAACATGGTGGCTGACGGCCCAATAGCACTTAACCTAACTCTAATAAACGATGTTCATCTTCTCCCCTCTGCTCCCGCTGCTGGATGTGACGTAATAGGTGTGAAATTCCTTAGGCCTTACGTGCAAGTGGTCCATTCTCTGTAGCTGCCAACTGATCCTCATGGTAACATCATCAGTGGTGAATACTATTTCCCCGCTCCTCCCTCAGATGGCCACTCTCCTGTTAGCTGACTGTCTTCAGTGTCCAACAGCAGCTCACAAACTTGCTAAGGTAAGATCATTGGCTTCTTCCCACAATGGTTAAGGGCAGCGTACATGTCTGGGGGAGGGGGGAGGGATGCAACTCACTGACCCTACATATATGAACCACCTGCACAATCACTTGCAGTGGGGCCGAGTGAGATGAAGACACTCCAGAAAGTGAACTGATATATTCACCCACACACACATGCACGCCTGCACGCCTGCACACACACATGCGTGCACACGCACACACCTGCACACACGCACACACACACACATGCTCATGCATTGACTTAATGTACATTCATCCTTGCTGTCCTCCCCCAGGTCAATGCTGAGGAACAACCTACTATGGAACAAATCATGGAGAAGGCATTTTCAGACCTCTCAAACAGGACAGTAGCTAATGCATACCGTGGCACTCTAACACAAGCAACTACTGCATGCGTACACGTGCACGTGTGACTATTGCTCAACAATTCTTCCTTGAACTTGCATACCTGTAGTCACTTAACTTAAATTAACTAAAATCTGCAGTCACTTAGTTAACTTAAATGTTGCCATGTTGCATGCATTTCGTGGTATTTATTGTCTCTTGATCCATGTTTGCCCTGCATTTTGTAGCGATGCGTCACTTACATGTTAGGTAAGTAACAGAAACACTCTTATACGGACTAACTATAGCTCTTGATGCGTAGGTATCACAGCATATCTACCCATTCATTTTCGGCAAGCTTTGCGGTTCGATGTCAGCTGGGATGATCCAGAGTGTACTGGACTACTGTGGTCGCGCCACAAACGCCGCCCGTTGTTGATTAAAACGCAGCCGGAAGCAAGTGGGCTATAAATAGACGCTTTGCATCGTAGATACGCAGTTTTCGCCCAGGTTTCGCCCTGTCGTTGAAGTTACCCGGCCAGTATTGGAGGCAACTGACTGTAAGTTTTAGTAGTTGATCAAGGGTTTATTTGCTTGAAATGTCCTTACAAAGGCTGACTCACCGAAGAATACGTAGGGCTACAGCGTCTCGAGAGTTCACCGTCTATTCTGAAATGTATTATGGTATTTGCCGACTACAGTTTGTTCTGAATTTATTTGGTTCTATTCTATAAGCTGTTGAGTACACTTTGGCAATGACCTACCCATGTGGCAGTGTTGAAAAGACCATGATAGTTTTAAACACAATAATCTCTTCAGGAATGATAGAAGGACGGACGACCCTGTATAATCTGTGTGACGCCACTGTGAGCTCCGCCTCCCGGACTCCAACCCCCTGTCCGTCCACAGCCTGACAACGGGTAGAAGTGGTCGCATTTTGGTCGCTGTCTATGATAAGGAGAAGAGTGTGCTAGAAACTTGATTGGATCATTTGAGGGACCAATTTGAGGAGAGTGATTGGAGTTCTGAGCTGCAAAGCGATGTCAGTCCACCTGTGGCCCTGTTCTTCCTACACGCCATGTTGATGACGGGTGTCATTTGCTTTTGTGCCCTTGTCTTGTTCTTTCAAGTCAATTAGGGTACCCTCTGCCTTGCAGCTTTACCAGTTACAGCTGCACAACCTGTGTCAGTGAGCTCCTAGTCCTCTGGTCTGAAGGGATGTTGTATTGTACGTACGTACATAGCAATAGGTTGTGTTTAAAGAGATTGGTGTGTGAAGGATCTCATTGGCATACTTAAAAGCAGTAACTACACCTCTAGCTACTGTAGCTGTACCTTGTAAGCTGATGTACATAACTTGAAATCACACGGCAAGGGTGTAGACTGGTAATCGTGAGGAGCACCATAAACATACCAGATTCAGATGGACATGCACACATAGCCAAGCATCATTAACGGTTGAGTTGAACCATGAAGTTTTCTATTGTCAAACTTTCCCGTGCTGTTGTATGTGCATGTGCTGTGATCATGCAGTGTGGGACTAGTGGAGTACTGCGAGTAACGTCTAGGATGTATGTGTTGGTACTGGGCCTCAACTGTACAGTCAGTCAGTATGTATACTGCTGTTTTGTGGTTGTTTAGTTATAAACTGAAGCATGTTGTTATTTCCCAGAAATGGCAACAGCGTGGTATGCATACATGAAACACCATGTGTGCATGTAGATACATATCTGTATCCATAATCACACTAGTGGTAGAGTGTTGCTGTTATATATAATAAGTTACTTAAAGTGGGCGAGGAGTGCTTTACGCGATTTATGGCTCGGGGGGTGGGGGTCGAGTTGCTGATAAAGCACGAGGCGAAGCCGAGTGCTTTATCATGCAACGAGACCCCCACCCCGAGTGCCATAAATCGCGTAAAGCACTCCTCGCCCACTTTAAATGATATAGAGTGACTTGCGCAGGCAGACGGCTGACCGTTCTAGTCTTCCATTTTCCGATTGCGTCATCCGATGCAGCTTAGTGCCATTGCGTCATCCTGCCAACTTTTCATTGTGTCATCTGCAAACTGATTGGCTGACACCATTCGACTTTGCCGCGCATTCTTACAGTGGAAGGGAGATGAAGCGAACGGCTGCAGCAGTAACTCGTGATGAGAAAACTCCTCCTTCAGATCCGCCAGCCAAAAAAGGCTATCGTTGAGCCTGAAGAAGCCCAATCGCTTTGGCGCATGTGTCACTGAAGAACAGCAGTCCATTGCTGCCAAGGGTGTAGTCCCAGTTAATACCAAAGTGGCGAATCGAATGACTGGGCACTAAGGAATCTTCGGCAGTGGGTGGATCATCGCAGGAACTATGGAGAAGAGCAAGTACCAGGCTATTTGCTTCAAGATTTACTCTTAACTGTTCGTTTTGTGTTTTTCAGCTGTTGGTGTTCATTTTCATTTTTAATGGTATTTTGCATTGATGGTTATTGTCAGACTGCTGTCTTATGTTCATGATTCAGTGATGCATGGAAAAATTGTGCTTTGTGCTATAGAGTGTTTTATGGAAATTAAAGTATGGCCCATAAAGCACTCTGTAAGATTATGCTGTATAAAGCACTCAAATTCCCTTTGATCCGCCCACGCAAGTCACTCTATAATGTGTTAATTGTGGTATTGTACTGATAATAAGAAACGGTTGTTATTATTATAATGGTTTAGGCAGATGAAGAGGTTTTCAAACTAACGTCGTATGTAAAGGTGTGGAGAAGTGCTCTAAATGTTGTGGATGCATATGTGTGTACGGATCTGAAATCATTTTGTTTGTTGTGTTGTTTCTATACAGGCAAAGTCATGTCTGCTCCTGGGGAGGAACAGGTAAACCTGAACTACCCTGATCAGGATAAAAAATTTCAAGCATATCCTGCACATGATCTACAGAGTCAAAAGAGCTTCAGCAGTGACAGAGTTGCACCAGTTAAAGAGCTAGAGGAATTAGTGGACAGAACGATAGGATGTTCAGGTGGCATGGTGAAAGATCAACCAAGTCTGCTATATGAGCCCACAGTGGACAGTGAATTGCCCTTAAAGTTGCAGACTAGGGAATACCATGCGTTATCAACACATGAGATTGGTAGCAGTAATTTCTTGCAACTAGTGAACTTAGTGCCCGAGCTTTTGAATCTCCCAGGTGAGCATGAAAGTGTATATATATGTGGGTACTCTCATGTTCCTTGTTCCACAGTACATTAGATTGTTTAGCAGAGATGTGAGAGTGTTTCATCATGCTTGGTCATCATGTCAATGAAGTACGTACATATGACTAATTTCTAGTTCAAGAATTAGGGAGAATGCTGTTATTAACCCTCAGCGCGCATGCGCCGCAGGGTTACAGTGTGTGTGTGTGTGTGTCCGGTTCGATTTTTCCAAACAATAACGAATCGGCCAGGAAGACCTACGGATTGCCTCAGTGCTGCAATCGCTGGATTTAGAACGTGTTTTTTTTTTTTCATAAAACAGCCTCTGCGCGAAGATGCAGAATTCAAGTGGCAGTTGTATTGGCACACCAGTCGGCCATTTTGCTTGCTCTCACATCCATTCATGTGACGTTGCTCTCGACCACGTGATGTTTTCGTTACGAGCTTTGCCATTGAGTTTGACACGACGCTTATATAGAGCACGAGAAAGGGGTAGTTCTCGAATACCAGCTTCAAAACACGGTTGAAAACCTTGCCGACGTTTCGACCAGATGCTCTGGCCTTCTTCAGGGCGAAGATAAGCTAGCGCAAGCACCTATCATATTTATAGCCTAGCAGCTCATCATGCGCTGTCACCGGAAGTCGAAACAGGCGGTGTCACCGGAAGTTGCGGGTTGCCTCCGGTCGACCCTGGCTGCTGTGCCTTTCAAGGCGGCCACCCAACATTCAGGTAGCTCCAACCCACCATCCCTATTGAGATGGGGGTATTGCAGCCGGATGTGTATTGCCTCCTTCAGCAACAGCTCCTTGTTGGTCCTGGCTTGGTCAATTACCGTGGCCTCCTCCCACTTGATTGGGTGGTGGTTCTCCCATGCATGTTCTGCAAGGGCTGACTTCTCCAGTGCTCCCTTCTGGCACGCATCCCGGTGCTCCTTCATCCTCGTCTCGAGCCTCCTCACTGTCTCCCCAATGTACTTCTTGCCACAGCTGCAGGGGATTTGGTATACCACCTTGGACCTCTTCTCCATCCCCAAGGTGTCCTTCACCCTGGTTAGCATGGAGCGGAGGGACAGTCCAGACCTGAAGACAACTTTCAGGCCGAACTTCCTGCAGACCCGTCTGATGTCCTCACTGACTCCTTCCGTGTAGGGAAGCATCACCAGTGGAGGTCTGCGTCCTCCCTCCAGCAGCGGTGCCTCGGTGACCTCCACATTCCGCCTGGAAGGAACAGATGAGGAGCGGATGAAGGAGCTGGGGTAACCATTCTGCTTTAGCACCTCGGCGAGGTGGCACTCCTCCTTCTTCAAGTTGTCCTGTCTGGTGGTGATGCTCCTTGCTCTGTCGTACAGACACCTGACCAGTCCTCTCTTGACGTGAGATGGATGGTGGGACTGGAAGTCCAGGTACCGGTCTGTGTGTGTGGGCTTCCTGTAGACGGTGACATCCAAGCTACCGTCGTCTCTCCTTTGGAGCAGGGTGTCAAGAAAGGGGAGGCGTCCTTCTCTCTCTTCTTCCACAGTGAACCTGATGGAGGGTCGCACACTGTTGAGGTGGCTCAGGAGTCCTTCCACTGTGCCCTTCTTCACGATGCAGCAGGCGTCGTCCACGTACCTCTCCCAGAGCCGGGGTTTGGAAGGTGCAGCCTTCAGTGCCAGCTCCTCAAAGAACTCCATGTACAGGTTCGCCACAACTGCAGAGACAGGGGAACCTATTGCCGCACCTTCCCGTTGCTCATAGAACTCTCCCCCGTAGCAGAAGTAGGTTGACCTCAAGCATGCCTCAAGCAGCTCTGCGACCCTGTCAGGAGAGAGAGTGGTCCTGTTCACCAGCGTTTCATCCCCTCGCAGTCTGTCACGAATGACCTGAACTGCTTCATCAATCGGGACGTTGGTGAACAGGGAGGACACATCAAAGCTGACCAGCATCTCATCCTCCTCAACTCTCAGGCCTGTCATCATCTCCACAAAGTGCTTTGAGTTCCTCACATGCGAGTCCGTCTTGCCTGCTAGAGGGGATATGAGAGAAGCGATGTGTTTGGAGAGTTGGTAAGAAGGGGCCCCAATGCACGAGACAATGGGTCTGAGAGGGACCTCAGCCTTGTGGATCATCGGGAGGCCGTAGATCCTGGGAGGCTGGCTGCCAGATGGCCTGAGCTGGTGGTACAGGCGCCCTGACAGTTCCCCGTCCTTTTCCAGTCCCTTCAGTCTTCGGCTCAGCTTGGCCTCCTGGGTTGCAGTAGGGTCCTTCTTCAGTTTTCTGTAGGTGGTTGTGTCTAGCATCCCTCTCATCTTGCTGTCATAGTCTCCTCTTGTGCGTATCTTCATCACTGGACGTTGAAGGATGGTATGGACCTATATAACTTCTAAATAATATAAGATTGGGATACTGATACTTTCTATAAGGTACGTAGCTATAGCTTCTTGCGCTGAAGGTTTAGCACTTTAGTGCCTAGTTAAGATGGAAATTCTCTTTGAATATCCCATGGACCTCCGGAGGCAAATTACATACATATGGCATGTGCCAGTGTAGTCAATGACAATGCAGATTTCTATTAACAGCAGAATAAAAGGACTCCCACAAACAGGCCTGCATGTACATTGTTTAGTAGTAAAAGATGCCATGTATTGTGAATTGCCCCTGAATAGCAAAGACCACGTAGTTTTAAACTGTTGAAGTGTTTGGGTTTGCATAGTGTGAGCTGTACTAGTAACTATGCCATTCTATGTGTGCAATCTAGTGGAATTAGTCTCCTTACCATACTCTTACTTCTTGTGTTCAGACACAAGTACTAGCCTAAGCAGCCAAGTATTTAAGGAACGGCTAGCAGGGACTGAAGAAGTTAAAATGTGCACTGTAGGGTACACTGTCTGCCTACCCTGGTTGTGTTTGTGCATGTGTAGTTGTTTCTACATGATTGGGTTAGGGCTAGACCTTCGCGGTTCTATATTCGCGCAATCTGTGTGGTACTCTAATAGTATTATTACATATTATATTATAAAATATACACTAGTGTATATATGTAATATAAATTCGGTGACCACATGCATCCTCGAAAATAAAAACGCGACTTTTTATAAAATTCTCCAACCGCAAAAGGTTTGTCCGCGAATAATTTGAGCGCATACGGTATCTAAATACCAAAGTGAAAAATGTCAGATGCAATATCTCAACCTTTGAACACACTGGGAAGTTAGAGCATACCTTAGTGATGTCTGAAAAGCCCACGGTGGTCTTCTATCTGGCTTGCACGCTTTCCACACAACAAGCGAGTATCTAATCCCAAATCCGCCATTGTTAAGTCCACTTACCAATGGCATTGCGGAATATACGTAGTGTAAGCAACGGAAGTAATCAATGTCTGATAACGCTAACATCAAGTTGTATAGAACGGTAATGAGATGGATTCGGTCTGTTGTTTACTGTTTGGAGCACTGTGCAAAGCCAATAGGTGTAGGTAAGTGGGTCTATATGGAGGAATGTTTGCAGTGGCTGAGATCCATCGTTATAGCTCTTACAAAGCTGACAGTGTGAGAGTGAAGTGATGCTGCAATATGGAAATTTCATTCTATTGCTTTTGTGTTACCCTCCAAACAGTGCATATATATATTGGTGCGATACATTGTTGTGAATTAGTAGCAAGAGCAGCTTCAGGCATAAGTCACAAGCATGTGTGCAAATATTGTCGTGATGTGTTCGCTTGTAAATATCACTCGATGTACTAGATTGAGGGGTGTTCGGATTTTGGTTGGGTTTTTAGTGTTGCATACGTCCATGCACCAGGGCTGTGTGCAATGCTGATTAGCTGGGGAGTTCTCATTTTGGAATTGGTTTTCATACACCTTTCTGTTGCCACTTTACATAACAGACACAGCAAAGATTAGCCCAAGCAGTCAAGAAGCATCCAAGTCCTCCCAGGGGTTACAGCAAGCTAGTACGGTTCCGGGACACAGTGAAGGAACACTGCCTCAGTATGCGGCAGTGTATGTGAAGCCTAACAAAGGTAAATCACTAAATGTGCACTGTAAAGCACACTGTCTGTCAAACCTGCTTGTGTGTGGTGCATGTGTACATAGTTGTTTCTACAAGACTGCAGTAGGGTATAAACCAAAGCGAGAACCATTTGATCTTTTTAGGGGCTGCCGCAGACAGCCCCTATATTGATATTGTTTTCATTTTGTGATTTTGTTGTATGGCTTCATGTTACGGTAAGATATAATTCATAATTCATAATTCATAATTTAAGTGCACATCGTGTTCATACAATAATACAAACGCCAGGGTATTCACCCCATATAGCACTATGATTAAACAAATAATTATCAGTCATTAGGGTCTGCTTCCACATTATTCAATCCAATCGCTTTCTATATAATCTCTCCACTTCCCTTCGTATCCGTCCATTTACACATGCCTTATCAACCACACATACCACCTTGTCTTTACCATCCATCTCTTGCCACCCCTCCATAATCTCATTCATTACCTTCACCATCTCCTTTCTCTCCTCTGCCATACCATTACAGTGCAGTAGAAAATGCTCTACATCTTCCGCTTCTCCCTCGTCACACATCTTACAAATTGGTTCATCCCTCTGTAATCCACACCACCTGCCAGTTTCAATTCGCAATTCTGCTGTCCCACCTCTCAACTTCATTAACATCCTCCTCTGCCTTTTACAATCAACCTCTACACACCTTGCCTCACACCTACAATCCATCAATCTCCCCATCACTTCTAACTTTGGACGTACCTTAGCTTCTTCCCTCCACCCCTCCCTAGCTCTCCTCCATGCCGTACACTTCAACATGTGCTTCACTTCACTCAGTGACAGTCCCCTCAATGCCTGCATGTCCAATCCTTGCCACCCGAAAGCCTCCAATCCAATCTTCAGATCTTTCACCCATTGCACCCTGCCTCCAAACTTCACAGCTTCCCTCATAACCTCCTATATATAGTCTGGCCATCTAGACCGTCCCAACAAGCCCCGAGGGGCGAGGAGGGGAAGGGACGGTCTAGCATACATAGTGATTCTACAGCGTACAAACTCGAGGTTACGCGAATTACTGCCTTAGGGAAAGAACAAGAGCGACGCTAAACTCGGTGAACGCACAATATTGTTTTCATCATCTTCGCTGTGACTTGTAGACTAGTGGTCTTCACCACGCTCCCGAGGATGGTTGACAGAAGCAACGACAAGCTTTGCGAAGACCGTGACACTAAGGTTACTCGGCTGTCTCTAGAGCAGGAATACGTGGCACACACTGGAATCATCTTCAGCACTGGTGCACTGCGTTGGACTCAAACTATTAAACCTTGTTAACGTTCAAATAAACATATTTTAATTGTGCACCGTGTGCCAATCCTGTGCAAACCTGCATGTGTGAATGCTGGTACCGTGTGCTTGTATACATGGTTGATTGGATGCACTAATTAATAAACTGACATGACGTGGTCCTGGTGCACAACTACCCTAACCAGCAATTGAGAGCTAGAGCAAGTAGTGCGAGTTGGGGCGGCAGCTCCACGAGTTTTTTTAACTCGAAATACTTGTTTTTTTAAGAAGGTACTGAGTAAAGCATCAACTATTGTTCTCAGAAACTCTCCTACAAAGTGTACTTACATCTTCAAAGTCGCCTTCCTCACTCTTACGCAGCTTTCTTTCTACCATTTCCAATTTAGATTGCGCTGTCCGCCATATGTACGCATGTGGGATATATGTGTGCAATATAATGGCTTGCTTCTAAGTGACATTACAAGTCAGAACATTGCTTCGACGAAAAATTAGAGCATATACGGTAGTTAGCTAGTTATGCCAAACAAGCATGCTTGCTGCCAGACAATGTCAAAACATCAATGCAGACAATGACAAAAACATGCTTGTGTCTCTTATCAATGTTTTCAGCACATGGGTGAAAATATTGATGTGACATTATTTGTGATTAATTCTTGCCCTTTAATTTAGTCCTTTTGCAGTGTTTAGCTATTACAAGATCACAGTAAACACCTGTTTAAAGGCTGTTTTGTGTTTTCAGTTCAGCGTGTTTTGTGCTATTATCGAGATATTATATTTTATCTGGGTAAGTTTGACTTTCTATATCGAAATAAAGCTTTTTCCATTATCACACAGGCTTACTGCTTGGTATGAAAGGAAACCTACAACCCTGTACGTTCCTGTCGACCTTAACCTGGACACAGTAACTGATAACCAAACTATTGCACTAAATGTCGGTGTTGCTATCAGTGGAAAACCTTTGTAGCACTGAAATAGCATAAATCAATAGGCAATCTTATGATTCAACTTTTTCATGTTGCGAATTTGGATTGGACACTCTATTGCCGAGTTAGAACAAGAAAACTAAATACATCCTTCACAGAGACAACGTTCGCACCTTATAACTCGCTACAGGAATGTTCAGTCAAGATTTGCAACATAGAATATCTATCTTTATTTTACTGAATCTTCTGTCGTCTGCTCAATATCTCTCTCACCCACAAGTTACACAGTGATTTCGTTTTAGTACTACTGAGCCACCATTTTCTGGCTAAAACCTTGCGCATGTTACCAAAATGGTGTAAGCAACAGAAGTGATTGAATTGTGATTGATCGGTAATCCTGCAACAATCCAGTTCAGCTCTCACAGACGTACTGCGCATGTACTAGTAGACAAAGCAGTTACATCATCTACCGCAGGATGGTAGGATTGTGCATCAAACCTGTTGCCTGCTGAGCTCACTACCATCACACCGCACAAGTGCCAGCCTCGATATGTGGGTCTTATGCAGTAGCAGGAGGTGGCACGCCCATGACCAGCACATGAGTAACGATGGGAGATGAGATGTCACAACCAGGGTCGAACGTCGAAAAACACAGAAGCCTGTATCTCAGACTGTGCATATGTTTTCCTTTCTTTGAATACTTTCTTTTATTTGGAGTTGTACCAAACAATCTGGCCAGTCATGCACGTTTTACTGCCTAGCCATTGTATTTCTGCGTTTCCAGACATAAACACACTTAAGAATGCAGGGACATGCACAAGCGTCCATGTTATAACTGGCTTGTTGCAATTTTAAGGATATAGTAGCAGAGCTGTTTCCCTCACTATTGAACAAAATAGACTAATGTTGCCACCGTTACTAGTTAGTACCTATTCTGTCCGAAAAGTACCGAAATGGCTAAGCACACAGTGAATAGAACAGAGGCCATCCCCTGGTTTAGAGCGATTTGATTCATCCATCATCAACGGCGCTTTGAGCAGATGTCGAAGTGCTACCACCGCCACTACACTCCGAAAAACACAGAAGCCCGTATCTCGTGGGCACTAAAGACGTTTCAGAAGTGGATGAAGGTGAAAGAGTGCTACGTACCTGGCCTTCTGCAAAGACTAAAAGAGCCAAACTTGGAGGCAGTCACATCATTTAGATACTTTCCTAGGCTTAGACATCATTTTTTTCAGCTGAGATTAGTGTTTTGTGCACGGTGCTGATTTCTTCTTGATGAGGTTGGTGGTACTTCAAGCTGCAGCTTATGTGACAGTGCTTCAGGGTAATTACGTGCAAGGCATGCATGCATATTTATAATGATTGAATTGCAAGGCATGCATGCGGTACATGAACTTGTCTATACATGTCAGCTTGTAGGACACAGGCAGAGGCAGAGTGCACGCGCACTTTGCTGCAGGAGTCCTCCTAGACTGTGTGCTGCGTTTTCTGGCCATTGTGTCATTACTGCAAGTTGCTTGAGTGTGCAAACACAGTATCCTTAGTGAAGAATTAGCAGTAGTGTTTTTGTTCGAGATGCGAAGGTTTCCTTAGCAACGAATTATCAGTAGCGATGTGGCACATAGGCAAGAGCCGGAAATGGAAGGGAGATAAGTAAAAATGGCCGTCTACAGATGGTATGGCAACGTTTCTCATGACTGCCATTTTGGCGGATTAATTACATTGGACAGCTCGGGATGAACCAATAAGAAATGAAAACGCCTCTGCATTCTGGTCATCGAATTGGGGTCATTGAGTATACACGTCCTCGGGCTTCGCCCTCAGTCGTGTATATTCAATAACCCCTCATCCTCATTGTATAACCTATACATTAACCCACTCAACGTCGTTAACTTCCGTGTTATTCTGAGCATACATTCACATAGACATAGAATGTTGTGCATATATACGTATCTGTTCATGTATCTTCTGTGTTGCTTCATGCACACCTGCAATCTTATCTCAAGTCAAGAATGTGTAAGAATCCTCTCAACCATACAGTATGCTGCTTGAGGACAATAATTGTATTTCTGTTGCATGTGTCTGTAATGTACTTAAAGACCCTTGACTTCATTGAAGTAGGTAATTTAGGATACAGACATGTCACTTGATCATTGAAATCATGAGCGGAATCACAGCTGGGAGTCCGATGGTTGGGACTCCAATTATTTTTTTGGTCCAGAGACCAATTAATCCAGGTCTAATTATATCACTTGATTTACTATGGGCAGGGAAAGTCCCCTGATGAGTTCCTGAGGGCAGACGTGATTTTGCACTTTCAACTACGAGTTGAAAGTCACCAAGAAACTGCATGAATAGTGAAAATATTTTTGGATTAACAATTTAGGCAATGTTGTACCGTAACCTACATATATCCTGTACATTTTGCAGATCAGAAGTATGTACCTACGTATGCGGTTGGATTCACTGATAGCGATGAAGGGCAGGACAGCCATGAAAAAGAAGTTATGAAGACATACTTGGAAGGGCAGCTATTAGTTCATGGAGATATGGAACCTTTGATAAACCTATGGATTCGAGAAGGTATGATCATATGATTTCAAAAGTGGGTGAGGTATGATGTGTGAGTATGAAGTCTATACAAAATGTGCTTTTGTAGGTTTGCATAAATGCATGTGGAATGATGGCATTTGGCAGTTTCTTACAATCTTTAAATGTTTTGCATGTGTGTTTTGTGATTATGGTAATGTCACAAGACATTTTACAATATCCACGGATTCGCAGTGTAGGTAATCCGCAGATCATCTGCGGAATTGTCAAAGGATATCCACAGGTTCGCCAAAGGGTATCTGCAGAATCATCAAAGGGTATTCTTGAAATAATCAAAGGGTATCCACGGAATCGTCAAAGGGTATCCGCAAATCGTCAAAGGGTATCTGCGGATTCATTGAAGGGCATGTGCACAGTCAGAACCGCCAAAGGCATCCGCAGAATCACGTCAAATGATAACTGTGGAATCATTGTGCTGTATTCCTAGAGTAATCGAAAGGTAGTCTTGTAGTAGTTGAAAACCTGGAATCATCATAGCGGTACTTTACTTAGCTGTGGAATCGTCGAGGGCAGCACATGGAGGATGTACACCTATGTATGTATGTATACGTACCTATGTGGATTTCGGGGGGGGGGGTGGAGGGAGGGAGGGTGGCAGTCTTATGGTTTCTACCACATAGTTGTGGTCAACTAATGATTGTAATGTAAGGTCATATTATAGTCTGTTGGGTAAAATCCAAGAAGACCTACAATGCCCAAGTGATCCAGTCTCAGCAGTGTTCAAGCACCAGCATCACCTGCTGCTACCAGGAATGCGGCGGAAAAGCAGTTTCGTTTTCAAGTGGCTGATCCAGCTCCTTCCACTGCAGATTGCTGTGCACCCGAAGGACAGCAGGAAGAGAGATTTTCCACTATCTTACTGGTGTGCCATCTCCGGCCTTAGAAGAGAAAGTGTCTGTTCTGCAGCCTCCAACAGACTACCCTTCGCTACCAGCGACGCCAATGCCTCCATCTACCATGAAAATGGCGATACCACGGCCTCCTTACTTGCTGTACAGCCAAGAAACCCTCCAGACACACCTGGAGTCTCCTCAGCCTCTGTCCGATGTCACCACTCAGATGAATGAAACTGACTTTTGTATGGCGAATAGATCTTGATGAGCAACTACGTAGCAGAATCAATCAATCAATAGCAACTGATTGCAGTATGTTTCGGCCACGTAGACCTTCGTCAACTGCGTACAAAACTGCAGTGTGAGATAAGTTATATAGCAAAACCTAACAGTGTGTGACCAAACGTGTTGCATGATTAGATCTATTAGTCACATACTGGTAGGGTTTGCTATATAACTTATCTCACACTTCAGTATCATCAGTTTTGTACACAGTTGACGAAGGCCTATGTGTGCAGTTTGTAGGCAGTCGTGATTCGATGTTGTGGAAGCACAGTAAACGCCTCGTCCTCGCTCATCAGACAAGATGATTTAGTGTGTAATCAGTTCTAATAAGGCTTGTTGCGCACATTAAATAACTTGCGTCATTTTGTCAGTACAGAATGATCACTGACCAGCCTTGTCTGCACTTTGCAAGGAAAATGGCCATTGGCCTGTCATTATAATGCACACTGAGGTGTACATGTATGACTGGCAAATTATCTTGTTACAATCTGTTTGGTTTATTTTTTCTGATGTACATCATTTCACCATGTCATAGGAAAGAAAAGTATTCCATCCACTTTCATGCTTGCCGGGGAATTGTACCACAGTTTGGTATGTGCACGTGCACAAGCTAAGTACAATGTCGTGGAAGAGCTACTGAGAAGAAAGAAGCGTAAGTTCTCGAATAGTGCATTTCAGACCTTCCTATAATTTGGTTTTGCTTAGATATTTTTTTTACCCATTTATGTATGTTATACGCATGCTTGCCACTGGGCTGTGTATCATGTACGCAAGTGCTCCTTATTGCAAGCTATACCTATGTACGTATGTACCACTTTTATACTGATATGTAGTCACACGTATGTATATTGGAGCTAAACCTTAACCATAATGTACTGATTTTTCAAATGCGTTAAGTATGTCTCACAGTGTTTCATTTTCTTTAAGCATTCTGTATTCGTTGGGCATTCCATGTTCAGAGTCAGCTTAATACTACGTATATGGCTGGAAATTTTGGCGGGGGAATTTGATTAGGCGGATTGTAGGTTTTGAGAGCAATTCAACAATATTTCATCCGCCAAAAAACTTCGCAGTGTGATGTCAGTCTTTATTGCAAAATCATAGCTGTCATGTGTACTAGGCCTGCAGCTAGACAGCCAGTCTAACTGTAGACATGGAGTTTACCATTGTCAACTGCCAAAGTAAATTCCCCCAAAGTAAATTCCATCAAATTTTATACTTTCAGCAATCCGCCAAAATATCTTACTGCCAAAATTTCTGGCCATACAGTAATTTGCCTCTACTGTCTCCAGGGTAAGGTACTGGTAAGAGAAAACCAGGAAGGAACCATGCCATTGGCTATTTTTGTGATAGCATGGCCTTTTTGTAACAATGAGTAATGTTACGACAGAAGAGGAGGGAGGTGATTATGGTGGGTTCAAAATGTTTTGCGTTAAGCAATTTACAGATCCATTATTGGTAAAGAAACTATCGTGAATCTATTGAATATTATGACTATTGCCACAGCCACTATCGTTATAGTAGAAAATGTCCTGTCGCTCAACTCTACATACGTAGAATGTACCATGGAAAGTATTCTGTGAAATGAGAGCTTCTCAGCTGGCTCAGGCATGAGAAAGGGTAGTTCTCTAATACCAGCTTTCTGTGTTTTGAAGATCCCACTACATTGTACCTCGTACTACATTGTGCAACCACACATTACAACATTAGACATGGAAATTTTCAATATTCAATGAATGAAACAGGACATTTCTATCTTATAGTCGTGGAATGAATCTAACAAGAAACGTTATAGCACATGCATACATGTTACTAAGACTAACACCTGTCTTGTTCACTACTTGCATACTCATACTCACTACTGTTTGTGCGGAAGTTGAGTGGGAGAGCTGATGATATTCATACTGATTAACCTTCTATTGTGAATACACAACTATTGCACGAGGAACTTTTCCACAACGTGGTAATGACCCACGGATACATGTGCTATGGAGTGATGTGCCCACTATACATAATGTTGGCGATTCAGAGATTTCTGATATAGTTGAAATATAGTACTCAAACTTTAATGGGGTTCTCTCAGGACCAACTGTTACTGAATTATCCGACAGCAACATGGGGGTATTGTGAGTTGTGGTGTATACGTATGTATGTATGCTCTGTATGTAGACTGTTTGAAGGTAAATGCTCACCTCGGAGTGAATGTTTGGTGCTTTCACGTTCATTAATCACTTGCTTCACTTGTCACTGTCTTCAACTTGTATTCCATCCTGGTTTAGAAATCGGTGACTACGACAGGGAGAGCAGAAAGACAGATTTGAAGGGGTATCCTCCCAATGGTGAGTTGAATTATGGACGCAGTTACTGCATTTCAAGGTACAAGTCTCGTTTTCCCCTATTGTTAGTTCCCCTATATATAGTCTGTGTAATTCTTATGAGAGCAAAACTATGTGTGTTTTGTACGTAGTTAGCCGAATAAGGAATATTCAGTGAATGAAACAGGACATTTCTATCTTATAGTCCTGGAATGAATCTAACAAGAAACGTTATAGCACATGCATACATGTTACTAACACATAAACCTGTCTGGTTCACTACTTGCATACTCATACTCACTACTGTTTTTGTCGAAGTTGAGTGGGAGAGCTGATGACATATTCGTACTGATTAACCCTCTATTGTGAATACACAACTATTGCACGAGGAACTTTTCCACAACTTGGTAATGACCCACGGATACATGTGCTATGGAGTGATGTGCCCACTATACATAACGTTGGCAATTCAGAGATTTCTGATATAGTTGAAATATAGTACTCAAACTTTAATGGAGTTCTCTCAGGACCAACTGTACTGAATTATCCGACATCAACACGGGGGTATTGTAAGAGTTGTAGTGTATATGTATGTATGTATGTATGCTCTGAACATAGACTGTTTGAAGGTAAATGCTCACCTCTGAGTGAATGTTTGGTGCTTTCACATTCATTAATCCCCTGTTGCGATTGTCACTGGTTTCAACTTGTATTCCATCCTGGTTCAGAAACCGGTGACAATGACAGGGAGAGCAGAAAGACAGATTTGAAGGGGTATCTTCCCAGTGGTGAGTTGAATTATGGACGCAGTTACTGTGTTTCAAAGTACAAATCTTGTTCCCCCCCCTAATGTTTTTGTAGAGCGCATGCTAGCATCATTAAAGGCAAGGATCACAGAAGGTACGTATCTAATGGTACAAGGTTGTGGCTTCATTTATGATTAAGCAATGTGGTAAAGCTTCAGTGTTGTGTACATATTGCTGCTGCATGCCTCCAGTGTAATCACGATTAACTGAGCCCTTGCTGTAATAACTCATGGAAGCTGGTTGAATTTGTTTGAGGTGCACTGTGTATGGTAATGTGTGTGTAAATTCACACACTATTGGTCTAGTTTCCAGAAGTGTTTCTAGTTTGTACTGTGCCATGTCACATGAGGGTGGAAACAAAGTAGGCATAGCAGAACATGAATGTAATGTCCACATGCTTTAACCAACATGCATTGAGTGTTTAATATTGGATGTTCTGAGCAAGAATACCAAGTAGGCATTAGCAGATGTGTAGATTCTCATGCACACTTCTTACATGGGTTGGAGGACCGAAATAGTGTCTGCTGCAATGCTGATTACACTTGACTTGCTTCACCACATGATTGAAGTTGACATTGTCCAGTCTCATCCTTGCAGAGTTGCAAAACCTTAAGATGCAATTGGATTATTGTCACACACATGTCAGTACAAACTACTCCTGTGAAGACCAAAGCAGTAAGTGGTGTTTGATCATGTAGTGTGTAAGTGCATGCATGTACACAGATGTGTGATGTGATTGAAGTGATTGAAGTGATTGTGTTGCCATTCTTCCAGGGGTTGTGAACCCTGACAGGTGCCTGGGGTTGTTGCAGCTTGTTAAACAGATTCATGATAAGGAACGAAGTAACAAGAGTATCATTGATATTATTGACTTTACTCTGGTAAAAACACTGGTTGACAAGAGTAATCAGTTGACCGAAACCTATTTTGCTAAGAAACCCGATAGCCTGGCAGTAGACAGGTAAGATGTCATCTGTGTTACGGTGTCCTGTGTGCATACAAATCCTTGTGGGGCATATTTTGTGACTGACTTTCGCTGTGGAGTACTATTTTATTTTACTGCAGCACATGTAAGCCTGTAGATTGTATGAGTCTGTAGATTGTGGGACTGAGTGACTCATTTTTGCAGTTTCTACACAGAAACTGGTGTCGAATTTTGCAGAGTCAGGCATTGCTGAGTGATTTTCCTTAACAGTAGTAATTGGTTAATCCACTTAGCTGTATTAACGAGTGTCAGAGTGTCAGTCTGCATTCAGAGTGTATGCATGTGTCCATCCCTGGCAAGTGTGAGTGGATTTTTGAATAGGCCCCCTCTGTGTCCACATGAGCAGATCCACATGGTGGCTTTCCTTTAACAAAATAATAAATCAGTATTTACTACATAAGATTTGGTGTATGTTCACAAGAGTTAAATGGAAGAGCATCCATTAAGGTTAAGGTGATAATGGTGATTTGCCCGCTTCTCTCTCTGGTAACTATTTGCATGTATCCTGTTTGGCGTACATGCAGCATGCCATATACAGTACGTGTAAGAAAAAGGTTACCGTCTACGGGCACACGTACGCCGTAGGTCAACTCTTACGTATGCCTGTGCATGTTCCCTCTGTGTCAGGAATTGAATTTTTGCGCAGTACAAATTTGATTAACACAGTTCAGTTATATGCAAACAGAGAGTATGAATTGCTGGTAGACCACTCAGCTGGATGGCATTTTTGGGATTGTGCAAGCAGTGTCCACACGTCACCAAGCAACCACTTTTCAGTGATCTCTGAACAATATCCATAACCCCCAAATGTTAAATCCGTTTTCAATGTACAGAGGAACGTTACTGGCAGAGGTGAAAACTGTAATATTCAATCATTTGTTGACTACTGACCGCTTGCCTTTCCCTAAAATAATGTAGGGGCAGCAGAAAGCATCTGTCTATGCACTCACATCATTGTGGTGATTGAATAATCAGTGCATCTGCAGTACGTACACACTATACATATATCGTATTCCTATTGTAAAATGGCAGACTTCCTGGTGAGAAACACAGCTATTCTACATAAGCAAATGATAATGCATAAGCTAATAGATGAAAATTGGGAAATGAACGATGAGAGAAACCTTTTTTGAGTTTGTGTATGGCATACCTATGAAGGCCCTTATAGGTGAGGACATCCTGCTCTATAGACTACGTATTTCCTGCTCTATTACTGGTAAACACCAGACCTTTTAAGGCACCATGTATGTATTGCCTTTAATGTTACTCTTTAAAGCTGATCATTATATTGCTCTCCCCTGCTACATTACAGGAGATACAAAAAGGCATATGCTGCAGTAAGGGAGTATTTTGGCAACATCAGACGTAATGTTGAACAATGGCGAGATGCTGTGCTGCACTCAGTGAGTTCACTGTGTTTGGTAATGTTACATGTAAATGTAACAATTTGGAAATGTAGAAAATAGAAACTAAAAATCATGTAAGCAGTGGAAGGTACAGTACGTGACACAGCAGCTTAACATTCACCACAGACAACTGCGCAGATTATCACATATCAATGCTGTGTTCCAGGGATGTCTGCGTGAACCATTGGCAGAATCAGCACGGAACAACCGCCAATTCGGTGTGGAATTTGCATAGACAGTACACAAAATTGCGTGGTTTAAGCCCTCTTGCCAGAGAAGTAAGAAGTGGATTCTTCTTTTCTTTGCTATAATCTGTCTTAGTATAGTCCGTACTAAACATTCGTGCTAGGCTTGAGCTGATTCATTCGGTGGTCAAGAAGATTGAGTGGCTGATACTATGGAGTGTCATTTAGGATAAAATCACAGGGACTATGCAAGTTTCACAAAAAGAAATGGTTCAACTATTCTGGCCTTGCAATGTCTTTTTCAGTCCTATTCCACGTTGATGCGTGTCTGCAGACACTTCCGCACATTGGGTTGACAGTTCTGCTTTCCACCATTTTTACATTTGTATTCTGCGCTCATTATCCACCACGGAATTCCGGGAAAACCGTTAAGTTTTTTGTGTCACATACTGTACTGTAAGTACATATGTACGAATGTATATCCTAGCATACGTAATTTGTGTTATATTTTTGTATTTGTATACGCTATGCATACGTAAAATCATTACACGAAAGGTAGAGTTGGTGAGGTACTGGAGTCTTTATGAGTAACTGTAATACATTAGTGTAAATAACTACTTTCTTGCTTGTGGTGATCCTTGCCTTAACTTGAATTGGTGTTTTCTTGTATGTAGTCTTTGTTGCCAGAGGGAATACATGCAAAACTTGAATATAATATGTAATTGATGACATACTGTACGTACAGTTGGGGGTATGACTGGGTCTGAGAAGCCATACATCATCAGAGTACTTTAAGTCACATTTACACTATGACCATGAGCAATCTATACGCATTGATTATAGATTGAGTTGAGAACCTCACTAGCCAAGGAAGTTGGGGGATAGATGTCGATTGTCACACAGTTACCAGACGTTTCGGCCCAATTTACGGCCTTCATCAGTGGTAGATCAAAGGTACACGGCATGGTGACTTATGTACACAACTAGGGGGAGGGGCGGTGGGAAAAAAGCATGGGCGGGAATACAGGTGCCTGTATGGGCGTGTGTTTACAAACCAATGCAGAGTTTGGGGTTAAACATTTGGGGTGGGTATAATGAGGGCTAAGGATAATTAATAGATGTGGTGGTGTAAAGAATAAGAATGATAAGGGGCTAGGAACTTGTGGGAGATAGATATAATTAAAAATGGATAGTACTGTATGTGGCCTAGTGTGGGGTGTGTGGTTTGCGCGGGTAGTTGAGGAGGGTGTTAAAAGCCTGTGATAAGCAGCCATCATCTGTGTTCCTTGTGGTGGTCTCTGACCTGATGTGCCACGACTCAAGTGCACATCTCTGGTGGTATCGTGGGTGGGTGGGTGTCCACCACCTTGGCCTCTTTCCAGTCAATGACATGCGACTCTTGAGCCGCATGCTCCGCAATTGCAGACTGAGCCAAGTTCCCGCTTGTAAGTGCTCTCTTGTGCTCTTTCAGCCGATGATTCAACGTCCGACAAGCCTGGCCAACATACACCTTGGGACATGTGCCACAGGGGATCCTGTAGACCACACCTGCCCGTTGTTGTATTGGGATGCGGTCCTTCAGGTTTGCCCGTGTCTGCCATAGGGTGCGATGTGGGTGAAAAATAGGTCTGGATCTCCAGCGGAGTAAGAATCTGCCGGATAGACTCGGATACATGCTGGACATACAGGATTACCACCGTGGCTCTGGGTGTCACTGAATCGGATGCAGGACTGTGTGCCGGCGGGGTTTCCCAGTTCCTCTTAACCGCCCCTGTGGGATACCCATTGCTGTTGAGGGCCTGGGTGATGAGCATCCCTGTCACACATAGACATGCATTTCTCAACACCGATGTGGTCAAGGAACCATCAGTACGCCCATACAGCCACCTGTATTCCCGCCCATGCTTTTTCCCGCTGCCCCTCCCCCTATTTGTGTATATAAGTCACCATGCCATGTACCTTTGATCTACCACTGATGAAGGCCGTCAATTGGGCCAAAACGTCTGGTAACTGTGTGACAATCGACATCTGTTCCTCAACTTCCTCGGCTAGTGAGGTTCTCAACTCAATCCATAATCATATCTACACCTAGCCACACTAGGATTTTCATAATCTATACGTATTTTTTAACTATGAAAGTGCACATGCAGCACCCAAGTACGTATGATTGTACAACACCCAAGCATACCATAATACTTATAGCTGGATTGATGGGAGTGCCATGTGTTTCCCCATAGGTTGTGCCCTGGTTCAAGGAAGGAGCCTACAACAGCAATGTTCGTAAGCTGATGAATCGTGGTCTTGCCAGATTTGGAAAGGGAGGGAATGGAGAATTGGTGGAGGCATTCCAGTCTGGGGAGCGGCTTGTCATCAAACAGGTACTGTTATATAGCTCTGTTGAACTGAAGTAAACCAAGTGTATGCAGATGCAAGTTTGTATACATGTGTACAGGTAGGATTGATTTTATCCATGCTCAAGCACTGTATCATGGTGTTTTTATACACAGTACATACAACCTTACCATATTTTTGCCCACCTATATTACTCCACCCAAGACCCTGTTGAGAGAGTCAGAGTGGTCAATAGTCACTCAGATGGACCACCCCAATGTGATGCCGTGGTTGGCTCTCATCTGTGGGGACAGATCAGACACCAAACCTGGACAGATTGTGTCCTACCAGGTCATGCCAAAGATGACAGGTGAGTGTGGAGAGTGACTTGATAGGCCAAGGAAGGGATAGCCACACATCGTGTATATTTGCCATGTCCTTTGTGTCTATGCCATGCTAAGTAAAGGGCACAGAATGTATAGGGACATCAGTATGTAGAGATCTGCACGTGAACCGCATTAGTACAGTATTTGACACTGTATTGTTATCCTTTTGTTTTACGAAATGATTGAAAGAACGGAACGACCTTTACTGTTGTACAGAACAGATCTCAGTTTAGACAAAATGGACGAAAATTTCTGGAACGATTTGTCACTGAATAGAACAATTTCAAAATGATTAATTGCAGAATAAATGATCAAGAATGATTTGGCACTCAGTAAACTATTGAAGAGTCCTGGAGGATTAAGCTTTCAATAGAATGTTTACGGAGGGTTGGTTGCCAGCAGGATGCTCGAATGACTACGTATAAAGTAGTGGTGCGTCCGGAATCAGGGTGTCTGCGCTCGTCCAAGGGCTACTCCTCTGCTTGGCGCTCCCCATTGCTGCTGCTCCTTCGCACCCCTCATCTGCTGCTCAACAAATGCTTTCACAGCAGCCATCATCTTCGTTAGTCAGCATGAACTGGGTCTTCTCTCGATGTTCCTTGTCTCCTTGTATTTCTGTAGGACTTGGTATCTTGTGCCATTAGCCCTCCTTGATCTCACAACATGCGGCAGATTCAGTGCCCTGTAGCTAATTTACGCATGGTTGGAATGTGCTGTCTCTTAGACCTGCTACTGCATATCTTTTGATGCTTTTGTCGCTTTGAGAGACAGAAGTAACGAATCATTCCCAAAATCAACAGCATGCCAAATCGTAGACCGCACAATCATTTTGTTTTGACGCCATCGTTTCTCCTTCATTCTGCCAGAAACATAAACGGAATGGACGGTCTGTACAACAATCCATTCTTTCTGTAATAACGAAACGGAACGATTACTCAACAATAGTAGTGCAATGTTTCACTTGATCTTCATAATGCTTCAACTGATTCTATTTTAAAACACACCGTTTCATTCCTTTATTGACGCTCTTCCACATTTCGCTCTGTTTGCAGAGGACCTCTCTGCTGCCATCAGGAAGATGGGAGGCAGCATCCACCACTACATCCTGCAGCTGCAGGAGGCCGAAGAGCTCAACAGTGTGCTCTCGGCAAAGGCAGACCTGGTGAGGCAGAAAAGTGCTGAGATCTTGAGGGGGACACTCCAAGGACTGGACTACATGCACAGGCAGAACCTGGTCCATCGGGACATTAAAGGTGCGAAGGAAGACCTGAGAGGATGTGTATGTGTGATCTAAAAAGAATGATAATTCACATTTCCTCCATGCTACAAGAGCCAGCAGATTGCGTTTTCAGTAGCAGAGTAACCCTGACCTCTGACCAATGGTATATCCAGTAAACATCACTGTACGCATGTGTTTGCAACAGATTATGCTCACTGTAGCTATATCATTAACTCAAAACCAGAGACACTACTGCCACCCAGGTGTGTGTACAGAACATATGTAAATGTCCACCACATTTCGTCTTTCTCAATTAAACAGCGTCCAACATCCTCCTGAAGCGGCCGGTGGACTGCCCTCATGAGGCCGTCCACACCTGTACCTGTCAGGAGAGGTGGGAGGTGAGAGTGGCAGACTTCGATAGCGTGATCCACCTGTCTGTGGCCCGTGACAGAGCCCAGCGCAGGAAGCAGCTCAAAGTGGGAAACACAGGGACCTCAGGATACCGGGCACCAGAAGTGAGGATTGTCACATCGATTCTGTGTGTCTACATGCATGTGTTTTACATGCCTGTAAATACTACACTTGAGCAATTCGAGTGTGTGGAATAAATCTCTGTCTAATAGTCTGAACCACTTCCGATAACCCCCTGCAGGTGTTTTTTGAGAGCTGCACTTCAGACATTGACGCTAAAGACTACTACAGTCCAGCCAGTGACATTTGGAGCTTTGGAGCAGTGTGTCTCCACCTAGCAATGGGGTTCTGCTGTCCCAGACATCAGTACCAGGTGAGGGAGGGGAGGGATAGGAGTGGGACCAGGTAAGGGAGGGGAGGGATAGAAATGGTACCAGGTGAGGGGAAGGGAGGGATAGGGGTGAAGACCAGGTGAGGGAGGGAAGGAGAGAGGGGAGGGACCAGGTGAAGGGAAAGGAGGGATAGGAGTGGAACCAGCTGACGAAGGGAAGGAGAGTGGTTAAGATCAGGTGAGGAAGGGGAGGGATAAGGGGGAAGACCAGGTGAGGAGGGCAAGGTGCTAGGCAAGGGAGGAGGAAGACATGTGGAAGGGTAGAGCAAAGTTACAATAAATGAAGGGTGGAGTGACACCAAGGGAACAAACTAGCTAGTGACGCCAAGTGATGCAGGAAGATGGTAGAGAATATACAGTATATTCAGAGTCAGCGTATATAGAGGCTGTGGCAGGTCTACATCTAGGCTACAGAGTGTGAGGTGCAGTACTGCTGTCTCTGTTTCAGGTCGGCCTAATAATGTTATCACGTCACAATTTGGTCAATATCCCAGCAGAAGAAGCACAGGAGAAAGTGGACAGGACAGTAGGAGTGAGTGGCATTGTGGCCGCCGTGTCTGTGGCTGTGCAGGTCATCTTTGTTCACAGGTTTATGGGCTGACCAGCAGTGTCAGTAGTGATGTGTATTCCTATGTCCTCAGATGTACCACATCCGGCAAGGGTTCACTGGAGAAAAGTGGCAAAACATGATCAACTTCACGGCAAGACCCCTGGAGGTACGTATGTATGCAAGGATACTGAGGGTGATGCAGTGTGGTATGGTGCAGACTTACAGATATGATGTTACCATGATTCCGAGACCGCCCAGGCTCTGCATGCAACCCTCTTCTTCACTGCTACTGCTGTTGTGTTACTTTTGTTTACATGTATGTTACTGACTGACCACAGTAGACAGTGCCACAGGGGGATTGTCAACTCTAGATGAAAAGCAAGAGCTTTGCTTACAAGTGGTCCACCATTCTGTAGTACCACATATGTAGTTCCATGATTTTAACTGAGTGAAGGAGGGTTGAATGAAATCTGTGTGTTGGTAATATTTCTGTCAGACATCTTGCATGATAATATACTTCTGTAGGCTGATGGCTGAGTGTGCTGATGCACCCTTGAATTGACTATCATGCCCTTGCCCATCTCTCCTATCTCTCTCTCTCTCTCAGGTTGACTGGAGCAAGAGACCCTCTGCGGAGACACTGCTCAAGGATCCATTTGTGAAGCCAGCCACCAATCTTAATAGTTCACAAACGGGTGAGCACTGCTGTTGTGGCAGCCAGATGTTTCTTCTTGTGTGATGATAGCCAGAGTTTGCTGCAAATTGACGAAGGCATTATTTTGCGACTATTGCAAGATAATATAATGCTTGCACAGCATATGTTTTATGTATAATTCCAATGTCATATACATATAGTGGCAATGCACCCTTCCCAGCATCCATAGTAGTGTATGAGTGAGTGGTGGCAGACTCATGATATGGTACGTGTCACAATAAATTTTAAAGATTGGGCCAAAACGTCTGGTAAACTGTGTGACAATCGACATCTGTCCCTCGACTTCCTCGGCTAATGAGGTTCTTAATCCATAATTAATAAAGTTTCTCTTGGACACCCGTCATACGCCTGTACCCGTACCCGTCGTATGCCTGTACCAGTAGACATCGTAAGTACACCCGTGGTCAAAGTCCGCCCATTTTTGTAAAGCGTCGAATCGGTACCAGAAGGTGCAAATCATTTGGTATGTTCGCAGAGCGATCGACGTGTTACTATGGCCTTTCGTGTGTTCGTGTGTTCGTGTGCGCGGCTTGCTGTCTCCTTTTCAGAGTGTTCATTCATCGCGGCTTGTGCCTTCAAGATCTCAAGATGGCTTATTCAGACTACATAAAGCAGAGAATCCTTGTTTACTATCGTAGCAAGAAGAACTGCGTGGAAATCGTTCGCTGTTTAGCAGAAGAGGGATACTCCGTTACCAATGTAGCATGAACCAACCTGCTGCTTCTGGGGTAGCTCTTAGAGCCAAATGGACACTCATCTCCATTCTGTTGAACTCCCTCGAAACACGCAATTGAACACCTTTGTAGGCTGATTCATTCGATGTAACTTGCACGTAGGTGTCATTCACACTTATGCGCCACCATTCTCGACAACTACCTACAGCCATAGTACAGTCCGTACCCGTTTTGTCGGATGCCCGTTCCTGCACCTGTCGGACGCCAGTTTCCGTACCCGCACGCACGGGCGTTGGTCGGAAACTTTATTGTGACACGTACCGTATCTGTCTCAGTGTATCAGCATGTGCTACTACCAAATGGTTCAGTATTAGTAGCGGTTGTGTGTGTGTGCTAATCACCTACTGTGTTCTCTTTGTATTTTAGTCACTACCACCAAAGATGATAAAAACGTGCAAAGACATCAAGAACTTTCTTTAGGTGAGTGCTACAAACCTATCTGCTGCATGCTGCGCGATGAGGGCTTGAGGGTTAACCGCATGTGGATAAACAAGTTCCAACAGAAGTACAAGTATAGGTTATATACAATGAGGATGAGGGGTTATCGAATATACACGACCGAGGGCGAACAGAAGTACAAGTATAGGTTATATACAATGAGGATGAGGGGTTATCGAATATACACGACCGAGGGCGAACAGAAGTACAAGTATAGGTTATATACAATGAGGATTCGGGGTTATCGAATATACACGACCGAGGGCGAAGCCCGAGGACGTGTATATTCGATGACCCGAATCCGAATTGTATAACCGGCTTGTACCAGAATGCGGAGGCATTTCCGTTTCCTATTGGTTCATCCCGAGCTGTCCAATGTAATTAATCCGCCAAAATGGCGGTCATGAGAAACGTCGCCATACCGTCTGTAGATTTTAAATGCGCAATGACCATCTACGCTAAATCGAGATCAATAATAGCTGTTATGCTTAACAACAGCTTCATTCCCTTAGCGGCGCGGAGGACGGAGAAGACGACAGCAGCGAGCGACTAGGAAACAGCGACGGCGAACACATGGCAGCAGCGACGGCGGGGACGACAGCGACAAGCGGCAAGCGAGTAGCAACTACTACAGTTCACTTCGGGCTAGTGCAGGTGTCTAACTAGTGACCTTATAAGGTAGTTAGTTAGACACCTGGAAACAATGGTTTTGCAGCTGCATGAATATTTAATGAGGTGTCTTAGTGATATACACACCTCACCACATCAAAGGAAACGCCCACGCATTATGGTACAAGGAGACTAGGAGCGTCAAGACCCGGTTTGGGCCGACCAACGAAAATGACGGTGGCTATAAAGCACTCCTTGAGCAGTAGATGAGGGGCGCGAAGGAGCAGCAGCAATGGAGGCATGGAGCAGAGCAGCACCACTCTGATAAGAGCAAATGGATAGTAGGGTTATTTATTCAGCGACGAATCGTTTTTACACTATCCGTCCATTTCGTCTAAACGGGGATGTGTTCCGTACAACGGAAAAGGTCATTCATTCTGTTTTGCTATCATTTTGTAAAAACGGAACGATAACGTTATACCGTACTGATTGGTTGTTAAGCGCCCCTGCTTTATAAGCGCATATCCTCTGTTAAGCGCATACTTCCTCCTCCGTGACAAAGGAAGTACCAGAACACTCTAGAAAGTTCTCGAGGTACGTGCCCCACAGTATCGCCGTCCTTTAACAGACACACCGCGTGCCTGTCGTGGTTGTTGCCGTCTTCGCGTTGCACAGCTAGGCGCTCGCCGGTGAAAGGGCTCCAAATATCCTTGTAAATGTGGTGGCCACGAATCACGCTTTGGTGTGTGTGTTCTTCATCGTCTTCCTGGCTTTCTGCCATCCAGCGCTTGGAGTCTTTGCGGATTAGTCGAACGCGAACAAGTATGCAACAATTAATACACTGTAATAATACGTATAAATATGACACTAACTGTATGTTAAGCGCATATCCTTTATTAGGCGCATATTTCTATCCTGCCGGAGCTATAAGCGCATACGCTTAACAACCGATCAGTACGGTATTGTCTCATATTGTATAACTGAATATCAGAACCACACTTAATTATCCTGTGCAATGTAAGTTTGCGTTCTTCTGCAGTTAAACCATCATCTTTTCATTTGCTGCACGTGCATTTGTTGCAGCTTGGGTTGTTAGATCAATAGCAGCAACTGTGCGTTAGTTTTGGATAACACACAGTTACCTTATTTGGAAATGTATAACGCATTGTTTGTTTTTTAAGGCACTGCTTCACACAGGGCTCTTATTTATGTGTCCAATCATTGTCCAACCTAATGCAATGGTTATTCTAACACTTCAAGAAAACATCTTTGATGTTCATCACCTAGTGGACTTCCCCGTGAATGTCTGACAGTAGACAATATGTCTGTTGCTAATGTATCCCATAGTGTAAGCATGACCATATTAATGCATACATCATTCTACTATTAATTTTGATTTGCTTGCTCAGTTTCTCCTGTTGTTTGGGATATTGTGCCAGTTCCCTAATGGGTGTGGGTTTGCTTTTCTCTGTCTCTTATAGATCGAAATGAGTCATCACGTTGATGAAAGCTCCAGTCCACTGTTTCTAAGTTCTTTCGTTGTCCGCCATTTTTAACTCATTATATTTACTATGGTTGCATGTATACGTACATCGTGTAAGTGAAGGGCTTACCTTAAAATGCATGTAGATATTAACATAATCATTATTATTTATTATTAATCTTTCACTTCTTGTACAAGGACTGATTTTGTCCGTTATTTAATAGGTCATAGAGCTCATAATCAACACTTCTAACATTCAATATGTTGATTATATGTATTTATATTATAGTATACAGTAATTATGAAATATATTATGCAGGTTGTATAATAATAATTATGTAAACTGAGTAAAACAATATTGTTAGTATAGGAAATGGCATGCAGTCAGTGACAGAGATGGCCCTCAAGATCACTCACCATCAGATCGAGCTAGAGCATGGTCACTAGTGACAGGTGGTAATAGCCTGGCTCGACTTCCTCGAAGGCACATGTAGCATGCACTGCTGATCGCAGGAGAGCAAAGCTCAGGGCTGTGCGAAGCCATCCCATAGTAGTACTGTAAGGCTGGGGTCGCTTCTGTGCAAGAAGTCTGGCCTGCTAGCCGCTTGTGAAAGACGGTGGCAGCTTTGCCCATTCCACCACTTGCAGCAAAGACCAGTGGCATGAAGGAGGCTTTCTTTAATTTCTCTGACTCACTGCTCATAGCTTTTCCTGCTCATGCTTGCAGTAGACAGATGTCATCTGCTGGGACCGGTGGCCGGGGCGGTGGGGTTAAAAAACCTTACATCAAAAATTAATGCCTGTTCAAACCAATTTCCCCAGAAACCTCTCACACTTATATCCAGTCTGGCCTCCTCTCCACCTACGCTTGTTCTCATGTCCAGCACTTCTCCTGTGAGAAGTTGTAAAGAAGGTTAACTTCCATGGTGACATCAGTGCATACCTCTTTCAATAAGTCTGCTGTGATGTCTTGTAGCTCATTATGGCGGATGGATGGATATCCTCCAGTGGAGCATGACAGTGCGTGACCAATGGTAAATGCTTGCCCACAGGCACAAAGCGAGGCTAGGTGTGGTGGGGACCAGGCAGAGGGCATCACAAGATGCTCCTTTGTGAAGGGTGAAGCCATATTAATTGAGTGGTATTGCTGTTAGCCAACTGGATGCGCCATCTTCCGATGCTAATTCTGCTGATCTCTGTAAAGCTGGTGGTAACTGACTTGGACTTCAGTTGCGTGGCAGATTCTTGCTGATGCACGCGCTTGTTATTATGTGCTTCTTTCTTCAGGTGTTTTGATTGCTGTTTCAATTTTCAATAGATACCGTATTTTAGTATTATAAGTATATTATTATAGTGATTGTGCAACCATTAGGCAAGATACATATAAGCGGGAGTCCCACAAAATAATATAAGTGAGATTGACATGGAGCAAAAATTGGTGTAATACCGGTAGTAGAATAAAAAAATTATAAGGTATTGTCTTTCAAACTGAACTCAGAAAGGTTCGCCTGTTGCACACACATGCAGTCACCATATTACAGTACTACATAATATGTATATAGCATGCATGGTAGGTTAGTCCATGGCGTCTATAAGAAATTATATATATTACACAGGCATGCATGGCCAGTACACGTACACATCACGTACCAATCACGAACCTTATAGCTCTGAAGTGTGATGTCGCAGCGTTTATAGCTACATTATTTAGACATAGGATGTGGCTATAGTAGTCCCTTGAGATCTACCAGTGCCTGTAGTTATATATGTATGTTCATTAATCATGCATGCATGGTTACAGATATATGTCTATTGAACACAATTATTACAATTATGCAACAATGAGAAAGTATACAAATAAAATTGTAATAATTACAAATATTGAAAACTAGAGTACATCACTGTCCAGAGTACCCCCCCCCCCTGGTACATACAACAATAATATGTAATTAATACATGTATTTATATTGTACATGATTACCTCAGTTCCACCTCCAGCCTGTCTTGTACTGCCAGTCTGAGTTGCTGCTGCAATGCGTATGCCTTGGACCGTGAGAGCACCTCGTCACAGGATGAATATGTTACTCGGTAGCACAAACCAGTGGACCCGTCTTCTGCAGTGTGTGAGTCACGCAGATGAACAGCGGCCACAAACCTGCCACACACTTGACGGACTATAGAACAGAACCCTGCCTCTGAAGTCCACTTTTCCCCATGTCCAGCCCGGTTAACCCAGAAGCTGACATCATGTATGTACCTCACTGGGAAGATGCTGAATGGCACGAAAGTCTTGGGTTGGTACTTGCATCTTTGGTGCTTGAAGTGAGGGCTGAATCGCTCCTCACTGCTCCAGAGCAAGCGATGATCTGGAATGGCAAAGGACAGCAGAGCAAGAGCATCCAGGTAGAAAGTAAAGGCTACTGGTAGTGAGTCCTCTTGACCAAGACCTGAAGGCGGCTTGAGGTAACCATATTTCAGAAGAGGGAAGGTATCTTTCAAGTACTCAAACCCTAAAGAGAAGTTGGCATGACTAGCACGGGCGGCAGAGTCCTGCTGTTTATTTGGCATCCAAACAATTCCTTTGCAGTTTGTTAGAAGTGGTGAATCATCCATTTTATTAGTAATGCATTGGCCCATTGGTGACATACCCTGTAGACGGCCCACTGTCTTCCAAACGACTTGTTCCAGCGCAGAAAAGAGGCTCTGATGGTCCTCCTTCCTGTCACTTCCTACCGTCACACCTACTAACTCATGGGATATCACCTGCCCTGCTAATCCAACCTGCGGAAGGCAATTCCTAAAAGTTCGACAGATGCACAAGACACCCTTATTCTCTCTTGCACATTGCATCTCAGTCAACAGAAATGGCACCAATTGTTCTCCGAAGGACAAAAGAGTCACACCCTTCTCAAATGACCCCATAGAGGACAATGAGGGTGGTAAGTTAATGTTGAAGTGGGTCTCAGCAATGTCACAACCAGCTTCAGCCAATAAACACACCACAGCTTCAGATACACCACTACAATGGGGGCTCAGTGGAGGAGGTGAGTCCACCAAACCTAGTGCGTTCAAGGCTGCACTGATGTGTTCTGTTATTTGACAAAGCGGATGGGAGTCTATCAAGTGAATGGGAGACGTGAGGTAGGACTGCAATTCTGCTGGCAGCATGGGAAGGCAGTCATCTGCAACAGGGTGCAACTTGTTACCCCTCAACAGGGTCAGTGGAACAGGCGACACTCTAGAACGCATAGTGGAGTCAGGTGGAGCACTTCTGTAGCGTGTGAACACATGGGTCTGAGCACTGTCAACAGAGAAGGGCTTGCCTTGGCTGCGGTATCCAGTACCCAGGTACCCAGGGAAGTCGGTAGAGGAAAATGGTAGCACACGTGTCAACATCAGGCCTGCATCTGCAGCCATTTCCACTACCTTCCAAGTGTTTCCATAGTCCCTTGGTTCATCCGCTGGAGTGCCACCCTGACCCTTGCACAAGGTGACGTGCACCTCACCTTCCGAATCCAGGAAGTGAGAAGCGGAATGGAAGAAAGCTAGGATGAGGGCACGGTTCTTCTTGATATTGCTTTTTCCCCCAGTGTGAGGAAAATTAAAGATTATGCGATCAAACACCTCACCGGATAACTCCGGATAATCCTTTAGCTTGGTGGCGTCAATACCATGCACCAGCTTAACATTGCGAACCGACCTCAGTCGAGAAACGTTCTCTGCGCCGTCGTAGCGTTCCAATACAGTCTCCTCAGCGTCCAAAGATGTAGACACAATGATGCATTCAGGATTTAGCTTCGAGTACGCTAGCGAAAAGCTGAAATTGCCATCTCCAACGATCAAACAGCATGTCGGACGGATAGGATCACGACAGTGTACGGGTCCGGCCGCCATCTTTTACTTCGCAAGCATCATGTCCGAGATCAGACCCAATACCAAGTCTTCGGTCCCAGTTTAATTTCGCCTCAAGGGTGCAAACGTACCGGAAGTGTCGTCATTGTACGGGTGAACGTTGACGTCACATCTCAGGTCACATGACCTTTCACGTTCAGCGTAAACGCTGATCTAAAACTCTAAAATTGCAATACCGTAGCTATATTATTATATCTATCTAGCTGCTCTGCTGTAATTTATGTGTTCTATATATTTTTAGTTCCGAATGTTCTTGTACAGTAGCTACAGCTAACATGTTGGAGTTGGCTGTCGTGCTGCTTGCTGGTGTGCACAAATGTTTAGCTAGCAACACAATCCCAATCACCGAGCCAATCACAGCACAGCTAGTTAATGCCTTCACATGCCACCAGTGAGGAGGACGGGAAAGGGAGGACAATGCGGGACACAGCTGCACACAACGGCAATCTGCACATGTCTTTGCAGAGAAATGCAATGATGAGAGATGTCAGGAGATCAAGAGCTGCTGCTGAGGGGCGGGGCTTGCTGCACAGACACGGACCCTTTGCTGTGCATGCATGCTCGTCTGCCACTGATTCTGTTCAGCAATCACCTAATGCCTCTTCACCAATCACTCTATATGTGTATCCAGCCATTGTATAGCTATATAGATCATGGATGGAAAGATTAATGATTGATAGGGTAGACAGATGGAATGATTGGAAGATAAAAATGAAAAGGTGGTGATTGTGATGGATATATAGAGTTTGTAGAGATGAAACAGTAGCAAAGGCAACTGAGAAGATGTGGAAAAGCGATTTGTATCATCTGTTGCCGTCTCCCACCAGTCTTGACCTGTATTGCTTTTGATTTAATTTTCAATGAGATATGGTGATTTTTACTATGTGTTGAACAGTGCTGAATGGGGCAGTTGGCCCTAGTGTACTTTTTGTACATGTACATGTACTCCAATATAATATACGCATGTGGGACATGTCCGTTCGAAGCCGAGACCTCTGTGGTTTGTCACATTCTTTCGTGTTTCCGTGGAAACGCACATGACCGCGCGTGATGTACGCGTGACTCGACAACCAATGGTGTCATAATGAAGCACCCGACGCGAAAATCCACACTATTCGAGCCGATACTCCTTCCCAGACAAAGCGAAACATCATCGCACTGCGTAAGGAGGGTAGCGCAGACGTTTCCCGCAGTACGTGGCGGCCATTTTGTTCGAAACATGTCCATGTCACGAGAACATCATGTGATCTGCTCCCCGCGAAGAGCTAAATGGAGGTGCACTTACAAAAGCGCTGTGTGGTAATTTTTGAGAGGGTTTCCAGGCAAGTTGAGCACTTAAATAGTTTGGCAAGGGATGTATCTAGCTTTTCCATGTGGCATAATAGTATACAGTATTCCTATCAAGAGTTATTCGTCCCCGAATTTGCATTACCAATCTGTATCAGCAGTTTTCTTGCTGTAACTTCTCAACGGAGTTCTGTAACAACTTATGCCACATGGAAAAGTTAGGTACTCTGATTTCGCAGTGATTGATACCATTCTTTTCTGTCTGAACCTTTCCGAAAATTACCACACGGGCATTTACTACTATTTTACTTGCTTCATTTGCGCCGACATTTCTCGACAGAGCGAATTATTATTGCCACAAATCATATGCCGGGTTACAGAGGGTTTCTTTCTCTTCTGTTTGGTACTAGTCTTGCTCTGATTCGACGAAGCTTGCAGGAGAAACAAGCAAAAATACGAAGGTAAAAATCAGCGCGCGCGGAAGCCATATTGCTGCAATTGGACATGTCCCACATGCGTAATTACAATAATAATAATATAGCAATACTGCTTCATGCACCCAATATGTACGTATACATGTATGCTGGAATGTACATCATCTTCAGGTCTTGAGCACGGGTGTCGTCACAGAACCTGCATCACACTGCATCTCCTGCAACAACTGCATGTGTACGTGTGCGTGAAGTGCAACATGCAAGGGCTGCGATGCCTCCAATCTTTCACATACTCATCACATGTTGTGCCTGCTTTAGTCCTTGGATTTGCTGGCCTATACATATATATAGCGTGTAGCAAATTGGCTACACTTAAAGCTCACTCTGACAGCCCCACCACACACACATGCCAAGCACACATCCTCATTGCTAGAGCTAAAACATGTCCAGCTTGATTATCCATGCATACATGCTCACCACTCTTACATTAAAATGCTGTTTTACGAAACGCAAAGAAACTCATAAAAGCTACAAATGCACCTATAGCTATACACGTTGAGTTTGAATACACAATCAAACTACAGCCAGTGTTGTATATGTGTCCACGACCGCAGCCGTTGCTTTAGGACGTACGTATATACGCACACCACGGTGACACGACGTCTGAAAGGCAGTTTCACATATGCTAGTGCCACGGCAAGGTGGCTCCTCGTAGCAGCCCATCCGGCTTGTGTTCCAGCGGAGGCGGCTCCAGCGCACATGAGAGCGGCGGAGGACCGCATCCCGAGGACGAGCGCTGTGGGAGGTACATAGCCACCTGTGAAGGCGGCGGCGGTTGCGACTGGACGAAGGCCAGTTCCCTTGCCAGGCTGCTGAGGTACTCTATCGCTCCGTCAAGGATGCTTATCTTTATGGGCTTTGCGTCCCAGCTGTCTTGCCCGTGGGTTAGAAGCTGCCTCAGCTCTTTGTAAGTCTTCCTCACTTCTCGTACGCGATTGCGTTCATTCGCTTTCCTCTTTTCCTTGTCCTCAAAGGATTGAGCAGACTTGGTACTTCTCCGAGACTTCGACTTTGCCGCCCCTTTTGCGCCGCGTCCTTTCTTGGCTGCTTTACCAGCGCCGTCGTCACAGGAAGAGCTCACCAACGGAGATTCCTCCTGGTCGCTGGTGCCTGCAACCTCAACAAAGCGATCCTCAGAGCTGCTCGCTGTGTCCACATCACTGCTAGGATGTGTGTCTAGGATGAAGTCCGTGACGTGGCCGAAGTCAGTGTGGAGACCCGTCACTGGCAGCAATTCCTCCATCGCGCGTCGCCCTCTCTTTCCTCTTCAGACGCGCGGATTGGATGCCCACGTGACCAATCAGCAGGCGCGCTATATACACACAGACCTAGCGTGCACTGGTGTGTGGTAATTTGGACCAATGATTGACAAATATTGTGGTCATTTCACACGTATCTACATTATGCCATGTCAATTCAACAATTAAGCAAACTCTGCATCCTGCTGTTCTCAGTAATGCATCACCAGATGGTACCGTTTGATGGTTGGTGTAACATTAGCTAGGTATGTCCATCAAAGTACCTGCATGTGCAATGTGATGCTGTGGGGTACTACGCCAGCGTGCACCCAGCCCTACTGTATGTATGGCCACCCTTTGCATGCAGTAAACAGCTTTCCCCACATTCTTAGATCCATTTCTCACCAAACTGCTTGACTGTATATAGCTACACGGGGCAGTGTTAAATCTACATGTGTTGAAGTGCTTTCAGCAGTGTTGTGTCATGTCGTGTACACTGGAGCCAATGTGCTGTTCAGATGTGCATTTGTATCATGTTCTTGTGATCAATTGTCACATCTGAGCGTGAACTGAACATGCATGTTGTGCGACCTTTGAACCTGTCTGCCCTCCTGCCTCCAGTTACACCACACAAAACATGCCATCACGCACAGCACCACAGCATTCAACACTGAATCAAGTACCATGCAAGGTACACCTTATTGTCTGTCTCTCTGCATGTGTTAAATACTGTATGTGTGCATACGTATGCTCGATCGTCTCTGTGTTTGGTGTGTGCAATATGGAAGGATGTTGTGTGCGCTGGACCACAGCAGATGAAAGGTTGCAAATTATTGGGTTGTGGTAATTAATGAGCACAATGTTACAAAACTGACAAGAACTTCTGGCTTTTCTGTATATCTATAAAGATGCTAAGGGGTATACTGTGATGACTGAGCTGCTGTGCACTCATCCATGTGCAAGAGCTGAATGCTGCAACTGTACATTCACATGCACCTGTACGTGCTGCAGTCTGCCAGACATACTCTCTACCACTGGTCTCCCCCTGGATCACCCAATTCACCAAACTGCATTGTACCAGAGTCACTGATCTCAAGGGTGAGCTTGAGAAGGAACTGAAATATAGGGCTACAGTGATATTGAACGCCTGACTTTATTATAATATTAACGCACTTTACGCTGTCACCATTCAGTGCATGGGGGCGGGGGAAGGGAAGCTGCTGGCAGTCCATATAATATATTGCTAATACACATAATACTAACAATAATTATATAGTATATTATTATAATAGGTATAATTATATGCATCCATTGGCTGGAGAGCTGCGTGCAGTCCTGGCACACATGCAGTGAGAGCCATGAGCCGTGCAGTGCAGTGCAATGATCAATGGCCAAGCTAGCGCAATGAACAAGGACACTTTACAAACACAGCAACACAAAACGGCAAACAATACTAACTTGAGGTACTGGTGGTGTCACGTACTCAGTGCAAGTCACAATTTAGAGCTATTCTTACACATTGTTGACCAATGCTGTTTAATTAGTGACTTAATTAATTAATAAATGCACTAAAAATGTTGCTCAGAATGATAAAAACCCTCTCCTGAGTGTTGCAGTAGGCACCTAGCGAGCACCATCCCTGGGTGGGAAGAAGGAGGATGAAGATGTGCAGTTAGTAGAGTACAGGACACAAGCCAGCCGGTTAGTCTACTGTACAAGAGGACTGCTCTGGTTGTGTTGGGCTCAAAGTGTGCTTGGTTCTTGCTCTTGCATGGGTTAGAGTGTCTATGTTATTGACAGGTTATTGACTCTTTGGGGCTGACAGCTTTCAACACATTCCCTCTGCACAGAAGCAGCTACGTATGTAGTCACAAGTGGTGAACTAATGGTCAAAACCAAGTGCAAGTTGGGGATGGCGTTGAGTCCCTTCCCACGCCCACCACCTCTGACACCTACATGCCATTTTGATGCAATTGGGAGTGGGTGTGTAGAATGGCTCATCTGCAGCAGAGGGTTGACTGCAGCACACACGCCTGCAATGATACTAGTTCTTGTTGACCATGCGCAGAAGAGGGCCTGCTGTCTAGACACCCATCCAGGAAATTATCACATGATCATGAATATAAACATAAGGAAGTCATTTGCAAATCTGGAGGCAAACTGTAAGGCTTTCCAAATTAAAATCCTCCCTTTAGGGGGTATTCACAAACTATAAGTGCTGTGAAAATTTGCATGCATACGGCAGTTTCGTGGAGCTACTTGTGTGTGTTGCTTGAATACTTCTCTCAAGTATAATATTATATAGAGAGAATACACAATTGTTCTCATCAGTGTTGGGTGTCACAATGGGACAGAACCCTCTCTCGTTCCCCACATATTCCTCCTTCTAACAGCAAACCCAAGTTGTGCCTCACTGAGTTAGGTCTTACTGGCGTGCAACGCCTGTTGGTCATACAAAGTTTTTGAGGTGCACCAAAGTTGCATGGTACGGTACAGTTCACTTCCACTAACATGCAGCACTGTGCTCGCGTGCTGGAGCCATCTGGCATGTGTCCTCTGCTTTAGTGCACATGGGCATGAGTAGCCATTTCAGCTCTGGTTTTGATGTGGCAATGTATGAATCTGATCCAACACCGAGTCTCTTCCTCCCTATGCATGTGCGTGCATTGCTGCTTGTGGCAACTGACTGCATTTTCGCTTTAGTGGTGATTCTGCTTCAATTAAGTAGAGCTACGTGTGATTCTCTCAAAGGAAAATGGTCTGTTTGCACTTTGTGACAGAAGTCTAGCACTAACTGCAAGCAGTAAGTGTGTGTGTCAATGCTCCACGCTACTCAGGGCACAGGCACAGCTTACACACTCAAGGTTACATCTGCGTACAGTGTAGCCAGTACTGGTTGGGGTGGGGCTTACATACAAGCAACTTAGAGAACGGGCAGACACAAACAATCTCACCCTGAGTGGAAATAGGAAACCTGTGTCATATTTCGATCGTCTAGTCCAGCAGCCTCCTACAAGGGGGAAGGTGACACCAGGATGCCTTTCCACACCTATCAAGCATGCACACGTGCGGCTGGAAAGCACACCTTGGATACTACGGATACACACATCCACACACATGCAGGGTAGGCACGTCAACTGACAGATGAAGTGCCCAAAGCACACCAGACACACAACTACACGTGTACATATAACCAGAATGCAGACATACGTATACAACAAATAATGAACATACATTAACAAATACATTGACGGTGAAACAAGCACACACCACAGACTGAAATTGAAAATGTAGTGTACACTCTGCACTCATAGGCACGTACGTAGTTGGTGGCAGGTACGTGCATGTACTGTATACTGGCACATGCACACCCACCAACACTTACGTACATGCACACACACCATACTCCACACATGCACACATATTCCACCCAGACACACACATGCGCAAGCACGCGTGCACACACACACACCTACACACACACACACACACACACACACCGCACACGCACGCATGCACGCACGCACGCACACACACACACACACACACACACACACACACACACACACCTGGTGGATGTGTGTTGTCCCGGTCAGTGTCCAGGGAGGGTACTGCTGGGAGGGCTGTGTGGCACTGACGACGTGGTACTGCGTGCCCGCTCCGTGAGTACCAGAGGAGTACCCACTGGCAGTGGTGGCTGAGATGGCCATGTGGCCCAGCTGTGCCGTGAGCTGGGGGATGGCTGCTGCCGGAGTGTGGCCGTGGTGCATGCCCTCAACAACAGTGTTCCCACCAATGGGGCTCTGCGGACAAGATAAAATGTTCATGATACACACCAACAACACAACACCCTGTCACACAGGTACTGATGGTTGCACAAGAGAGGTCGGGTAAGCTTCACGCTAAGGATGAACAACACACACCCTCCAGCATATCTAGTACCGAAGGGTGGTCAGCTTGACCACATAAAAATCTGTCAGGAAAAGATTTTTCATAGGTAGAAAAGTGACAGCTTCCTTAATTTGAATGGCCATCTCACGACAGGTTGCAGGCTGTTCCTTTGCTGCCGAAAACAACAGACACAAAATGGCGTATGTGCTCAAACAGTTTACATTTTGTGTGCTCTACTCATGCTGAGAAGGAGTAAAGTTGTAGCTAAAATGTATTTAAATTAAAGAAAGCAAAATTGGCTTCTTTACATGCAGTAACAATATTTCAACAACAACAAAATGAGGCTTTGAATGGCTGGAATTTGAAGCTTTAAGAAGCTCCTAGGCCTAGTAAGTACGTGGGTATGTGCCTGGTCAAGGTACACAAGAGCGATGCTTGTTCCTTGACACACTACACATGCAACTTTGCATTGCTGTATCTGTCCAAAGGCCCAAGTACAAGCAACTCTACCTCTCCTGTACAAGACCCCACCCACCACAGGTGGCTGTGTTACCCCTGTCCTACCAAGGTGCAGTAAAGCCCACTGCAAGGGGCCCTGTGAGCAGAGACGTCACAGAGGTCATGGCTCCATCTTACCCTTACCCCCTTTTGACATACGCAGTAAAGCACGGTAAAGCAGTTTCGGATCCGAATACAAAACTGGTTCGTGCGCTCTTGACTCCAGTTACGTTCACACGGGTGATTTCGCTTTAGTGGTTAATGATGCCAGTGATGTCATTCATTACCGGACTTAATAAGGCAAAGATGGCACTGTGTTACGATGGTCTGGATGTTCATGTATTTTGGGCTAGTTTGGCTTAAGACGTTCCAGAAGAAGGAGAGCATTGTGTATGAGGCCTGCTTTGATCTTCACATGACATTGCTGTATCGTTTAGTAAAACCCCTGCTTCACCAGAACCTAGGCGATCTTTCCAAACAAAGCGTCGTTCTGCACAGCTGCTTCTGGGTGTGGTCCTGGCTCCACGTATCAAGCAGGACCTCGTCTCTGCCATCAACCAAATCTTTCCACGTTCCACCATATGTTTGCACCTCAAATTTGGGTTCACACCTCTAAACCGGTGTCAGATACAGCTGTGTAGTGGGTCTGAAGCAATATAAACCAGTTTCAGAACCGGATAAGTTGCTCATGTGAACACGCTAAACCAGTTCACAGTGTCAATTGAAAAAGGCCTTACAAACAGTGAGCTCATTACAAGCTCTTCTGCTGCTTCCATCCCACCCCCACAAACAGTGAGCTTATTACTAGCAACTTTGGCTTCTTCTTTCCTATGATATTCATATGTACGTATGTACAGCTGATTGACAGATTTTTGACCTTAATACAACTGGTACGTAGATGTGAAAGGGTCACAGTGTTACATACTTACCTACACCTGCCGATAGAACACTACAGAAGTCAGACTACCCTGTACATCTGGCTTAATGTGCTGCATTGGTCTGCGGACTCACCGACGGTTGAATGAGGTACGGCTGCCAACTGCTCTGGACATTGCCAGACACTGGGTATGTCTGCATCACTGGGGCAGCCATGTAGGGCTGTAGTGAGAAAGGGTCGTGTGTGTGTGTGTGTGTGTGTTTGTGTGTGTGTGTTTGTGTGTGTGGTGTGTGTGTGTGTGTGTGTGTGTGTGTGTGTGTGTGTGTGTGTGTGTGTGTGTGTGTGTGTGTGTGTGTGTGTGTGTGTGTGCATGTTTGTTTGTGTGTGTGTGTGTGTGTGTGTGTGTGTGTGTGTGTGTGTGTGTGTGTGTGTGTGTGTGTGTATGTGTGTGTGTGTGTGTGTGTGTGTGTGTGTGTGTGTGTGTGTGTGTGTGTGTGTGTGTTTGGGACGGTAGAAGAGGCATTATGTTTGAGTAAATGAGCGAAGAGAAGAAAGGGTAGAGGGAATGGATAAGAGAAGTGTGCACACAGCATGGACATGATACACAAGGGACATGACGATATCACAGTACAAGACTCTGTACATGCTGTGGTTGCATGAGCAGGCTGGTAACTCCCACTCACCTGGGGGACCACACTCTGTTGCATCAGGCCCCGCCCACCTCCCATCATGGGCACTGCTGGGTGTGGCATGTATAATGAAGGGTCACCATAAACATACTGGAGAGAGAAAGAGGAATGAGTGAAGGAGGCAATTAGATCGGAAAAATGGAGGGCAAGGAGAGGGAAGGGGAAGAGAATGGAGAAGCAGGCAGGAGGCAGCCACTGATGACTATATACAGGAGATTGACAGTGTAAGGCAGGGGGCAAGGCGCCATAGCCACACCAGTCAGCCCTGGCGCCTGATACAACCACAAGTATCCATTAGCATTCACACCATCTACCACCCACCGCCCCAGCACATCAGGATGAGCCACCTGTACCAACAAAGGTCATAAGCTCAGACTGACAGCCATTGGGGGCAAGCTGGAGCAAGCCAATGGAGAAGCGGCCATAGTTAATGGTACACAGTCATGTGCTTACCTCTGGCATTTGATACACACTAGGCACATGCATAGTACACGTAGGTACAGAAAAAGTCTACTATAGCTGTATACAGGCCATATACGTACACACGTACTTCACTGTTAAAGAAGGTGCATGCAGGAAGCATACAGTAGAGAACTCTAGTGAACAAGGGTGTGCAAATTCGTTGACTGTCAGCTGACAGATGTTAAACTACTTTGTTTGGGCAAGCACAGGAAGTCCCAAAAGTACTACGCTCTGATGGAATACGCCAAAACGATTGAACAAACAGTAGCTTTTAATCGAGTGCAGTACCTTTTGTTAGCACCAAATACAATAGAAACACAAACAGGTACAGTGTGCAGCACTTTGGGGTTGGTTGTGTAGTCTACAACTTGACATACTGAGTTTCACTTGTTGCATGTCTACAGTACCTACGTACGTATGCACGCTATTGGAATCATTTTCTGCACTGCAATGAGAATTAGTGGGGTATACGTACAGTAGTACAGTGGAACTTGTCAATAATGTTCACTGGTACCGCCTTAAAACAGCCAGCCTCCCTGGTCACAGCCACCTCTCTGTAAGGGGCCAGCTACAACTTGTACATGTGTAATAATTTGCCCATTATCGTTGGAAGAATTGCTTTAGATGGATGATGTTTCGTTGCATGCATGTGAACTTATGTGAAGGAGAAGCATCACTGCACTTCACACTTCAGAGAACATCAAATGATGAGACAGTGAAATCTACACCATATAAAATGTTATCACGTTCCTCCACATGCTAGCACAAAGTCATATGGAAGCAACAAATCCCAGCAGGTCTTCTCAGTAAGACAAGAGAACACTACACTCTCATGAAGATGAACTATATATATACAGTACATACGTACAGTATACAGACGCTCTTTAGACATAACGACATTCATATTCTTTCCTGTGCTAACACATGGACTGCTGTGGGTCACAGGTAATGAATTTACTAAGCACCCTTCTGGGTGGCAGTCATAACACATCACCCTCTCTACAAAGACAGTACAGTGCATCCGAGTAAAGGTCAATCTGCTTCCGTTCACACGACCTATCATTGGCATATGCCAAGGGTGAGAAGATGCAAGGCATGCATTGGACAAGCTGCTTGATAAGGTATATACAGGCAGGTGTCGAGCCATAGGAAGCCACATCTGCAGGGAGAAGCATGCACTTGACAATGCTGGCTTGTAGGGCTGAAGAAATTTCAAGAAGAGTGTTATGAAGTGAGTGAGTTCCTAGGTAGAACACTGAGTTTGGGTCTGGATGAGACTGCTTCATGTAATGGCACACAAATGGCTGTTTCACAGTGGTGGAAGAGCAATTTTGCATGTTAGTGTGTCCTTACGCACTATTTGGGGCAAGTCCACGATAGTACATTCTCTTGTCAAGCTGATACATGGATTAAGCATATTGGATAGGAATCAATACTTTGCTACTGTCTGGACTAAAATAAGATATGTATACGTAGGACATTCATCGAAGAAGCTTGCATGAATACAAACAGCAATTGTACGAGCTGTTCTGCTCACTTCATATCATTCAGATATCAAGTACGTATGTACATATGTACGTATGCACTTACAGACATATGTACATTTCAGCACTAGATGTAAGACCAGGGCAGTTTGAGTGCCACAAAGGAGTGCAATTTGCCAACCAAACCTTCAGTCTATTTTACGTATGTACAAACAAATGTTCATGGGTAGCATGTTAAGCTACGTATTGCTGTGCCCCACTGCACGCAGAGAAGCCCAGAGAAGGGAACCAAGCTACCCTGCTTGGTACACACAAACTACATGCAGTGCTTACATCAGGTGTGGTTTTCCATTTGCTTTGCTTCATCTTCTTCTTACTGCTCCCGCAGTCAGCAAACTTGACCATCAGTGGCTCAGGGGAACCTGCACACATGAGTTGGGAGAGCAAGGGGCCCACCCATACAGTCATGATGCTTGTGTACATACAGTATGTACTAAACAGTATCAAAGAGTACTCTGGACAGTATACATACAGAAAGAAATATTGCATAATTACAATGACGGCTAGTCTGCATGGGTTGAATGTCTGATACAAATTTGAGTATCGAGAAGCAGAGCTTCAATGCTACTTCATTCCTCTTCTTTTGCCTTCTTCGTTCGTTCTCTCCCTTGCATAAGCTATAACCACCTGTTTCTGCCATCCTTTGTATAGAAGCCACACAATTTCAAATGTTGCTGATACTCTCTCAAGAGAAGGAATGCATTTCAGTTGAGGCAGTGTTTGTGTGTGCAATGCCGTACTGTGTGTAGCTGCTGCATGTGTGGTCTAATGTCACAGATAACCCAGTCTTTCTTTCATTGTGGTGTCAGACCACGCAATTGAAGAATATTCAGTAAATAGACTAAAGGACTGGGGAGACGTACAAACTGTTTGCAGTGACCCTCCATTCTTGGGGACTGTTTGGGCTGTAAGGTCTTACAAGCAATGCATTGACTATCTGTAATTGTAAAAATTTACACAGACGTCGTAAAGTTTCCACTTTCCACTGTTAATAGCTTTATTTCTGATTACAGGACAGGGCCTAGTGCACTTTCACTACAGCAGTAGTCATTTCACTTGTGTGACAATTGCAAAACCAGTACTATCGCTTAGCACTACTCCTCAAAGAAGACACTGCTGCTTCCTTGATGTCATGGAAGTACACAAGAGTCAAGTTGTTCCAGTTTGCTATGGACACTTCAACTCACTTGGGGCGACCAGTGGTGTCAACTGGCATGGGGTATTGATAATATAATGAGTATTGCATGAACTGGCTGAGTTGAGGCATCAGTGGAAATGCATATGCTAATGCATACAGTCGCATGTGGTAATGTGGTTGACACTGCACTAATGCTAGGGGATCTCAGAATCACTGAAGTGCGGCCACTCCACTTACCTGATATGGCAGTACCATTCAGTTGAGCAATGGCTTTCTCACACGATTGTCTTGTCTCTAACCTGCAGCACACGCAGACAGACACATACCATACAAACGAACACACATGCACCACCTAGCACTCGGTCATGCGATACACCTAGACATCTACAAGTGCATGGTCAAGTGATTAAAGTGCACAAACTCCCCACCTCAGCCCTATGTACATGTCCTGTAGGCAGTACAGCTGATGGGACTCCTTTGGGCCAGAATTTGTAGCTCAATGTGTGACAGTGAAGCTTCAGCATATTGCACGCTGAAGCATTACGAAGCGGCAGGAATTATAAGGGTATGTACGTAGGTACGTATTCTATACATATTGGTACAAAACACCACACTGTGGAGTAGAGAGAGGTGAGTCTGAAGACTGACCATGGGTACGTAGGTCGCCTAAGATTGCGCATACGTACGTATGTGCAAAAGAATGGTGACTGCAAAGAGGAACACGAACTACTAAAACTGGATTATAATCCATGACCCATAAATTAATGTGCTACAGCCCTTCGGACTGAAACAGACGCAATTTAACTGAGTCCTTCTGACAGTGATTGGCCGAGGGATGGATTGAATTGGCTAATGCAACAATATACATAGCTGTAAGTGAAGATAAACACTTCCTCTGTGGGTGTACGTGCCACAAGTACAGCAGCAGCTTAGAGACAACAGGATTCAGGACTGAAGTGTCAAGACCACTGGTGAAGGCATACGTACGTTGGTTATCAGAAGCATGTGATGTGATGTGAGCAATAAGCCATTCATATTCGCCCTGCAAAGGTGTGTAAAAACTATTAATGAATACTGACAAGGCGACTCTCAAAGTGTGCTGGTGATCTCACAAAGTACCAAGAGGGTGGGGTGGGGTGGGAGTACATTCATGTTTTCTGTCTCGCACATTAGTGCATCCTACGTAAATACGTATTTGGCATTCAAAACACTGTCTTACGTGCACAAAAACAGACTGTCACAGACATACGTACATATGTACGTACATGAGTGAAGTAGTGAACAACTAGCAAAGGCTGTTTGAAAATTCACTTCACAATGCATGCACACTCGAAGGCAGTCAACCTTTGCAAAGGGTGATTTTGTATACACAGACAGAAGCCAACAGCATGCCTGCCACATGCCATAAGCGGCGGGCACAGACCCTCCTCACCTAGCAAAGCCGACACACTTGCTGAGTCCGTGCTGGTCCCTCAATATGCGAGTGCTGACGACAGGCCCAAATGGAGCCAGCAGATTCTCAATGTCCTATACCAAAATACACATGGAAAGATTGATGATTCACAGGGTGGACAAATGGAATGAGTTGAGTGACAATGAAATGGAGATGGCTGTGACGGACACAGTTTGTAGTGATGAGGCAGTGGCGAGGGCAAGAGAAAATGTGGAAGAAGCAATTTGCCTCATCTGTTTCTGTCCCTCACCAGCCTTGACTTGTGTTACCTTTTTATACATTATAATTGAGACATGACGAGTTTGCATGATGTGTTGAACAGTGCTGCAAGGGGGCATTGGTGAATTGCTCCCTATACGCATAGATAAAGGGTAGTAATATGGTTCCCTATATGTATACCTGGAACCAGTGATTGCCTTCCCAGACATCCCAAAGAAGAGATGTACGTACGTACGTATTCTAGCACTGCACAGTAGTATTAGCACGTTACTAGAGAAAACAGGAGCAACGTAAACTCTACAGGATTCTCCTCTATCATTGACTGCAATGTTAGAGTTATATTCGTCAAGAAACATCTTCACACACTTTTACATACGTACAGTAGCCAAGCAACTTCTCTTTTCAAAAGCCATACCGTAAGTTTGAGCACTGTGGATATGGTGTGTGTCTGTGTCTTTGTGCGCGCGCGCGCGTGTGTGTGTGTGTGTGTGTGTGTGTGTGTACATGCTTGCATGTGTGTGGGAGCTGTGCTTGGTGGGTGGGTAGAGTGGGTGCAGTTTATATTATACATATGTATACTGTAGGAATGATGGCATGTCTGTGGTTGACCATGAATTGGGTTAAGGGGTCTGGAGTGAGGCATCGCTGCATTTTATTACTGCAGACACAACAACAACAACATGCTCTTCACGACAATATAGGACACACACACACACAAATAGACATACACACAAGTACACGGTGCACTTGCACACCCACCTACCTACATACCAACACACACAAATGCACACCCCTCCCCACCCCCATACACAACTACATCGCATGACAACAGCCTGCTTCAGATCAGCAGTGACATGGTCAGCCACTCAATAACAGCCGCATGTACATGTGAGAGTGATAGGTCAGATATGGACCGTGACCAAACAAACAGGCAACAAGGGCAGGTGGCACGACGGTGAGATACACCAATGCAGTATACCACATTTCTCTGGGGGTGAGAAGTACTCACATACGTAAGCTGTACAGCACACAGTGCTAGAAGACAGGTGACGCTATGCTCTGTAACATTCTGAAACACCCTTCAGTGTGCAGAATCAAAAGTAGCACTCTATAATGTCCTGCGGCAAGATTTGTAGACCCCACTCCACAAGTAGTCACTCAGTTGACCCCCTCTCCTCATGAATGGGTCATCTTTGTACTGGGGATGGGCTGAGTCAGCTGGTTAATGAGAGGCGTGACATTGGCTGCTAAGAGGCCCATTTGTGATCATTGGGGGCAGGTAGAGGAAGTGTACGTCACATGTGCTGCATCAAGTGCCTACCATTCGCCCTATAGGGCTACAAGGGAGAACCCATTAGAACAAAACATTATCGCCATAAGTACGTATACACATACGTACACAAGTTGGATGCGTCACAACACTAAGGCTAGTATGTTTAATTAGCACTGGAAGAGTGTGTGTGTCTCCAATGAGCACGCAGTGACTTGATACTGGTGGTTAACAACTGTGTTCACAAAGAGGAATTGTGTGATACAATCACACCCAATGCACACACCAACCAGGAAACAGACAGAGTTAACACGTCCCTCTTGAGCGTGAGTGTGATACAATGCATGCATGTTTCGGCTGTCTTTCTGCTATGCACAGCAAAGGTTTGGTGGTTGCACAGAGAAGGGGCTATTGTACGTCTGTGAGGCTAGAAGTGACTCATGTACAGTCTTTTGTTTGCAACGACACCACATGCGATTACTCTGTTGGTGGTCTTGACAAGATGACCACATGGCACAAACTGGCTCATCAGCCCATTGCAAGCACATCCTTTAATGAGTACAAATCTCGTTGAAATGTGATGTAATGTATTCTGAAAGCTATTGTGACTCAAAGTTGCTAAGTGACACAGTATGGGCTTATACAGAAGGAGTGTACTGTAAACCTCCACAAATGCACTGCTCCTTAAGTTACAGGCCACACATGGAACACGTAAACCACTGATACACACTCATAGACCACAGACACACACACTGTACAAGCGTCACACATGAATGCACAAGTGTACACATAAACACACTAAAGGATGCACAGGAAGTACAAGGGCAACAGAGGTTAGTACACACAGACATGCACGCACTGTCCTCCAGCAGACCAACACAAGCTAGGACCACTGTACATTGCATAGACACAACACAGGCAACTCAAATATGCAGAGCGCAGAGTGTACCGCAAACACTCCACCTGTCGGCAGACATCTCATGTCTGAAGACATCACTATCTCTATTTGTACATCAAACACAAAGTATGAAACATGATTGAGGCTGCATTAATGCAGATCTTGCACACAGGCAAGGAGACACGTACCCCCCCACCCCCCCACCCCCCAGTGAGTCCACAGTGTACATAACCACACTTGCACTTTAAGCATCAGATGCGTGTGAGGGGCAGCGTGAAGTGCATATGCATGTACGTATGCCATTAGTAACTAGTGCATGTTTAGCATAGTTTTGTGTGTGGAGGGCACTCACAGTTTCCCCAAAGGGTGCTGGTAGATTAGATATGTACAGATTGGTAGGGTCTTGTTCTTGTTGCTAAGTGTACAGTGAGGATAGGGGAAGCAGCAGGGAGAGGAGAGGGGGAGGTTAGGGTTAGAATGGGGAGGGAAAGGAGGGGGAGGGAGGGGGGAAGGAGGTGGAGGGAGAAGGAGAGAATAATCACTGTTATGTCAAGCGCGCCATGAAGTAGCCACACTCATGCAACAGCACACACACCACTGCACACGACACACCTTGAGCATACATACAAGTGTTCTGCTGTCAATGGCTAGATAATCATCACACATCAATGGGACTACTTCCCACCACCCACTCCCGAAGGTGGGCGTCCACTGCAGCACCTAGGCTATTACTCTGAAGTGAGAATCCACTGTAGCTACACGCATACACACATGTGCTGTGGTACACACGTATGTAGTACTACACACATGTGTAGTGGATAACCACTTGACAACTGAAGATGATAGGAGGTTGATGAGTGCTTAGAACCATTGTTTCAAAGTGCAGGGGTGTATCATATCTTCCAACTCTGTCAACTACAAAATGAGTGCCCCTTGACATTGTGGAAAGTGACAACAGGAGAAAAAGAACCTCGACCCGGCGACCAAACTCGTGGTCTACGCTCTAACGCAGACGCAAGCCTCCGGTCCCGGTCACAATTCTTTGTCTCCAATTGCTGTGGATGGTAACCGGCGTCAATATAGAACAGATATACCAGGGGATGGGAACGTCAGCTGCAGGGATATTTACAGTAATGTACGTAGCTTCAGTGGCTCATTGGACATTCTGCTTAAGTTCAGCTGTCATTAAGAGACTCACAGCAAAGAGATGGACGCTGGTAATGTGATTCCAACTGGCAAATGGACAGAGAGAATGGCTTTAAGTTGCAAGCAATAAAACCTTTTTACCCGAAATACACCAGCAACAATTCCTTCTGCTTCTTGCACCTCCACTACCCCTTACAGGGAGTGGACAAACTGATGCTGCAAGTGAACGTGGCGCAGTGCGTGAACTTGGCATAACTGGTTGGCTGTACGTACATATATAGATATGATGGGCTTTCTGGCTGTGGCTGGTTGGCTGATGATGTACATACGTATGTATGTATGTAGTTCTTGTACACCTTTGGTACACTGATTTGATTACTAAAATGTACAGATTACCAACTCTCCAATCAGATGTTCACATCAGCTGTTACATCAATTATCCATTATCAGTATTCATTATGGTGAAGATCAGTCCTAAGGCTTCACTAGGCAAACGAATGCCTGTTCACTCACTAACTTAGACCATTGCAATATCATATGCTATTTGGTAGTCAAACCAATATTGTGCACACACACACACACACATACGCACGCACACACATACACACAGAACAGCCCACCCTAGCAAACTGTGCCAATATGCCTGTAGCCTGTAGGCCTTCCACAGCGTGTTGCGCATCGACTGGGGATTCAAAGTCCACAAAGCCGTAGCCTACAAGTACAAGAGGGATAAAGCCACACCCACAATCCATCACAGTCCATACAAATTGGACAATGCAGACAGCAATCTCATACGTATCGTTACTACATAGATGTAGTGACAATCTTCTACTCATCTGCGAATCAGCTACTGTTTGGTGCATATCTGTACTACTGTGAGGGCACAGCAAGTGTGGGATGTACTGGATGATGCGCTGCGCACCCTTGCAGGCATTGCCCGGCTGCTGCTTGTCCAGGATGGCTTTGGTGGAAGTGATCTTGCCATATCTGTGTAGAGACAAGCATGTCAGAGTGAGACACAGAGGATGGGGTGTGGAGAGGCATGCACACAGTCTGAAATACAAGCACACCATGTAAGTGCAAGGACTGAATGTAGGTGCAAGGACAAGTGCTTAGATATTTGCACATCTCTGCTATGCTGGCTTCCAGTCACATGCATTAGTCTCACACCAATACATCAAAGTGGTGATACGTACAGGGATCAAGTAAAAGAAGGAGTGTTAACTGCACATACATGGATGGTTCAATTATGTACACTACCGCACAAGTATGCCTACTGCCTATGATACACTGAGGGCTTCAGGTTGTGAATGTGTTCATGTGGAAATCAGCAGTTGTCCAATCAGATGCTGCAATCAGAACTGAAATGATGCAATCCTGAATATGGCAGTGTGATTCTAGCATGTTGTAACTACAGCACAGCATTGCGCAAGAATGCGCGTGAGGATGCCTCCAGTTTACCATTACACAAATGTATTATGCTCAACTGCATGGTTAGATTGAGCAATAGACCTGAAAAATATATAGTACAGATTACCCTGAGAAACAAGGGAAGCTCCCTAAACACAATGAATAGATCCACGGCCCATTTAGTTCATGTCTAGTGCACTTTATTATGCAATGCATGTGCACACACACACACACACACACACACACACACACACACACACACACACACACACACACACACACACACACACACACACACACACACACACACACACACACACACACACACACACACACACACACACACACACACACACACACAAACACACAAACAAACAAACACACACACACACACACATACACACACACAATCAAACACACAAACAAACATGCAGTCGCACACACACACACAACACATTGGTAGAATCACACACACACACACAGAACAGCTGGAAATGTACAGACAGACACTGCACACACAATGCAGCACAGTGCAGGAGCACTAGGGATTGAAACAGTGCAAACATATATATGTACGTACATACACACAGACATACGTAGCATGAGTTAGGTATAGTGGTACTGTATGTACGTATATTGTACATCGTGGTATAAGAACTACGTACCTCACTGCACTATTTGGTTCACAAAAGACTATGGAGCATTAAATTTCACTGAAATTTGATGTAATATAATCCCATTCCTGTTTTATATTGAATAACGATTTCACCAATGCACATTGAGTTCCTAACTCACTACAGCAGTCAAAGAGAGCTAGCCATCAGTCCCTCAACTGGACATGACTGCTCACTCTGGTCTATCCTGCAACTGAGCCGCACTTGTGTTTTCACTTGTGTCATGACACAAAAGCACATTAGAACATCTTGTCAACCTCTAGCTTTGGATCATTTCCATGCCAATTGATGCAATTACATTCTCACATCTCAAAGAAGACTAATTGTACTGTCCTTTACAATATAACATTTCACTCGTAGCAGTGCTGGGTCCTTAGTGAATCAGTTGCTGCCATCTTGAAACACACACACACACACAGTGAGCCATCACAAACACCAAAGCCATAGAAGGGCTCGGCAATGGAAACAATGCAGTCACATTCAGACACCCTCTCTAATACACTGTGGCTATTCGACATGCCCTGGCATAAGAGGGACAAGCTGCACTGTAAATAGGAGAATGTCCACTAAACTGTCCTCCAGTGACGAACAATCTCACGTTACTCTGCTCACACAAACCAGGGAACGATGCCCGTGCATGACACACACAGAGAGAGAATCATGGTACCAATGATAGTAGCTGCATGCAATTTGCAATGGCTCAGCATATTCACAAAACAACAACAACAACAACAAAATGCTCACTTTTCACACAGCTTGACGAGATCCAAGTCTGTTGTGTTGGCAGGAAGACCCCGAATGTACAAGTTTGTACTGCTCAAGAAAGACTGTGAACACAAGAGATGCAGACCGTGTAGTGAGGGAGTGTAGGACCAGATCACCAGGCCATGAATACTATTAAACTTTTGAAAGCTGTCAATTGAATAATTCATAGCATCTCTGTGTGCATGGACCCACACACAGTTTGCTTCAGTGACACGAGGTTTACACATTCACACTCACTTGATTGGCAATGTAGGCATTTGGCACAGGTACCATTGGGATGTACCGCACCGATGACCACGGAAAGGTTGCTGGCTGCCTGGGCTTTGGGCTAGGCTGGACCTGAATATACACATGTACATACAGAGTGCCAAGGGGTATATCATGATGGGTGCTTTTGAATTCACGTGCGTGTGGCAAAGGGAATGTAAACTATACATTATTCAAGGAGCTACTGCCTTCCTGCAAAAGCAGAATTGGTGGATCATGCCTTCCTTCCTCCCTCACCCTCTTCGGAAGCGGGTTCCTCTTGCTGCTCAGGCTCCGATTGAGCTGCGCGCTCACGTTGCTCGCCACAGAATCACTCTCAGCTCTACTGACACCACTCTCCTCTACATCGTCCCTTTTCTCCGTTGCTCCTGCTTCTGGCGGAGGACTGGGGTCCAACAGCGACTCTTCTACACTTACAGGCTCGGTTGTGGCGGACGTCTAAGAGAAACGTTGTAAGAGGAAGCCAAGCTTACGACCCATAACCACTTTGGGGTCTATTGGGGGATACGCTTCCTAACTTACTGTATTAACGGTGTTGACCGCCTCCTGGACGTCACCCGAACCTTCCATACGGTCTAGTAAGCCCTCTCTATACGCGAGTAAAGATGAAGTGGGAGACGTGTACAGTGAGTATATCTGGATACAACTTTGGCAGGAAACTTGAAAGTTACAGCGTTCTTCTCCAAGCTTACACAATATGGACTAGCAGCTGCGCTCTTCTGGCGGGCTTTCCAGTTGCGTTGCAGCTGCTCGCTCACTATTTACGGACAAGCAAACGACATCAACATTCTCTCTCCGGCCGATCCTTTGTAAACCGCTGTTGTGACATCGGTTGTAATCATATTCATATCAATAATAATATTCATGAAGTGCGATAATCAACTTCCGGAATTTGCCCGCCAAGACGAGCATGGGGTTGGAATGTACAGAAAATTGTGCAGTAATCTATACAACTGTGCTGCGCGCGGACACAAGTCTGTAGCTAAAACAGGCGCCTTTCAACGATTTCACAAACCATTCGTCTCCTGATGTCCTGCATGTCAGCCTGGAAAAGCACAAGAGAAGCGATGTAACCAGTCACATGACAGTCACATGACAGTCACATGATACGCCAATTCCTACATGATTTGGGGGCCACACAAGTAAACCCACAAGAATGCAATTTACCCTCTAGGTATCTGTACCTGCTTGAAAGTGAAGGACTTGCGACTAGTGTAGTAACGGGCAAACTGAAGAGATGGAATGAATATTAACAGAGACTTCATCAGCACAAGACAACAGCAGAATTGTAGCACAAATAACACACTAAACAGAAGCACAAATATGTCAAAAATAAATCATTCTTAAGAAATCCCTAGGCCATGTACGTGTACAAGGGGTATGTACGCAACTTCCCACTGCACATGTAAACAACATGGGAGCTGAGGAAGTGCATGTATACAGGTGGCCCACTATGCAGTAGTGACTCACCATGCAGGTGAACACCCCACAGTCAGAACCATTCTGCTGTCTGGGTATGTCCTGTTTGAAGGTACAGAAAAGACAGTTCCACTGAGATACCAGTTGTAACAGACCAGTAGTAGGGATAAAGTGGACATGAAGTATTTCAAACAAGTTGTGACCAGTACTGTACTGTACTACGCACATATGTACATACCATGTACATGCATGCATGTATTAGCATATTAGCGGTTCCGATTGTACTAGGCCCTAGTACCTAGGGTGGTATTTCAAGGGGTGCTGTACAGGTTTATTTATAGCCTTCTTTATAGCCTGAAGGAGGGTTCTTAGTTAGTAGAGCAAGATGGAGCCTCTACCCTTGTAAAAGAACCCTGAAGGGAACAATGATTCACTGACAGATCTGAAGAAGAAATGAATACAGAAATGCTTGCATACACACAAACCATATTTGGCATATGAATTAACTGCACCAGTGAGTCCATACACAGGGTGTATGGGATATGTGGCGAATGCACACATGCACACCAGAGAGAGTTGATCTCACTCTGTACACCTGGTGATGACAATAATGTGCCATCCAATCATATGCAGTATATAGCAAGGGCACAGGTTCACTTCAGGCAACCCAAACTGAGCTTGGTCCACTGTGGAAGCACTAGCACACGGAACCCAAACTAAGCTTGAATGGTATCTCCTTCTTTTGTGAAACAAGTGAGCCATTGGTCCTTATCCTACAGATCATCCTGTTTCTGCAAAAGAATTCTTCTGGGGTAGGTTGTGGGAACTGATGGGTGGCTATAATTCTCTGTACGCACATATGTAATTAAATAGATATACATATATATATATGCATATACTTGCTGGCTGCTTGACATGCGCAATAGTACTGAGAACAGTTTTACCGCGGAGTCAGCACAGGACTGAATAGGGCTACAAGCATGCATTCTCTACCCCACCCCACCCTACTTCTCAAAAGTGTACAGTCCCTGGTCAATGAAACACCCGGTGAAAGGTTTGGAATGTGCAGATTATGACTGAAATGGCCTCTCACACGTTGCAGGGGGTTGTTGTAGGTCTCTCTCTGTGTGTATGCATGGAGCTCTCCTTGTGGCCTTCTCACACAGGTCAACCTAGCTAGGATGGCTGGAAGACACCAGTGTATATCCCTTTGCAGACGCACAATTAGGCAGAAGTGTGACATTGCTGATATTCAGAACAACACAATAGATGATGAATGGACTGGGATAGTCCACACAAGTCCACAGTTGGGTTGACAGGCAATGGGCCATTCCTGAAACACCTCAGAAGCCATGCACTCCCTGCAGCTAATACCCCTGAAGCCCCATAGGTAGCAAGGCTGTGTGTATATAATTATGCGTATAGTGCATAGATAGCAAGTCGCAGGGTGGTTGAGCCTGTTATGACTCGCACGCAATCACAACTAGGCCACAGCAGGCTATATAGCACGCTATGAAGTAGAGCAGACGCTGCTGCGGGCTACAGTGTGCGGTAGATTGGCTCTGACAGTAATGCATACCCACATACATATGTATCTACATATACCATACGTGCATCCATCCATTTGTTCATCTATCCATACGTACATACGTACATACACACATAAGTAGGCACATACATTTGTGCGTACATACGTACGTAAACACATACATATGCACATACATACATGCACATGTACATATACATACACTAACATACACACATATGTACTGTACATATGTACATACATGGATATGGAGTGAATGCTGCATAGACTATCTTACATGGGACACTAGGTCCACCCTTGCTCTCCTGCATTTGAAGCATGGTGCCCCCTCCAGTAGAAATCATAACAAGTCTGTGGCTTCCTTCCACTGATGGGGAGGCAGCAACCAAACACAAGACAAAGGGCAGAACTACGAATGTAATGCCGCAGTGGAAGCCACTTGCTGTAGCTGCCTCCTGTACATGTCACGGGTATGCTAGTGAAACTACAGACTACCGCAGCAGAATTAAAGGTCAAAGGTCAGAGCTCCAGGTGCATGTGTCACTGCCATGTGCATGTGCTGCGTACATCGTGTGCACACAACAACACAGTCCAGAGTCAGAAATACTGGCAGCAGGGCAGAAGGCTGCAATTAACCGAAGCATTGAAAAGTGCACTGCTACGTACATACCAGGCATGGAGCCGTAGTATCGCAATACACAGCCTGAGGTGAAGTGCAGAATGTGTATGCTACAAACAAAGGGAGCTTCAATAGCACTCGGTATGCACCACTGCAGCAAGCAAACTAGGCATGTGTAGCCATAAATTGGTTCCATTAGACCATCAAGGGGTTACTCACACCATGTAGTGTGCACCGTGTTGTGTACTGTACACACACACAGGAGCATACGTACGTACATACACAACAGTGTTTCACATGCACAACTGTGTTTCACATGCACAACTATGTTTCACATGCACAACTGTGTTTCACATGCACAACTATGTTTCACATGCACAACTATGTTTCGCATGCACAACTATGTTTCACATGCACAACTGTGTTTCACATGCACAACTGTGTTTCACATGCACAACTGTGTTTCACATGCACAACTGTGTTTCACATGCACAACTATGTTTCACATGCACAACTGTGTTTCACATGCACAACTGTGTTTCTCATGCACAACTATGTTTCACATGCACAACTATGTTTCACATGCACAACTGTGTTTCACATGCACAACTATGTTTCACATGCGATCTTGTATATTCCTGTATGTAGGTAGGTATAGTTTGTATGCAGCTGTATATAAACTACGTACGTATATACGTACATATCAAGTGTAATGGTTGCTACACTATGTACAAGACTCACTTTTGGAGTGGCTGTTTTCCATCCTGCAAGATCAAGCACCAACCCTTTCTTGTCTTTTGCCTCAGCCACCAACCACACTCTCAACGCACTGTGACAGGCGTGGTTGACACCTCCCATGGAGTCAAAGTACATGACAGTCCTCTCCTTCAAGTCAATAACCTTGAGAGGTCCGAGGTGAGATGTGCATGCATTGAACCCATAAGTATAATAATGATATGCATTGAACAGAGACACATATACAGGCTAGAAAGGTGCTGATAACCCTTTATATACCGTTCATGCAATGTACACACAAGTATAATAATGATATGCATTGAACAGAGACACATATACAGGCTAGAAAGGTGCTGATAACCCTTCATATACCGTTCATGCAATGTACACACAAGTATAATGATAGTGAGCACACGATCAACGTAGAGCAAACAAAAGACAGGGCAATTCTAAAAGAAACATAGAGCAAAGAAAGACAATTTCTAGGACCGTACACATGTACGTACGTACACACACACACACCAAGCATTACAATTTGTATTGCAAGCAATGTCATTGCAATAATGGCCTGGTGTACGTACATGAGATGCTGAATCAGCCTCTTGGCAAACTGTAGCTGCCACATTTAAGGGGGTCTCACAAGATGCATGCCAATCACACGCTTATTGACCCCAGTTAGTTGGATCATTATTCCTCAAGTATCTACAACCACATTAGCCACGTTGAAAGCTTTGAACAGAGGAGGGACTGCATGCCACCACTAACAGCAAGAGTCCAGTGCATTCCCAAATGTACAGGAACAAGAATGACATCAAAGGAGAAGACATCAACCTGTGGAATGGCAGTGTGAGATGTATGTATGTACGTAAATATGCACAAGCGCACAAAATGTGGAAGACACACACACACACACACACACACACACACACACACACACACACACACACACACACACACACACACACACACACACACACACACACACACACACACACACACACACACACACACACACATACACACACACACACACACACATACACACACACACACACGTACGTACATACACACACAAACACACACACACACACAGAGAGAGACCACATTCTATGATGGCACAGCACAAATATACAAACACACAGTACACACAGTACACACAGTACACACAGTACACACAGTACACACACTACACACAGTACACACAGTACACACAGTACACACACTACACACAGTACACACAGTACACACAGTACACACAGTACACACGGTACACACAGTACACACAGTACACACAGTACACACAGTGCACACAGTACACACAGTACACACAGTACACACAGTACACACAGTACACACAGTACACACACTACACAGTACACACAGTACACACAGTACATACACTTGAGAGCTGTACACGTAAGCACCCTTCGCAGGCACTCCCTCACCTGACACACACGCACAATGTAGCCTGAACACAATGGATGCACGTGCATCAACCCACACAAAGCAAATACACATTAATTAATGGTGAAGTAGTCATTGTTCAATGCTATGTCAACAACAAACAGTGATTAGAGGAACATGGCAACAACAAACAGTAATTAAGGTAGCCCTCTACAACATGCAGTGATTAAGGTACACCTCTGCAACATGCAGCGATTAAGGTTCACCTCTGCAACATGCAGCGATTAAGGTACACCTCTACAACATGCAGCGATTAAGGTACACCTCTGCAACATGCAGTGATTAAGGTACACCTCTGCAACATGCAGTGATTAAGGTACACCTCTGCAACATGCAGTGATTAAGGTACACCTCTGCAACATGCAGTGATTAAGGTACACCTCTGCAACATGCAGTGATTAAGGTACACCTCTGCAACATGCAGTGATTAAGGTACACCTCTGCAACATGCAGTGATTAAGGTACACCTCTGCAACATGCAGCGATTAAGGTACACCTCTGCAACATGCAGCGATTAAGGTACACCTCTGCAACATGCAGTGATTAAGGTACACCTCTGCAACATGCAGCGATTAAGGTACACCTCTGCAACATGCAGCGATTAAGGTACACCTCTGCAACATGCAGCGATTAAGGTACACCTCTGCAACATGCAGCGATTAAGGTACACCTCTGCAACATGCAGCGATTAAGGTACACCTCTACAACATGCAGCGATTAAGGTACACCTCTGCAACATGCAGCGACTAAGGTACACCTCTACAACATGCAGCGATTAAGGTACACCTCTGCAACATGCAGCGATTAAGGTACACCTCTGCAACATGCAGCGATTAAGGTACACCTCTACAACATGCAGCGATTAAGGTACACCTCTGCAACATGCAGCGATTAAGGTGCACCTCTGCAATGCAGTGATTAAGGTACACCTCTGCAACATGCAGTGATTAAGGTACACCTCATGCCCTCAAGTAAATGGTAGACCATCTGGACTGCAAGAAGGCAGCTAGATCAATTGACAAGGCTACAGAGCGTACAGCTACGTGTGTGTCTGTTCGTATGCGTATGTCATTTATCAACTCATTACATCATGATTACGTATGAGTCTGGGTACGTGCGTGTTATGGTATGTATGCATGTCTACCTGTGTAAGCATACGTAAACACGCAAACCCATTCACATTTCAAAACCCATTTCAGTTATCCCACCCCATCACAGAAAGTGCTCTACACCTGTCATCACCTGCTGGCTTGAGATGTACCTATCACACACTTCACACTCCACCCCCCCCAGGCGCCAAGTCGTGGTTCTTTTTCTCCAGTTGTCACTTTCAAGCTGTGTAGTTAGAAAGCTTGTACAAGTTACACCAGCTTGCATAATACTTACTGACAGAGCAAGAGTTTGTTTACCAACACAGCATGTCGTTAGAATGGGACAAGTTTAACTCTAGCTTAAACAAGGGACCTGTTACGCTACAGAGGTGCAAACAGCGATTATGGTGAACCTCTGCAACATGCAGTGATTAAGGTACACCTCTGCAACATGCAGTGATTAAGGTACACCTCTGCAACATGCAGTGATTAAGGTACACCTCTGCAACATGCAGTGATTAAGGGTATGTTGGCAACAAACGGTGATCCACAGCTCATAACCACAAGAATAAGGTGAACTGCCTGGACTGCAAGGAGGCAGCTTGGTCATTTGACAAGGCTCGGTCGTTCATAGTTGAAGGAGTTCACTCAGAAAGACACTGACGAAAGTTCTGCAAATGTTTCTATACTGTGCCAAACATACAGACATATATACTTACGTATGTAGCCAAATGGAGGAAGCCTGCCAAAACGTTTCACTACAATTTGGCACTTTGTCAAGGCTACATTTGATTGGAGTGTGTTGACCGAGTCCCATGTCTATCAATCACAATGGAATACAGCAGGTGAGGCTCTGCCATTTCACCACTGCCTTCACATGAGCGACTGCTGCGAGTGCATCGTACACTCTGGACTTGGCATTGCACACCAACTGTAACAATACCCATACACGCCCATGAAATGTTACTGTGTGTGTGTGTGTGTGTGTGTGTGTGTGTGTGTGTGTGTGTGTGTGTGTGTGTGTGTGTGTGTGTGTGTGTGTGTGTGTGTGTGTGTGTGTGTGTGTGTGTGTGTGCGTGCATGTGTGTGTTTGTATGTGTGTGTGCATAGCCAGGCCATCCAAACAATTAATTATAATTGCTATTACATACGAACTGCAGTGCCTGTCTGTACATCTCCAGCTGCTCTGTGTGTGTGTCATTCTACCCACAAACCCATTCACATTTCCAAACCCATTTCAGTTATTCTAACCCATCACAGAAAGTGCTCTGCACCTGTCATCACCTGCTGGCTTGAGATGTACCTATCACACACTTCACACTCCCCCCCCCCCCACACACACACACAATGCCCCGTGTGTGGTAATGTTACAGAGCAAGAGGTTGTTTACCTACACAGCATGTAATTAGAATGGGACAAGTTTAACTCTAGCTTAAACAGGGGACATGTTACGCTACAGAGGTGCAAACAGATGTGTCTGGTGTTGGAGCAATGTACCATTCTACCCCAATTATAGCACACTCTCACTGGCCTAACCCTACAATTCACACCTTTTTGGTCCACCTTCTCACTCCACTGTAGCCTGAGGTGAGGAGTTTCGGGTAGAAGAAGGTGCTCATATTGTGTGCTCTTCGAGGGGTGCCCTGAGGTGTACGTACGTGTTGAGGGAGGAGGGAGGAGGAGAGAGGGGAGAGAGGGACGGAGGGGGGCGGAGAGAGGGAGGGGGAGGGGAGGGGAGGGGAAGGGAGAGGGAGGAAAGAGAAGTGGGAGAGGGAGCAGGAGTGGGTGAGAAGGAAGGGGGAGGGAGAAGTGGGAGTGGAAGGGAGGCAGAGGGAGGGATGTGGGTTGAGGAAATAAAGGTGTTGAGAAGGATAATAGGGTGGATTGGAGGAGGCCAGGTGAGGGCGGGTGAGGTCTATCTTGCTGGAGAGTACCTACCCTCTGCTGGCTCCTGTCTGAAATGAGTGTCATGTAGAAGTTAATGACCTGCAGGACAAAGCACAGATGACAGACCACCGCAGTCCTATGTGGGTTAGAGCAGTCCTAAGTGGGCTAGAGCAGTCCTAAGTGGGCTAGAGCAGTCCTAAGTGGGCTAGAGCAGTCCTAAGTGGGCTAGACCAGTCCTAAGTGGGCTAGAGCAGTCCTAAGTGGGCTAGAGCGGTCCTAAGTGGGCTAGACCAGTCCTAAGTGGGCTAGACCAGTCCTAAGTGGGCTAGACCAGTCCTAAGTGGGCTAGACCAGTCCTAAGTGGGCTAGACCAGTCCTAAGTGGGCTAGACCAGTCCTAAGTGGGCTAGACCAGTCCTAAGTGGGCTAGACCAGTCCTAAGTGGGCTAGACCAGTCCTAAGTGGGCTAGACCAGTCCTAAGTGGGCTAGAGCAGTCCTAAGTGGGCTAGAGCAGTCCTAAGTGGGCTAGACCAGTCCTATGTGGGCTAGACCAGTCCTAAGTGGGCTAGAGCGGTCCCACACAGCCAGCTACACTGACAAGATAAGTATATGTACGTAGGAACAAGTACGGAGTTGTCATGACAACAAACGAGTCTGGGTAGCAAGACTAAGCAAGGCGTGTTAATGGTGGCTGAAGATGTGTAATCAGAGCCAGCTCAGGTCGCACAGGTACTCACACACATGTTCGCACACACACACACACACACATGCAGTACAGTTATACACACACACATACAGTACAGTTATACACACACACGTACGTAATACTTACACAACCACATGCACACAAGTACCTCATCTACAGAGCCACACATGCACATGCACACACACATACATATGTACGTACGTACACACACACGTACATACACATGCACACACACACACACATACATATGTACATACACACACACGTACATACACATACACACACACACACACGTCGTACCTCATCATTGAGCCACTCAAGGCCTTTCAGTGTCATTAGGTCACACCGTCGCACGGTGAGCCGGGGTAGAGAACTCATGACTTGGTCACCACTCCCATACCGACTCCACACCTCCTCTGCCTGCAGTACAGACAGACAGATGTACATATGTACATACATGTGCACATTTGCACACACATGTACGTACACAGATGCACCCTCAGTTCCAGAGAATGCCAATACACACATCATAACACAGATTGCAAGACAGCTGCACACACACACACACACACACACACACACACACACACACACACACACACACACACACACACACACACACACACACACACACACACACACACACACACACACACACACACACACACACACACACACACACACACACACACACACACACACAGACACATACACACACACACAAAAGCATAGCAACTGCATAAAGTGAGTGCCAGGACTGAAGCACTGCACAGCAAGGCGACTGCATTGCACTCTACCATGATAAACTAAACTACATTGCAAACAAGAGCATTGAAGTGCAGAACCCTTGGTGCCGGGCATCGCAGGACTTTTGTGCACCACGTGGACCATAGCTGATGTTGCACCTTGCTCGGTTTGCTAACTCTCTGCTACATGCTGTCCCACTAACACTTGAAAGTGGTGACTATTCAGCCCTTTGGGCGCTGCTTGACTATTGTTGGTTGCACAATTTGGGTGATTGCCGGTGCCTCCACTACTCACTAAGGTGCATTGTGCAATACTGTTTGTCTCAATTTGGCCCTGCTGAATGGCGGCACAACTCAGTGCCAGTTACTAGCTCTTGAGCGCAGTCGTTTTAGTGAAATTTGCTTGTTTAGTTTGAGAGCGATTGTTGCACTGAAGCTGTTAGTGTTACTTTGAAGATGCAGCAGGTTGGTTTAGGGTAAGATTACCAGTTACTAGCGTTTCAAATACTGCGTCCCTCTCCTCGTCATACTTGTCATTCTTCCCTTCAACCTACAGTATGTATCGAGAGTTTGTATGATCCTTGGTCAAGCGTTTGCAGGTATGTACATACAGTACGTGCATACAAATGTGCATACCAGTGTTCTCTCTCTAGGCTGCATTTGAAGGGCACACAGCCCTTCGTGTTCCATTAAATTACTTTTTAAGGCTGTGAGCATGTACTATGCTATCCTTCAAAGTAACCACCGTAGGATGTGGTGTGAATACCACAGCAAGAGTCAGCAATCACCATCAGTACTATTGTACGGAGGCCTATATTCTTATACATACGTACAGCCATTAGAAGGATCCAGAGTACGCTCTAAACCATTTCCTCTGCAGAAAACTGGTATGTGCTACAAACTCGTTAATAGTGCAATTACTGTATGTGTGCTTGATCACATAATTTTTACAAAGTTTTACCCGGTTTAATTTGACAAATTTCACACTATCCAAGCTCCTTTCTCTGGACCAGTGTGGGAGGGGTTGAGACGGGCTACTGTAGTGCGCCGTCGACGTTGTTGTGTATGCACGATGGTCAGCTCGAGTCCCAGAATGGTACGGAAGGATTTGCCGAAGCTTGCAACATCAGTGTGGTGAATCACGTGTGAATGCGATAATACAAAGGTACACACACACATGTGTACGAGATCCAGGAAGATGGTTAGGCTCTTGTGATCTGGACCAAATGACACAGCAAAAATACCCCAGTCAGCCTACTCAAATACTGCCTACAAACCTGCTTCTTCACGGTATTAGATAATGAAATATGACCACAAAAATACACAAATTGCTGGAACGGTTTGGGAAACCACACTAGCCAATGAGTTTCCCAAACCGTTCCAGCATGCAAGAATCTAGCCAAATAGAAGTTTTCCACATAATACAAAAATTAACAGTGAGTTCTACTGTATAAAATACTATACGTAATACAAACGTAATACAAATAATGCACAGTGCTATGCATGAAGACACTGCAGCTACATGCGTATGTACGTATGTACGTACATGTGACATGTGGTTAAGGATACAGGAGAATCTTTAAAGCAAATCTCTGCACAGGCTTGCTCATTCTGTCTACTCAAACAGGACAACCACTGGTGGTGCACGCAGCTCACGGTTTGCCTCTGTTTCTGTGTCAACAAAACACTCAGTTCCTCCTCCTCCTCCTCCTCATCCTTGTCTCCCTCCTCCCCCAGCCCCACTCTGTAAAGCTTGCTTGCTAAAGTGTCTACCAGTTCCTCCCTCTACAGAAAAAGAAATGGATTGTACGTACGTATCTAGTATAAGTAAGTACAACGCAGGTCGTTGAGCAACAGGACAATGCTGTAGAGGCTCATAGTTGCGTTGAACCAACAACAAATTCTTTGATCAGCATATTAGACATAACTGTAGATATTCAAACAGCAGGGCAATTCAACCGAGAGGTCTTTGCCAACTGCTTACAAATCGATGAACAACAGGACATCCCTCCCCTCCCACAGTGACTTAATGTGGACTTCTACAGCCAAAGAAGAAGGACTCCATGTGGACTGAATGTGGTCTCATTTTTTGATCTACACAACGTCCGTGACATGTTCACAACATTCGCTACACATCAAGTGCTACAACAGTCAGTGCCAAGTCTCCCTCCATGCTAATCATGGCTAACACACTAGCACTCCACAGTGGAGCCTCTTCACACTAGCACTCCACAGTGGAACCTCTTCACACTAGCACTCCACAGTGGAGCCTCTTCACACTAGCACTCCACAGTGGAGCCTCTTCACACTAGCACTCCATAGTGGAGCCTCTTCACACTAGCACTCCGTAGTGCAGCCTCTTCACACTAGCACTCCACAGTGGAGCCTCTTCAAACTAGCACTCCACAGTGGAGCCTCTTCACACTAGCACTCCACAGTGGAGCCTCTTCACACTAGCACTCCACAGTGGAGCCTCTTCACACTAGCACTCCACAGTGGAGCCTCTTCACACTAGCACTCCACAGTGGAGCACAATGGAAAGTTACTTACACGGTTGCAGCCCAAAATACGTACACCCCCCAAACACAACCTAGCATATTACTATACTATATCATCCAACCTTTCACCGTAGGTACACTTACTTTCTTGAAAGGTATGTTTGTAACTGTATTTGTAGTGGCTAAAACATACTCTGGTATTCAGTTGCGCACTGCTTCTGACACAAAACCAAACAATGAGAACACTTTGCAAGCCAAACACAGTGCACAAATGTGTCAAACTAACACACTCTTCGTTTGACTGTACTCCCTTCCCTACACACATGCAGCTACATACGTACATACTTTCATCACTGATCAGTAGGTGACAGTGAAGCACTTTATGGTAAGTGGTGAGTGACCACTAACACAAATCAAATTGGGTGTGGACACTAATGAGCAGTGGGTGTGTGGGAAGACAAACCACAGTCGCCATTGACAGAGCCTAGTGTATGTAACACTAATGGTTTAGATCTCGTGCCACTGTGGTGTGCTCGCAGACTCGTGAAGTGATTCACTGTATTGTTCAGCCTTAGGGGTTGAAGGACTGGGACGGATAGCACTTGTAAATGAATTTGTGAGACTTTTAGACCCAATCTAGGGTCTTCTTCATCAGTGGTATTTGTTATATTACATAATATTTGCAACCTCCGATCAATTCATTGACATTTGTCGTAATACTCGTTAGTGTCACTTCAGATAGCAAAGAGTTAGAAACGTTCCAGTTGGAGGTGCTTGTGGTAATGGACAAGGACCTCCCAACATCGACAAGCACACAGCGGCAAGGAGTGCATGCACACAATGGCAAGACCCAAAAAAATCAATATGTCTATAGACCCGGACAAGCATAGTGTCTGAATGTGGTGGGACTCAATTGTAGTAATACTTCATAGAACATGTGTTGTTGTTGGGCAAGGAGCAGTGCCCAATTTGTACTTGAACCAATTAGCAGCCCATTAATGTGTATGATACGTGGAAAGAAAACTTACCATATGCACGGGTGCAGCGTACCCATAGGGCACCCGTACTTGCTTGTACATAAACTATACATAAAGTACACCCATACATACTGTACATACATATTATGCAAAATCATCCCACACAAAGGTCGCAGAGATCACAGGAATGCTTACAGGTGAGAGGGAAACGATCTCTGTGAGTGGTAGGACAACACACGAGCGTGTGATAGTCTGACATACGTACGTATATAGCCCAATCCACGTCCAAGCTATCCTTTACTTTATGGTGTAATACAAAACGGCAGCACCATCTTTACTGGCACTAGCATTAAGCTCACTAGGTTAGGGAGACAGTAGGAAGCCTACCTAAGAATGGTCTGCACATACGTAAATGCTGCAAAGACAAAATCGATTCTGCTTATTCATTCCAGCAGAAAGCTTGTGGCCGGCAACCTAACGCTGAAGACTGATGATAGAACCATTGAGCGTGTTCGGTACTTCAAAGTCCTTGGAGTTGAAGTCAATGACCCCCTCACTTGGGTAGATCATATTGGTATGGTGTGTAAGAAGGTCACACGTAGTCTTAACTTGCTTCATCGGCTCTCTTGGTTCCTCCTTTGTCCCATTCTGCTCCTTTTTCTCAAGTCATACATTCTTCCTCACTTTGACTACTGTGATGTTGTTTGGATCACATGTACTAATTCTGAGTCCCTCCGACTTGAATCCGTACTGAACTTTGCTTGTCATACTGTTCTTTGTAGATGTAAATAGTCTTCTGCTTCTGCTGCTCACCGTGAGCTTGGTCTGTCCACTTTGTCTTCCAGAAGAAAGGTCCATCTTACACAAACTGCAAGTGCCTCCATTCCCTTTGTCCATCATATCTTTCCTAGCTTTTCACCACTCCCAGCTCCTCCTACCACACTCGGTCTTCCTCTTCTCAACTGAACCTTCCAGCAACCAAATCATTTTTTGGTCAAAGGGCGTTCATGCAGGTGCCTCCGTGTGGAGATTGCTCCCAGCCACCATCCACCAGATCAGGGACTACTGGGCACTCTTGGCCCATTTGTGAAGATCATCTTAACTGACCATTATCACTGGCATCTGCATGGTCTAGCTATACCCTGCTCCCTTTGTTGGGAATTCTGTTATATTTTGCAGGACCCAATGTAATCCATATACGTACGTACATGTATACTGCACGAGTAACTTAATGAATGATTCACATTTTTCTGTTTTCTTTCTTGTCCTAGCTGTTTCTGATTAGTACTCCGTTCTCTGCCTACTGGGTGCCTGTAGGAATAGTCTATGGCTCCCCAGTCCAAATATGACCCCCTGACCCTGATGCATGCATGCGTACATTTAATCACATCCCCTTGCCTGTATTCTGTCATGTGTACCATTGTACATATTATGTTGAGCAATTTGTAGAATAAGGAAAGCTGCCAGTCCCTCAGAGTTGCACAATAGACACACACCTATGTAGGTATGTTTCACTCTGCACATTAGGTGCTTCTCTGTGGGGATGTCACTGTCTGTTCAGTTGATTTGTAGGGTTTCTAAAGTGATTTATACCAGTATGCTGTTGTACTGTACAGTGTTCAGTATTAATGTTGCAGACCACAGAGAGGGCAAGTTGCTGCTGCTATATATAGACCTTTTCCAAAATGACGCCACGAAACGTCATCGGTCACGTGACAAAACGTCACTGTTGGCAAAAGAGTTGGCAAGCGTATTGTCTACGTACTATCTAACGTGCTAAGATGGACAGTGTTCGAGCCATGCTAGACCTGGAGTCCGCTGCAAGCGAAGTAGAGATGCTGGAAGCGTTGAAACAGCTGACGGTGAAGTTGTTGAAAGACCTGTGCCGGGAAAAGTCGCTGAAGTTGTCTGGAAACAAGGCCGAACTGATCGGTCGCTTGTTGTCGTACTGGGCTCGCTCCTTTGCTGACGACAGTGACGGAGAACACTCAGCAACGTCTTCTGCTAGCAGCGCCGTGGCGGGATCGGCGGGATGCTGTGAGATGCCATCGTTTCGACAGATCCGCGCGTGGAACAAAGATCTTTCTTGTCTGCGCAATTTCTCCTTCAGGCAACTTTACGAATACCTCGTAAACAACAAAGATAAGACTTACGACAAGAAGAGCATGAAGGCTTACAAGTCCCTAAAGGCGTATAAATATTTCAAAGATAGCTTCGTTCGCAATGTCTGGTCCAATAGTCACAAGGAAACACAGCTAGTGGCTGTAAGAGCACATTGTTTCTCCTCACTGAAGGCAAAAACTACATACACGGTGTATGTCATGTTCAAGAAAGATGGCACTGTGGTGACTGCAGAGTGCAACTGTGTTGCAGGTAGAGGAGGAGCATGCAGCCATGTTGCAGCGTTACTCTTCTTCATTGAAGATTTCAAAAAGAAAGAGGCTCCACTTCCATCAGACAGAACAGTCACTGATCGACTGCAGCAGTGGCACGTTCCTCCTAAAAGGAATGTTGCTCCCCAGCCTGTGGCGCATATCAAGTTTCAAAAGGCAGTATATGGAAAGGCACCTCGGCAACGGCAACAACGTACGCTAAGTCGTACTAGTACTGCAGCTGACAGTACATCTCCACTTCTCAAGAAGCTGGTGAATGACATTGGGCAAAGCAACCCCTTTAGTGGGTTAGCTCACTTTTGGTCAGAACCAGAAAAGAAAGAAGAGGAAGGTGGACATGCTACCGTAGATGAGGTTGCTGATGGCCTCACACGTCTGGCAAAAAAGCTGATTGTTTTTGACAGTTGTGACAGGTCTCTGCCACAATCAGCACTTGATTTGAGTGCAATCAACACAGAAGGTGAATACTTCAAAGATATTTGCCAGAGTTATGTCAGTGAACAGATCATTGACCAACCACTGGTTGATTTTGTGGAGCAGACCACACGATCACAAAGTGATTGTTCCTTGTGGAAGGAGTTACATAATGGCCGCCTAACAAGCTCTGTCTTTGGTGAGATTTGCAACAGGCGAAATGGAACGAGCCCAATTGCAATTTGTAAGCGGTTAATGGGATATACGAAAATGGTTGCCATTCCACCACAGATTAAATGGGGAAAACAGAATGAAGCCAGAGCCAGAGAAGCGTATCTTGCAAAGATGAGGTCACTAGGACACAGAAGTATTGAATGCCAGCCAAGTGGACTTACACTGATGCCCGAACATTCTTACCTTGGGGCATCAGGCGACGGAATCATAAAAAATCATCGTTACCATGGTGAAAATCCAGGCGTTTTGGAGATTAAGTGTCCCTTCTCCTTGGACAAGATTCAAGTCACACAGAAGACCATAGCTGATATTGCCACAGAGCACAAGAGCTTCTTCCTGGAATATGATGGTGATGGAAGACTGAGATTGAAAAGGACCAGTGCATACTACTTCCAAGTACAAGGGGAAATGGCTATTAAGAAATGCACATGGGCACATTTCGTTGTCTGGACAGAGTGTGATGTCTTCATCGAAGAAATTCTATTTGATCAGAATGCATGGAATACATATACCCTCCCCAAGTTGCAGTCATTTTATTTACAAGTACTCGTGCCTGAAATTTTAACTCGCAAAATTCAGCAAAGTCTTTAATCTCCTGCATGCAGTTGACAACACATGAACTCATTCACAATCTCAATTTTATTTTCATTTGATATGATAACATACCAAATGATGCATGAATAATATACACGTGAAAGAGTTAATCACGAGGAACAACAGGTTCAGTGAAATTGGTCAAATATGCACAAACACAAATGATGTCAGATGATAGATCAGCCAAATTTATAGGGAAAGGTGAATGAAGTATTCTATAGTTCTTCATCCTTCCAATGGCCCGTTCCACATGAATCCTTAGCGAAGCAATTCTTCTCGTTTCTTCAACTTCTCTACTTGACAATTGATCCCGCTCTCCGAGGAAGGGAGGAATGTTAAGCGTGATGCCTCTTGCTTCCAGAACATCCCCAATATCAAACCCTCGATCGGCCATGACATTGTCCCCTGGTTCTAATAGATCCAACACACCTGACTTTTCTGTGATTGCTTTATCTGAAATCCTTCCCCCCCACAGCTCTGAAACAAATGTTATAACACCTCCAGGACTAATTCCAATTAGTGCCTTGAAAGTGTTATGATGCTTGTAGTACGAAAACGTCAGTGATTGACCCTGGAGGGATGAAGGTCTTTGTATGAAGAATTCTGTACAATCGATGATGATACGTGTATGGGGGTATTTCTTGAAACATGAAGGCATCCAGGCTTGAATTTGCTGTTTTGAAGGCCATGGAAAAATCACTTTCATTTCTGCAGCTAAGATAGTTATCCATGTGGTAAACAGCCTGGAAATTGTGGCAGGAGATACTTCAAACCTGTGAGCAACATCCACTGTTAACAATCCTAGACGAAGTCGCATCAAAACAGCTAAGAACTGTTCTGCATAAGTTAGTTTCATTTTCCTCCCTAGCTCAGCTGCACGATGTACTTTCTCCAATTTTGGTTGCATGTATTCCAACAAGGAGTGAAACACAGCACAAGATGGAAGGCCTGTGTAAAACCTGATCTTGCCATCATTAGTGGTGATATCAGTAACCCATCTCCTGTCAGGCTTGACAACTAGCAGAGTCCTCTCGAGTTCCACCACCTTCTGTTGAAGGTGCTGGTTGACAACTTTCAAGTCAACTTCATCGGGCAGTAAAACGATACTGTCTGTCTGCACAGCTGTCTCTGATAACGTTGGTAAGCACTGGCCTAGACTTTGGTTCATTCCTGCCACGCATGAAGAGGAAGAGAGCGCCATTAAACTTTCCGCAGCTTCTTCCATTTGTCCTCGTTCTTCGTACAGCCGCGCCCTTTTAGCTCTCCTGTTTTGTCGCTCTTCGTCAACTGCTAGCGTCCCACTCCGTCTCTTTCGGTCTTTGAAGACAGTTGGCACGTAGTCGATATCTTCTGGGTTCTTAGAAGGCCGTCCGCTAACGAAATGCTCGCCACAGAGACGATCCGTCAACTTCGGTTCCCACCGATCCCGAGAAATCGCTCGCACCCAACGTTGTTTCCTTTCACTGTCCACGGGAAAGACGTAGAATCCTACTCCAGAGCCTTTCTGGAACCTGTTCACACAATTCACCGCGCAACAGCTCACTGGCATGCTCGCAGAATCACCCGTAACACACAAAACGCCTACTCCGTACTGTTCTTTTGCCAACAGTACAAAGCGCGCGAACGACGCGCGAAGCCGTGACGTCATTTTGGAAAAGGTCTATATATCTTATGTGTAAAGAATAGTGAGGATGAGGTCAAGCTTGAGGCAAGAGTGATGTGAAGATGAGATAAGAAGCACAGACATTGTAGGATTGCCCTCAACTTCCTTTGTGTGGTACCAGGCTGAATCAGAGACTTCCTTGTTAATGTACTTACCTCAGTTGGTGCTGTACAAGGCGGCTCTACATCTTGGGGCTATGGGACCAATGCTTATTGTGGGTGATTTACCTAACTATAGGTACGTACGTAGGTACTGTACTTGGCCTTGGCAGTGGGGCACAGGTATGTAAATCCCCACCCATAGCTCACCAAACCACCCACAGCTCACCAAACCACCCACAGCTCACCAAACCACCCATAGCTCACCAAACCACCCATAGCTCACCAAACCACCCACAGCTCACCAAACCACCCACAGCTCACCAAACCATCCACAGCTCACCAAACCACCCACAGCTCACCAAACCGCCCATAGCTCACCAAACCACCCATAGCTCACCAAACCTCCCATAGCTCACCAAACCACCCATAGCTCACCAAACCACCCATAGCTCACCAAACCACCCAGATCTCACCAAACCACCCACAGCTCACCAAACCACCCATAGCTCACCAAACCACCCATAGCTCACCAAACCACCCATAGCTCACCAAACCTCCCATAGCTCACCAAACCACCCATAGCTCACCAAACCACCCATAGCTCACCAAACCGCCCATACGTAGCTCACCAAACCACCCATAGCTCACCAAACCACCCATAGCTCACCAAACCACCCAGATCTCACCAAACCGCCCATAGCTCACCAAACCACCCACAGCTCACTAAACCACCCATACCTCACCAAACCGCCCATAGCTCACCAAACCACCCAGATCTCACCAAACCACCCACAGCTCACCAAACCGCCCACAGCTCACCAAACCGCCCACAGCTCACCAAACCACCCATACGTAGCTCACCAAGAGAGCAGTACCTCACAAACAGATCTACAGTAGCAATACAGTATACAACAAAAGACAAATGACTTGGACACTTCAGATGTACAAGCCTTCATCAGAAGGCAAACTCAAAGACCTCCCCTCCCACAAATACATCAGTTTGCAGAGAATACGTATGTCATCTCTATTGCAAGTGGCCCTCACCTTTTTCCTTGCCAGAGCAGCATATTTTTCATAAGCATCAGATTGAGCGGCAAAATCAGTTCTGTGCTCCAAAACCTCCATCCGCCTGTACCAAGGAAGGGGAGAGGGAGGTCTGGTACCAAGGGAGGGGAGAGGGAGGTCTGGTACCAAGGGAGGGGAGAGGGAGGTCTGGTACCAAGGGAGGGGAGAGGGAGGTCTGGTACCAAGGGAAGAGAGAGGGAGGTCTGGTACCAAGGGAGGGGAGAGGGAGGTCTGGTACCAAGGGAGGGGAGAGGGAGGTCTGGTACCAAGGGAGGGGAGAGGGAGGTCTAGTACCAAGGGAGCGGAGAGAGAGGTCTGGGACCAAGGAAGGGGAGAGGGAGGTCTGGTACCAAGGGATGGGAGAGGGAGGTCTAGGACCAAACGCATATGATGGAGTACCACATTGGAGATCACATGAAATGCACAAATAATTCTTCTTCAGAATAGGTCGAATCAGACAGAATTAATACGAGTAAATCAGTACTAAAGTGTTGGAGGGCCGTTGATACATTCAGAGTACGTAGCTTCAGTGAGGTGGACCTCCCAGGGGAAAGCCCCTAATTCAGGTGCATACCATGGGATGACAATGCAAACATTCTCTTATTACTCCTCTGCCAATAAAAGTCCATTCCACATTAAGAGCCTCTGAGGCACTTACGTACATATGCCCAAGTAGCTTCTTAACTAACAGAGGTATAGATCATGTGCGTACATACATACATACACACACACATGCACACAACAGCCCTAGTGTTCCAGCACTGGCTACACCGCACACTACACACTGCAGGAGCCACTCACAAGTCTTTGAGCTTTGCTTGCAGCCTCTCAAACTCTGGTCGCTGTGACAGAGGGCTCAAATGATAGGGCTGTTTAGCAGCAGCCGTATTCTTAACTCTGTTTCTAAACACATTGTCTCCCTCCTCCTCTGTCCGCTTGTCCACGGAGGACGATGCTGTTGGCTTAGGAAGGGGACGGCGCTCTTCCACTGACGCACTGCTCCACAGCTTGAGACCAGCGGAGGGCGTGGCAAGGGGAGGGGATGGCACTTGGGTGTGTGAAGAAAGTACAGTTGGCTCTAGTCTTCTCAGGTAGGGACGAGGAGGGGGAGACAAGAGACAGTCAGGCTACACACAGACAAGGGGTCCCTCCAGGACCCTCTCTCTACAGGCCAACTCCATGCAGTATACCATACACATCACTAGTCTAGCACGCTAGACCTTCTCTGCTGCCCATTGGTTGGTTCTGACAAATGAATTAGCACACTTCCCTAGACCCTTTTTGCCTTTCGTGATGTAAGTGCCCAGCGTCCAGGGAGGGTCCAGGCTGCTATACTAACACACCTCTCCACTCACACATGTGTAGCATTCATGTGGATGAACACCAGCCTGCCATCCACAACACACGACACACATACATACTTGTACGCACTTACGTACATACGTATGTATGTAACACATATGGATGTGCATGAGCACACACTACTCACTTGCGATGTGTTGTTCCCGCCTTCCTGCTGCCTTCCCAGGGGTGAGTGGTCCCGTGGAAGGATGAGTGGTGAGCAGCAGCCCAGCTCCGCAGCAGACAAGAGAACTGGTTCCGGTCTCGCTGCCTCTCCATCTGTGACAGTGGGTGTTCCGGTCCAGCACATTCAACAAGCACACTACTTACTGCACCAGACAGTGAGTTGGCACGTGCAAGAATACAGCTGCTTAGCACTAGTCATGTGTTGTGTGTGCGTGCATGCGTGCGTGCGTGTGTGTGCATGTGTGTGTGTGTGTCTGTGTGTGTGCGCGCGTGTGTGTGTGTGTGTGTGTTTAATCATAATTGCAACAGCACTATCCTAATTTTGACCACATTATAGCATATGCACATACATACGTACCACAGCACCGGTATACTGCCCAACACTACGGCTCACCTGGTCTAAGAGTGGAGTGCGTCCAGAACATACTGTGTCACTGTCACTGAGGCCTCGGTATGACGAGTGACGACTTGTCATCAGTGAAAGCAGTGGTGGACTCGCCACATCACCACCACCACACTGCAACACACTGTCACCATGAAACAATGTCGACCCTTCACTTCCCGCCACTGGTAGGCGAGTGTTCTCACGTAGTGAACTCCTTTGCTGTGGGGCAGTACCTTCCCCCTCCCCTTCTTCCTCCCCAGTGAACCACTCTTTCATTGTTCTGAAGGCACCTGTGACAGATGGATGCAGCCACAGTGAAGCACGCACCTATGACATGCATTTAGATGTGTAGTTTATGTACAACTCAAAAATGAGGAGTGGGAGACAGACTGTACACACAGAGACATGAATGATGCACACACACACACACAGAGTACTGATGTGACACAAACAGACATGTACATAAACACAGACACATACACAAACACACACACATGCACGCACACACACACACACACACACACACACACACACACACACACACACACACAAACACACACACACACACACGCACACACACACACACACACACACACACACACACACACACACCTTTAACTTTACTAGTCAACGTGCTGAATGTCTGCCCAAGCCAGCCTGGCGACCTCCTCTTGGCAGTGGGCTGTACAGAGAAGGAGGGATGAAAGTAGCGCACTCAGTGTCTATATGCCGAACCAAATCCTAATCTACTAGCAGACAGCACACACTATTTGATATTTTATGACCAATGGGGCAAGAGAGGGCGTGGCAGACAGAAAGGGTTTGCTTTGCATGCACGTGTACAGACCTCTTCGTCCGCGCTATGGCCCTCTCCCTCGCTCACGACACGCCTTCGCTTTCTCGCGCCTACCATCTAGTCAGCCAATTCGGCTCACACTCATAGCAAAATAGGACTGATTTCCATTCCAAATTTAACCGGCGAACTCATAATTCGAATCGGAACTTCTCCGTATACCTCAGTGCACATTCATCGATTGTCTGCACTGCAGCTGCTGCATGGACATTTATTTCATAACATTTTGTCTAGCTTTGTATAGATGAGCCTTTGAAAATCAGGTGCATGTTCTGGAAGAATTCTGAGTGGCTAGGTACTGGCAGTAGACATCTAGCTAGCTAGCTACCGAATTCCCTGTGGCACCTGCTCAAAGGTTTAGCTACATAGGCCAGACGGTTAGGATGTTGGAATATCGCTTGAAGGAGCACAAAAGAGCTTGAACATCAGGGAACACAGCCCAGTCAGCAGTGGCAGAACATGCATGCAGTGGACCAGACATCCATTGTAACGGAGCAGATGTTGTGGGATGTCATCCCTGCTAGCTAGCTACTGCCAGAGATTTGCACTGGAGGCCTGGCACATCTGTACAGAGTGCCAAACAGTGAATCGCGATGCTGGCCCCTACCATCAGTGTACAACCTCCTGATCCACCAATCCCATCCCTAAAGTAAAACAAACTGCAGTACTGCATGCAATTTACTATCAATAACACCCAGCAGATACCATAATATGAGTTCTTATTAACGTTATTAGTCCATAATGTATACAGATTCATTCTATTAATAGCCTCACCATCCATTACATCATTCCTACCCACCTCATCACCTACCATTATTGCCGTTTTTGGTAAGATCATAGTTCTACACTGATGAGGACCCAGCCAGATTGGGTCAAAACATCTGTACCATTATTGCCAACATCATCTGTCCAACGATTTCAGGCTAGAGTAGTTGCCTCGTCGACCAGAGGTGCATGTTGCTCATATATAGCTAACCGCATATACGTACCACACAGTGCAAGTTGCGTAGGTGGCAGTGCAGTAGTAGCACCAGTGACTGGAAGAAAAATTGCCACCAGTGCAAATCGCAGTAGGTGATATCACCACATGTGCAATTAAGTGGATTATTTGGAACATGCAGTGGCTGAATGTAATAGCAGCACCGAGCAAGTAGCAACTGGCCACCATGTGTGCAATGGAATGCTTGTACCAGTTAAGATATGGGAAATACAAGGAACAAAGGTCAGGACACAAGGTACAAAGGTCAGGACACAAGGTACAAAGGTCAGGACACATGGTACAAAGGTCAGGACACAAGGTACAAAGGTCAGGACACAAGGTACAAAGGTCGGGGTCAGCATGGGTGCTAGTTGGTATGAGATGCAGCAACAACATGTAACTATTATACGTACAACCACCACCAACCACATCAAGACCAGTACAGCACAATGCAGCAGACAATATTTATGCCACATGTGTAAGAGCTATATAGGTCTGAAGGAAAATGGTTGACAGAGGCAGTTGATAATTATCTTCGGTTTGAAATGTCCAGCACTGAATTATTGCTACTTGAGTTACTCTGAAGCATCTTTGCAGTTCAACAATAGGGTCAAATACATATAATATTATACTGCATGAGTTGCTAATCTGTGATTGGCCTCATGTATAATTTATGTATTATTAAACTAATACCACCTACCTGTAATGCAGTTGTGATACACAGGAAAAACACAGTAACTGTATTAACAAAATATCATGTGGCAACAAGTAACGCGGATGCATTTGGTATAGCTATATACTTGGAATTAATTGCATAATGACATACATACATTATTACATATGGGCTAGTGTACATTAGGAAGTTGAAAATGTGGGAAATGATGTAATAAAGTGGCCATTTTGAGGATATCCTAAATATATACTACTTCATAGAATCTCTATATCTCGATGATGTCAATAATTTGCAATGACATGAGTTATGGTGCTAGGAAACCTTGAACCACAGGAAGTGGCTTGAGGGTCCAGACGTCACTAAGCAACCACTTGTTAGTGATTGGTTGCCAACTCCCAAAGCACTGAAAAGTCGCTCAAGCAGAGAATAAAATATAGTAGCAAATGAATAAGCCTTAGGCTAGACCAGCTCTGTAGTGCTTGTCAAACCGTATACACATGCATATGCACATTTCAGGATCATTAGAAAATGTCATAAAACAACCATAGTGACACCTCTATTATATATATATATATATAAATTTTTAAATGCAATTGCATAAGTTCAAACAATTAAGTAGCATTGTTGTTGTGTGTGTGTAACAGCAGCTGAGACTCTATGTATTGTGTTTTGTCGTACTTTTCTCACTAGTTCCTCTTTCCAAAGTGGGAGTCCTTTTGCCACAAGAGAGCCATCTCGTCAGGTGTACTCTGACCGGCTTGAAGTAGATGATTAGCAGAATGGGTGTGGGAACCAGGGAGAGGTCTATAAATGCTGCGGCTAAATAAATAGTGACCAATGCACCCACACTGTGTTCCTGTCCACTCATTGCTGTAAAAACAATTGGGGGCAAAACTGTTCCAATAAAGCTTATGGTGTTTTCCATGAGCAGGAAGAAGCCAAGCTTGAGCATAGTTTTCTTGAACGTGCTCAGAGAGACTGTGTGCTGGCGGATATAACATACAGTGAGAAATAGAAAAGTGATGCTTACACCGAATCCACCAATCCCAAAGACAAGGACAAACAGCGCAACATTAATACTACCGCCAAGTACTGTGTATCCACAAGAGCTGTCGACGATGGTGTCAAAAAGTACAGGTAATTTAGAAAGGAAAGCCACAACCCACAAAACTATGACTGCAATGGTAAATCCAATAAGCGCATGTCGATTTGACTTCTTATTCCTTCTCTTGTGGAACCTCACGATGTAATACACTGTCACTGAAAAGGCTGATAAGAAGAGGATTCGCGCTGCTCCGCCGGCTCCAACAAGAAATAGAATTGCACGACATAATGGGACAATTCGTTCTGGTCTTTGTATATCTGTGAAGGCCACTGCTAGCCCAGTGACATCGTACACGACAACAGTCACTGCCACCACTAGGCATGCTGCGGGGATATTGAAGAGCACAAGACGAATGACACCCACTGTGCTGCGGTCCACAAGCAAGGCCAGGATGATCAGAACATCGAAGAAGATTACAGGGATGATGAGGAGGAGGAAGATGAGGTAGTAAGAGACACTGAAACCCAACGGGAGAGAGGGCGGCATCACTGTAGCATTGCTATCACTATTGCTCAGACTACCGTTGGGAAACTCCATTCCTCTACCAAAACAGGAGATTATTTATTTCCGTTAGTAGCTAGCTATCACTCCCTACTTGCGGTGCCGCCTCTAGTAAAGTATGGATCACATACAGAACAGTCGAACGATTTATACCCACAATCGTCGCAGCGACTTCCGGCCGCCATTGTCTATGGTCAAAGTCGAGTGATCGGCGACCCTGCTGCGCTCAGCTGTTGACGTTACTGCAGACACAGCATATCAGATGCACGCTCAGTTGTCGGCTGGGGAGAAGAAGCCACGCACCACATACGAATAGTTGAATATACGAATAGTTGAATCCATGGGAGAAACAGGTTGCATGCCAAACTTACTTAGCTAGCTGTAGCAAAAAGTAAAAATTCCAGTGGCTATTATTATTATTACTATAATATTATACTATTATTATTAAAGTGCATCGTGTGGAGAGCACACTAGGACCTAATTGCCTCATGCAGCACTGCTAAATAGATAGATAGATAGATAGAATTTTATTTTACAACAGGAATGCTGTATCTACAGTACACAGTAGATTTTCATACAGGTCCTGGAAAAAACAAAAACAAAAAGTTTGTACTGAACAGTTAACAACAACAATATATATCAAAAGTAATGAAAATAGTGTTCCATTCGATGAATAGTACAGTGTGCCACCCCTAAAAAATCACTGCCTTCACCATGCACTTTCTGCCATTGCCAGTGTTTGTGCTTCCACTTCTTGTCCACTTCCAACAGACACCTCTCAGGGGCCTTTACCAAAAACCACCACCCCTTCTTCCCATTCAACTGAGCCACTCGCTTCATTACCGAGAAACCTGATGACATCCTTCCCACTGCCCTGATCATTTCCCTGGCGACCTCGTTACCTGACTCACTTTTACGAGTTCCCCACACCTTCCTAACCCCTGCAACCCACCTGCTAGATCTCTTCAGATTCGTCTTCAATCCATGTCTCAGTGTACTTTCCTCATTCTCCTGCTGACTCTCAATATTGTCACTTCCAGATGCCTGATGTTGACAGTCTGCTTGCTTTTCACCCTTCTCCAGCCTCACTGCCCCCTTCGATCTGTCACCTACCACCATTTCACACCCTGTCATGCTCCCCGCCACCTTGACTTGAGTTGCTCCCAACTTCTCAGACCTTACTTTCTCCACTTCATCTTTCAATCTTCCATTCTCCTCCTTCACCCCTTTCAGTTCCACTTTGGCAGAGTGCAATTCCTCTTTCACCCAAGTAACTTCTCTTCGCAGAGCCAACAACAAATGAATGAAAAGATTATGAGGGTGTGAGGGGGTAGAGGGGAAAAAGGTGATCATGTCATAATAAGTATATAATATGTCAAATCAATAGATGCTCCACAATAATACAACTAGGTACTGTATATGTGAGTCATGATATCAAAAATCGGATTCCCCACATGCATCTTCTCAGTATATATATATAGTATCAACATCAACCTCAATCTATTGAGACGTCTATACAGTAGTAGCTACTAACTGGTTTGAGAGACCACCTCATGGTTATATTTATAGAAAACGTGGTCTCTCAAGACAAGTGGTCTCTTATTGCAGGTCAACCAACACATTGAAACATCAAACGGTGCCTGAAGAAACAGGACTGTAGTCTCTCAAACCAGGCTGTGGTCTCTCTTGACAGTGGTCTCTCAAACCAGGTAGCACTGTATAATACGTATATTGGACTTCTTATTACAGTAACATTATCTAAATTACGTTATAAGATATATAGGTATACACAGATATATATACATGTAGCTAATGTATACCATCTGTTCTGCTCTTTCTGCCACAAATTGATTTTATGTCACAAAGGGGACATTATAATAATATGCATACAATTACAATGCTGCAATCAATCATTTGGTCCTTACACCATTGCATACGTAATCGGCCATTGTTTTGGTACATCTCATATAAATTGCACGTGAGAGAAGTGACAGTATCACCTGGCATTTATAATGCACAGACACGAGCCCTCCTTAACCTCATAATGAATTTGCAGCAGCCAGCTGTGTATGTGATCAATGGTATTGCTTCTTTGAACCTTATACTTTAGTAACGTCATAATGGATGCTACCTTTAAGTGCAGCCACATGCATGCAGCAGTAAGTACACTCATGTGACGATGTAACCCTAGGCCCACGGCCATATGACTGTAGCCGTGTAGGTGTGTGCTGACTTTGCACCTATAGCAGCACTAGCTATACATTAAATTGTGTAAGCTTGCATGCTCAATTATCACATCACACTACATTCAGGTATATACAATGTGGTAGCTCTGATTGAACTAGGTGTCAGTTTATAATATAATATAGCTTGCTTTGAAGTGGCTGATGTGTATATACACAATGCACATAGCTACGCATATATATTACGATGAGGGTCGAGCGTCTATTCTGAATATTTAAATATGCACTACAATGCACACACACACACTATACCTTAGCTAGTCCTCCTCCAGTCTACTCCTAGCAGTGAATACTACTTATGAGTATACAAAGGGATTCGAAAGTGGTGACTTTCTGAATTGGGCTGGTGATGAGGCCTAAAAGTTGCCCTTTGGATGACATTATTCATTCCAGTTTAGTGTACGTATATTGGTAGTTACAGGTGTGTGCATGCAGTGCATAAAAGACTACTCCATAGTACAGCTGGACCATGTCAAAGTGAAGATAGTAGAACACACTGCATGCCTGTTCACTCCCATCTGCTTTTTCTCTTTGTTCCTCCCCCTGGTTTGCCTCCTCCCAGGTTTGAGGGAGGGGGAGGCAGCTTGAAGGTTGACTCTGTCTGTGGTGCACGTGCTGAGAAGGAGGAGGGCGGAGGAACTGCTTTGAGAGTGGATGTTGAAGACAAGGAAGCACTGGAGGCGGCTTTGAAGTTGGACTTGTAGCTGGCCTGAGATTGCAGTGCATATGGGGTAGGAGAAGAGAGGAATTTACACACAAGCACACACACAACAATAAATGAAGATCCACTCTGTGCACCACTTACAGTGAATGCTTCTCGCAGAAACTGTGCTCTGTTGGTAGACCCAGACCCAGACCCAGACGCATGTGCTGAAGTGGAACTTGGTCCATGGCCACCAGATGAAGCGAGCTACATGTAGATGAGACACATTTACAGAATAGCTAATTAAGGACAGCCAGTCATGGCTTACAATAAAATATGAGTGAAATGTGTAGGAGTACACTGTATGCTGCAAGGTGTATCACGCATGTGTGTGTGCGTGTGTGTGTATGTGTGTGTGTGCATAGCCAGGCCATTTAAAGAATTATAATTGCCATATAGCTATAACATACAAACTGTTACTGTATAATAGATTACTTTCTATTGACACTAAGTCAAGTACCCAAGTACATACATGTTGAGAGACAGTTGGTTGAGTGGTTTCACACTTCACAGTAGACTGATGCTAAAGGCATGACTGACCGTGCACACCAACCTCGCTCATGCCCAGCCCAGGACGCTGTCTGGGCTTGAAGCTCCTCCTCTCTCCTTTCCCCTTTGACTGCGACTTGTAACGAGACTTTCTGAACCGGGAGCTCTACACATTGACATGGCATCATGGAATGTTGATGTGTGTGTACGTGCATGTGTATGTGTGCGTGTGTGTGTGTGTGTGCGTACCTGCATAGCCAAACTGAGGAGTGAGTCAGGCACCTCTTGGTCTGCTGCTTCCTGCCAGGGGGGAGGAGGAAGGAGAGGAGAGGAGGAAGAGAGATGTAGGGGAGGGACAGGTGAAAGTGACATTAAGAATGAGAAATAAAGGTACGTATCTACTTATACTTAACTCAGTGTTCAACTAATGTGACAATTACACAGACAACAGTCAGTCAATAGAGGAGCAACAAGCAGTAGTGACGTACTAGGCTCCTGACGAGATCTCCAGCAAAGCTGACGTCCTTTGCAGTGACAAGTGTATATGCTGTGCCCTTCTCACCTGCAGGAGGCAAGACAGGAGAGTATGAGGGATGGAGGGAGTAAGAGGGGGTGAGAGGTTCCACACGCAAACTCCTCAATGTCAAACCAACTAAAATGCAGACATCCACTGCATTCACCTACTTGGTTTGGTGCATCACATGTTGTCTGACCTGGTTGTTAGTACATCATACGTAGTTGTCTAATTTTCTTGTTATTATCCACCCCAGACATACTGTACCAAGTATGTGCAGTGCAGCTTATCTTTTGTGTGTATGTATGCATTCTTTATAAGCTGTATGTATGTACTTATTTTATTAAAACCATGCTCTATGGTGCTGTACTAAAGCATGCAAATGATTACACTGGCTCCACGTTTGAATGACTCTCAAGCAAGTAATGGCAAGGAGACTTGCACTGCATCAAGCACGCACTGGGGCATCTACACATTCTGCATGGCCTATGCAAGACTGGCCGTAGCTACGTACTTCATCTACCAATTAGCTTAGGAAAGGAATCCATAAGCATGGCCATTTGACATATGATAGTATCGTTCTCTTTCATTAGCATATCACTAGACAATTTCTCATTTCCTGTACATACAGCTGTGTGTGTCAGTGTAGGCAAGGCAAGGCAAGGCACACAGGACAGAGAGCATGGTAGTACATACGTATGTACGTACGTACCTGCACGTCCGGTTCTCCCTATCCTGTGAATGTGAGTGTCAATGTTCTTTGCAACGTCATAGTTGATGACGGTCTTGATGGAAGGGATGTCCAAACCACGAGCTACGTACATAAGAGGGGGGGGGGGGGATGGGAGAGCTGACACATTAGGCATGCTCGGCTTGCCATGCGTACCATGAAGCAAAGTCAGCAGAGAGCTTGTAGTGGCTAAGTGTGGCTAATTAAATAATGCAACTGTCGTTAGCCACACCTTGTGTGTGCAGTGGGACACGTAGCCCACCAAGCAGACTATTGGATAGCTCACTACCAGCGCAGGGACGACTATTCGAATATTCAGTATATCAATGTCGATCGATATCGAATGTTAGCCAGTATTTGAGTACATATTTTGAATAGCTCAATATAAACATCCTCCTGGTGGGAGCAATAGTCAGTCTCAAGGCTTTCGTCAGCTCGACGGCAGTCTATTGGCTGGTGAAGGCTTTTTCAGGTGAAATGTCCCGAGTAAGGTTTTGCTGCTATGTTACCCCGCTTGTAAACTGGCACACTCCACCACTGGGACATTATGGCAGCACAGTGTCAGAACCAGAAGCATGTCATGGCAGATAAGTTATACAATCACAAGCTGGTCATGACAGATAAGTGACACAGTTAGAAGGCTGTCATGACACACCAGTGACACAATTAGAAGCATGTCATGGCAGATAAGTGACACACATGCCGCATTTCATGGTGGCATGGTGAGGGTTCCGGTAGATTCACCTGCCACATCTGTAGCCACCAGTACAGGGAAACTGCCCTTCTTGAATCCGAGTATCACCTTGTCCCTCTCCCCTTGGTCCATGTCACCGTGCAGCAGGCCAGCTGAGGGGAGGAATGGGTGAGGTCTTCAGCCCTTCTCTCCTCTTGCACTTCCCTCCCCTCTTCTCCCCTCCCCTCTCCTCCTCTCCCTCCACTCGCCCCCTCCACTCCACTCCTCTTCTCTTCCTTACCACCCCCTCCCCTCCTCTCTCCTCCCCTCCCTCTCCCCTCCCTCCCTTCTCCTCTCAGCACGCACAAGCAGTCTCTGTTGGAGATTACCTGGTGTGTCTCTTGTTCTTAGTCTTTCAACTATCACTTCTGAGTCTAACTTCCGAGTCACAAAGATAAGAACACTTCCAGCTGACAACCAGAGAGACAGAACACACACATATGTACATATGTATGTATGTATAGACACACACACACACACACACACACACACACACACACACACACACACACACACACACACACACACACACACACACACAGCCTCACTGGATGTGAACTGCACCAGACGTGTTGCCAGCCAGCCCCACTTGTCCTCTGTCTCGGGAAACACAAACACGTGCTGAGTGATGTCAGTGTTGGCCTCCCCGAGCTCCCCCACCACCACCCGCAGTGGGTCCACTAGAGTGTCACGACAGAGCCTCTCCACTTTCTTCCTGAAGGTAGCACTGAAGAGCAATGCTGAAGGGAGGGGAGGGGAGGGGAGGGAAGGGGAGGGGTGAGAGGTTGAGTGGATAAGGAGAAAGGATGAGGAAGGGGGGGTGGGGTGGAGAGAGAGTAGTGAGGTGCAGCCTCGCTTCATGTACGTATGCCAAATGTTATATTTTAGTACTTTGTGTGCGCGCGCGTGTGTGTGTGTGTGTGTGTTTGTTCGTGTGTGTGTTTGTGTGTGTGTGTGTGTGTGTGTGTGTGTGTGTGTGTGTGTGTGTGTGTGGTATGTGTGTGTGTGTGTGTGTGTGTGTGTGTGTGGTATGTGTGTGTGTGTGTGTGTGTGTGTGTGTGTGTGTGTGTGTGTGTGTGTGTGTGTGTGTGTGTGTGTGTGTGTGTGTGTGTGTGTGTGTGTGTGTGTGTGTGTGTGTGTGTGTGTGTGTGTGTGTGTGTGTGTGTGCATGTTTGTGTGTCTGTGTGTGTTCGTGTGTGTGTCTGTGTGCGTGCTTGTGTGTATGTGTGTGCATGCCTTACTCTGCCGATCTGGCCTGATGTGGTTAGCAATGGACCTGACTTGAGGCTCTGCAGACAGACACAGCACAACAGCACAGCAGATGTGTAGCAGCCAGAGCAGATGCACGGGAGAGAGCGAGCTGCTGAGCCGCAGCCAACTATGTGCATTCCATGCAGACCACACAAACATACATACTGCACATACTTACATTTAAGGACTTATAAGCTTGTACAGTGCTTGTATACTCTTAATGTGTATACATACATACGTATGTAAATACATAGATACGTACGTAGGTGCATACAGTTACACCATTCTATTATGGTCACTGGTTAAGTTGGTCACCTATTTCTGCCCCACATACAAATATAGCTCTACCTTACAATGCGTCCACCTCTCTATTAGGACAGTGAATGACAGGTCCACAGGTGGACAGGTTACACCATACACAATCATATGTATGTACATCATACATACTCAGTCGTCTGGCTAGCTAGACTATCCCATGTCCCATGAAATGGGACAGTCTAGCTAGCCAGACCAACATTGTCATACTGCCATGTTGTAATACTCCTCTGAATAAGATGTAATTGTGTGCTGTGAAACTGCACAGCTATTTGGTAAGTAGCTATGTATGTATGTACTTAGGTATGTATGTGTATTGCCCAAGCGGCAGTGGAGGTTGTGAGGTGGTAGTGTGGTGACTAACCAAAGCCCATGTCGAACATCCTGTCTGCTTCATCAAACACAAGGTATGTTACTCGCTGCAGGTTGGTTGCCTTTGCCTTAACCAGGTCAATCAGCCGTCCCTGTGGGTAAGGCAGTGGGGTGGGGGTGGGGGTGGGGCAGGCAGTGGGGTGGGGGTGGGGGTGGGGCAGGCAGTGGGGTGGGGGTGGGGGTGGGGGGACAAGGGTAGTGGAGAGAAGGCGTGGGTGACAATGGTATCAAAGGGGTGAGGGCAATGGTAGTGGAGGGGGACAATGGTAGTGGAGAGGGGCAATGGTAGTGGAGGGGACAATGGTAGTGGAGGGGGACAATAGTAGTGGAGGGGGGCAATGGTAGTGGAGGGGGGCAATGGTAGTGGAGGGGGCAATGGTAGTGGAGGGGGCAATGGTAGTGGAGGGGGCAATGGTAGTGGAGGGGGCAATGGTAGTGGAGGGGGCAATGGTAGTGGAGAGGGGACAATGGTAGTGGAGGGGGCAATGGTAGCGGAGGGGGCAATGGTAGTGGAGAGGGGACAATGGTAGTGGAGGGGGACAATGGTAGTGGAGGGGGACAATGGTAGTGGAGGGGGGCAATGGTAGTGGAGGGGACAATGG
>OX465050.1:1427236-1664460 GCA_949841015.1 Aplysina aerophoba
GGAGAGGGGACAATGGTAGTGGAGGGGGACAATGGTAGTGGAGGGGGGCAATGGTAGTGGAGGGGGCAATGGTAGCGGAGGGGGCAATGGTAGTGGAGAGGGGACAATGGTAGTGGAGGGGGACAATGGTAGTGGAGGGGGGCAATGGTAGTGGAGGGGACAATGGTAGTGGAGAGGGACAATGGTAGTGGAGGGGGGCAATGGTAGTGGAGGGGGCAATGGTAGTGGAGGGGACAATGGTAGTGGAGGGGGACAATGGTAGTGGAGGGGGCAATGGTAGCGGAGGGGACAATGGTAGTGGAGGGGACAATGGTAGTGGAGGGGGACAATGGTAGTGGAGAGGGACAATGGTAGTGGAGGGGGACAATGGTAGTGGAGGGGGACAATGGTAGTGGAGGGGGACAATGGTAGTGGAGGGGGGCAATGGTAGTGGAGGGGACAATGGTAGTGGAGGGGGACAATGGTAGTGGAGGGGGCAATGGTAGCGGAGGGGGACAATGGTAGTGGAGGGGGGCAATGGTAGTGGAGAGGGGACAATGGTAGTGGAGGGGGACAATGGTAGTGGAGGGGGGCAATGGTAGTGGAGGGGACAATGGTAGTGGAGAGGGACAATGGTAGTGGAGGGGGGCAATGGTAGTGGAGGGGACAATGGTAGTGGAGGGGGACAATGGTAGTGGAGGGGGCAATGGTAGCGGAGGGGCAATGGTAGTGGAGGGGGGCAATGGTAGTGGAGAGGGACAATGGTAGTGGAGGGGGGTAATGGTAGTGGAGGGGGACAATGGTAGTGGAGAGGGGCAATGGTAGTGGAGGGGGGCAATGGTAGTGGAGGGGGCAATGGTAGTGGAGGGGGGCAATGGTAGTGGAGGGGGCAATGGTAGTGGAGGGGGACAATGGTAGCGGAGGGGGCAATGGTAGTGGAGGGGGCAATGGTAGTGGAGGGGACAATGGTAGTGGAGGGGGGTAATGGTAGTGGAGGGGGACAATGGTAGTGGAGAGGGGCAATGGTAGTGGAGGGGGGTAATGGTAGTGGAGGGGGACAATGGTAGTGGAGGGGACAATGGTAGTGGAGGGGGCAATGGTAGTGGAGGGGGACAATGGTAGTGGAGGGGGCAATGGTAGTGGAGGGGACAATGGTAGTGGAGGGGGCAATGGTAGTGGAGGGGGCAATGGTAGTGGAGGGGGCAATGGTAGTGGAGAGGGGACAATGGTAGTGGAGAGGGGACAATGGTAGTGGAGGGGACAATGGTAGTGGAGGGGGACAATGGTAGTGGAGAGGGGCAATGGTAGTGGAGGGGGGCAATGGTAGTGGAGGGGGCAATGGTAGTGGAGGGGGACAATGGTAGTGGAGGGGGGCAATGGTAGTGGAGGGGACAATGGTAGTGGAGGGGGACAATGGTAGTGGAGAGGGGCAATGGTAGTGGAGGGGGGCAATGGTAGTGGAGGGGGGCAATGGTAGTGGAGGGGGACAATGGTAGTGGAGAGGGGCAATGGTAGTGGAGGGGGGCAATGGTAGTGGAGGGGGCAATGGTAGTGGAGGGGGACAATGGTAGTGGAGGGGGCAATGGTAGTGGAGGGGGCAATGGTAGTGGAGGGGGACAATGGTAGTGGAGGGGGCAATGGTAGTGGAGGGGACAATGGTAGTGGAGGGGGCAATGGTAGTGGAGGGGGCAATGGTAGTGGAGGGGGCAATGGTAGTGGAGGGGGCAATGGTAGTGGAGAGGGGACAATGGTAGTGGAGAGGGGACAATGGTAGTGGAGGGGACAATGGTAGTGGAGGGGGACAATGGTAGTGGAGGGGGGCAATGGTAGTGGAGGGGGGCAATGGTAGTGGAGGGGGACAATGGTAGTGGAGGGGGACAATGGTAGTGGAGGGGGACAATGGTAGTGGAGGGGGACAATGGTAGTGGAGGGGGACAATGGTAGTGGAGGGGGACAATGGTAGTGGAGAGGGGCAATGGTAGTGGAGGGGACAATGGTAGTGGAGGGGGGCAATGGTAGTGGAGGGGGACAATGGTAGTGGAGGGGGGCAATGGTAGTGGAGGGGACAATGGTAGTGGAGGGGGACAATGGTAGTGGAGGGGGACAATGGTAGTGGAGGGGGACAATGGTAGTGGAGAGGTGGGGACAAGGACATCTCATGTGCCAGACGTTCCACAGGATATTAGGGACGATTGCATAATATATGCTTGCGGAGAATAGGGGTTTGCCCGCAGACTATGGACAAGGGTTAGCATTGTAGATGGTCTGAATACCAATGGAACACTAAGCACTAAAGAGCTAGTTTAAGCCATTAAAGGTTTGCAAAGGTCGTTTATGGTTAGTTGCTCTAGTTAATGGTTAGTTGCGCCAGTTAACAGTTAGTTGCTCTAGTTAACAGTTAGTTGCTCCAGTTAACAGTTACTTGCTCTAGTTAACAGTTAGTTGCTCCAGTTAACAGTTACTTGCTCTAGTTAACAGTTAGTTGCTCTAGTTAACGGTTAGTTGCTCTAGTTAATGGTTAGTTGCTCCAGTTAATGGTTAGTTGCTCCAGTTAATGGTTAGTTGCTCTAGTTAACGGTTAGTTGCTCCAGTTAATGGTTAGTTGCTCCAGTTAATGGTTAGTTGCTCTAGTTAACGGTTAGTTGCTCCAGTTAATGGTTAGTTGCTCCAGTTAATGGTTAGTTGCTCTAGTTAACAGTTAGTTGCTCTAGTTAACAGTTAGTTGCTCTAGTTAACAGTTACTTGCTCTAGTTAACAGTTACTTGCTCTAGTTAACAGTTACTTGCTCTAGTTAACAGTTACTTGCTCTAGTTAACAGTTACTTGCTCTAGTTAACAGTTAGTTGCTCCAGTTAACAGTTACTTGCTCTAGTTAACGGTTAGTTGCTCTAGTTAATGGTTAGTTGCTCCAGTTAATGGTTAGTTGCTCTAGTTAATGGCTAGTTGCTCTAGTTAACAGTTAGTTGCTCTAGTTAACGGTTAGTTGCTCTAGTTAACAGTTAGTTGCTCTAGTTAACAGTTACTTGCTCCAGTTAATGGTTAGTTGCTCTAGTTAACGGTTAGTTGCCCTAGTTAATGGTTAGCTGCTCTAGTTAACGGTTAGTTGCCCTAGTTAATGGTTAGTTGCTCCAGTTAATGGTTAGTTGCTCCAGTTAATGGTTAGTTGCTCTAGTTAATGGTTAGTTGCTCCAGTTAATGGTTAGTTGCTCTAGTTAATGGCTAGTTGCTCTAGTTAACAGTTAGTTGCTCTAGTTAACGGTTAGTTGCTCTAGTTAACAGTTAGTTGCTCTAGTTAACAGTTACTTGCTCCAGTTAATGGTTAGTTGCTCTAGTTAACGGTTAGTTGCCCTAGTTAATGGTTAGTTGCTCTAGTTAATGGTTAGTTGCTCCAGGTAACAGTTACTTGCTCTAGTTAACGGTTAGTTGCTCTAGTTAACAGTTAGTTGCTCTAGTTAATGGTTAGTTGCTCTAGTTAATGGTTAGTTACTCTAGTTAACGGTTACTTGCTCTAGTTAATGGTTAGTTGCTCTAGTTAATGGCTAGTTGCTCCTTGTAGGATTTGATGCGGACACATAGACACACAAGACGACTCAGGCACATGCACACCGAAGGCTGACAAGTTGGAAAGCTGTGTAGACGAGGAAGGAATGATATCACGGCGGCCAAAGTAGCAGGGCTAGCTGGCAGATCTATAGCCTGTCTCTCATCCGCTTATCCATGTCCACTGCCAGCATCCATGAATCAACTCTCTCTCCTTAAATGGAAGCCATTCACTCGATCCCTTTGTAGTGTTTCTCTCAACCTGCGTTTCATTAGCGTTAGTCTAGCTATACACAGACCACATCCACGCATTAGGACAGAGCATGCCCACACTGCACACAGTGCCTAAGGGGCGATGGAGAAACGGATGCTGCCAGCTACCATGGTTTAGTGCTAATGGGTATACTAACTGTTCTTGAGGTCACTAGAACTGGTCTGGTTAGCTAGTTGCCGCATGTACTTACCACTCTGTTGTACGCTCCCCTCCCCTCCCCCTCCTGACACCACTGTCCCTCCCCTCCCCCTCCTGACACCACTGTCCCTCCCCTCCCCCTCCTGGCACCGCTGCCCCTCCCCCTCCTGGCACCGCTGCCCCTCCCCCCCAACACCACTGCCCCTCCCCTCCCCCCCTGACACCACTGTCCCTCCCCTCCCCCACCTCACACCACTGCCCCTCCCCTCCTCCCCTACACCACTGCCCCTCCCCTCCTCCTCTTGACACCACTGCCCCTCCCCCCCTCCCGACACCACGTACTGCCCCTCCCCTCCCCCTCCTGAGACCACTGCCCTTCCCCTCGTCCAAATCCACCCTGTCTTTCAAGCACTACACACCTACATGTGCCAACATTGTGCAGTTAACACCTAAATTCAATGATGTGAAGCTCCGCTACAACTAGCAGCATGCAGTGCGAACTCACTGCCCCTCCCCTCCCTCCTGACACCACTACTAGCAGCATGCCGTGCGAACTCACTGGTGTGGCGACAAGAATCTCTGCCCCATCCTTGAGGGCCTTGACCTGCTCCCACTTGCTCACGCCACCGTACACGGCACACGAACGCAGTCCGTACACTTTGCCAAACTTGCGTGCCTCGTGATAGATCTGCTGGCACAGCTCACGTGTGGGGGCACAGATGAGACCTATGGGACCGTCTTCTGCTGTCAGTTCAGGCTGATGATAGGGGGGAGTGGGGAGGGTGGGGAAGGAGTAGGAGAGGGAGGGGAGGGAGGGGAGGGGAGGGGCAGGGAAGGGAGGGGGAAGGGGAGGGGAGTGGAGGGGAAGGAGGGAGAGAGAAGTAGAAAGGTAGGTGTGGTGAGGGGATTGAGAAGAGGAAGAGAGGATGGGGAGAAGAGTGAGGGGCAAGTGACGGTAGGGGATTGGGTACTCATAAGACATTCATCATACATTACACACACATATGGTAATTAGTAATAGAGATACCATGCTCCCCTTAGCCCCATCCTTTGTGGCCCCACCTGGGCCACTCCCCCCCATCCCCACCCACTGTGGCCATACCTGGCTCATTCTCCCCCACCCCCACCCACTGTGGCCCCACCTGGTCCATTCTACCCCACCCCCACCCACTGTGGCCCCACCTGGTCCATAATGTGCACCAACATGGGCCAGAGGTAGGCAGCTGTCTTTCCTGAGCCTGTCTTGGCAATACCAATCACATCCCTTCCTGCCAGCACACACGGGATGGCCTGTGCGAGGGAGCACATGCATAATGAAGCAAGTGTGTGTGTGTGTGTGTGGTGTGTCTGTGTGTGTGTGTGTGTGTGTGTGTGTGTGTGTGTGTGTGTGTGTGTGTGTGTGTGTGTGTGTGTGTGTGTGTGTGTGTGTGTGTGTGTGTGTGTGTGTGTGTGTGTGTGTGTGTGTGTGTGTGTGTGTGTGTGTGTGTGTGTGTGTGTACATATACATATGTGATTGTGTGTGTGAGTGGTACAGTGAACAAAAGCAGCGCTGGATGTTCGTAAAGTTCAGCAGATTCGGGCACACATCATCCACTTGTGCGCGTGTTGAGTGTGCCTAAACTGGACTGCCCTAATCAACTACTTACGTACCTACATACCAGCACCTCATGTCTACCACTACCGAAGTACAATAGCCCTATCCGCTTACACAAGTGCCTCAGGGCCGCTGTTACTCATATTAGAGCCCACTGGGCCTTTACCTGTGCCTGTATTGGGGTGGGCTGAGTAAACTCGCTCTTCCTGATGGCTCCCATGAGGTGCTCATCAAACCCAAAGTAGGCAAACGAGACACACGGCTTTAGTGGGGAGGGGCCAGATATCTGGGAGTAGGGAGAGAGGAAGAGAGGGATGGGTGAAGGAAGGGAGGGAGGGAGGGGTGGAGGGATGGGGGAGGAGAGGAGGGAGGGAGGGGTGGAGGAATGGGGGAAGGGAGGGAGGGGTGGAGGAAGGGAGGGAGGGGTGGAGTGATGGAGGAGGAGAGGAGGGAGGGAGGGGGTGGAGGAATGGGGGAAGGGAGGGAGGGGTGGAGGAAGGGAGGGAGGGAGGGGTGGAGTGATGGAGGAGGAGAGGAGGTAGGGAGGGGTGGAGGAATGGAGGAAGGGAGGGAGGGGTGGAGTGATGGAGGAGGAATGGAGGGAGGGAGGGGTGGAGGAATGGAGGAAGGGAGGGAGGGGTGGAGGAAGGGAGGTAGGGAGGGGTGGAGTGATGGAGGGGGAATGGAGGGAGGGAGGGGTGGAGGAATGGAGGAAGGGAGGGAGGGGTGGAGGAAGGGAGGGAGGGAGGGGTGGAGTGATGGAGGGGGAATGGAGGGAGGGAGGGGTGGAGGAATGGAGGAAGGGAGGGAGGGACTCACTCACACACACACACACACACACACACACACACACACACACACACACACACACACACACACACACGCACACACACATGCACACACACACACGAACACACACACATGAACACACACACACGAACACACACACACGAACACACACACACACACACACACACACACACACACACACACACACACACACACACACACACACACACACACACACACACACACACACACCTTTAGTCCAAGGGTGTGTCGAAGCTCCATGAGGCGAGCTCCTTGCAGCTGGACCACGTCAGAATGCTCCTCGTAGAAGTTCTTCTCAAAGCTAAGGTAGTCAATCGCCGAGTGATCGATGGGTGGGAGGGGATCAATCACCTGTAGGGGTGGGGCACAAATCAGACAGAGAGGTTGGGATGAACAGAGGAATTGGCCGTTGGGAGGAGCTGTCATCTGACCTTTGACCTCTCAGGTGGTATGGGATTCCCCTCATCATCATAGTCCCACTCATCATCAGCGTCATCTCCAACAATGATGGTGTTGGCCACCGCTTTAAAGTAGCTCTCTTGATCATCTTCTTGTTCAATGTCGTCACGAATACCCCTACATAGTACATACATGCATGACATGTCAACATTAGGGACATCTCCGTCATCATCAACTTTTGTAGAGTTCTGAGTGGCTAGGTAAATCAGTCATGATCCTTTGGTACGCACTAGCCCACATTTCACAGTAATTCATTACTGAATTATTGTGAAACGCGGGTTAGTGCGTACCATGGATCATGACCACCATCACCGTCATCATCAACATGCTCGATGGCTGACGTGCACTACTGTGACCAGGTCAGTGAGTCAGGCTACTCCACAGTTGAGTGTGCCTTCATTGCTGTCACCCAGCGAATGACAGATCTTGTCATTGCTGTCAGCCAGTGAATGACAGAGCTGTCACGTACACATTGTGATAGCTGTTCACTTTGACTCACTTTGTGGTCTTTGTAGACCCCTTTGCTTTACTGGCTTTCTGCGTATTCACTTCTTGCTATTGAGGAGAGAATGGTTACATGGAGAGGAGGTGGGAGAACACAACCCACCCAACTGGTCCTGTCCCAGTACCTCTATTCCCATCATGAAGGCCTCCAAAGGGTCATCCTCCTCCTCCTCCTCCTCCTCCTCCTCGCCTCCTCCTACCCTACCCTTCTTTGAGTCCGGCTCGTCATCAGAATCTCCCTTCTCAAAATACCTGGATAACGCCACGGTAAGTAGCAATGCTTGTATCATGTACAGACATTCAGTTGTTCCACCAACCACAGTAAGTAAAAGTGTCAGTATACTTCTACTTCGATGTACGTATAACAGGATGGGAAAACTTCTATGTGGCTAGGTTCTTGCATGCTGGAACGATTTGGGAAACTACACTAGCCAATGACTGATTTGAGAGGATCTCCAGACGTTTTGGCCTGAGCCGGGGCCTTCTTCAATGGATATGTCCATTGAAGAAGGCCCCGGCTCGGGCCGAAACGTCTGGAGATCCTCTCAAATCAGTCATTGGCTAGTGTAGTTTCCCAAATCGTTCCTTCGATGTACGTATATATCGGTTACTGGATAATAGGATCTTCTATGTACTTTGATGCGTCAGTTGGTGCATGATAGGATCCACTGAAATTCCCGCTTATCTTAAATCAACTCATGCAAGCAAGGTGGCGACTCATACAATCGCAAGGTGTCATACCCGCCTACCTACTCATGAAGTGAGGGCTTCTCAGCTGGCTCAGGCATGAGAAGGGGTAGTTCTCTAATACCAGCTTAAAAATCAGGGTTGAAAACCTTGCCTACGTTTCAGCCAGATGCTCTGGCCTTCTTCAGGGCGAACCTACTCATGCATTACTGTAACCTCATACGTACAACACAAACAGTTGTCATTCCTGACTTCCTCTACGTAGGCTTATTTAGACCTTGGCAGTAATAAGTTAGAGTTAGCTTCTAGATTGTCTTTTGTGGCGACGGAGCTGGTACAGAATGGTGGGCTGGCCACACAAGACTAATCTGGTGTGCTGGCCTGTCTGGCTTCACTCGCACAACTTTTCTGTGTACAGCGGGTAGAGTAAAACATAAAACGTCCATTAATTAGACAACGCATCACTAAACATGGATCTTGCCAAAGCAGACACGAAGTGGATGTACTGTTATTGGAAGATGCTTGAAGCAGGTGGGGGATACAATGCTCTTCCGCGGTTATTGCTACTCTGTATTATGGGACAAAATGTTTTTCAGGATTGGCAGAACGCATTTTTTTCATGTACATACGTACATACGTCATGTACGTAGGTATACAGTAAGTTTGTGTGCGTTCTAGCATTTAATAGGTGCAAGTGGTGAATCCCAAATGACATATTCATGCATGAATCGGAGTAAGAGTGAAACCAAACCCTACTTACTGGCGTGAGTGGAGGGCTGGCATCTTCCTATGTACGTACATACCTTAGCTACTTATGCTAGTACCCCAACGCCTCGGAAAGCTACACAGCTCAACACAACACGCGTCATCTTAAACTGATCCTCAGAACAATCACACAATTCACGTGCATCCCCGGTAGCGCGACCTGCAACCCACAGAGTATGCTGCAACACACTGTTGCAGATCGATCGGTGTTAGCTAAAGCATTCCAATTCATCCGCTGTTTGGGGGAAACTCACTCTTCCTCCGACCTTGGTTTGTTCTTACTCTCTGCCCACTCTGATGCGCCGTAACCACTCGGCACGAAGCCAGGAACATTGGTGTATCCTTTCTTCCAAAAGTTCATTCTCCTTAATAAATTAATAGACACAACGGCTACAAACGCATTGTAACGCAAATGAAAAAATGGCCGACGACGGTGAGTCGAGCACGAACGAGCAACCGAGACTCCGACATGTCGAGACAGACGTTCTCATACCGAAGATCTTGAGGGAAAAGGCGAAGGACCTCTGCAAGGACTATGTAAAAGGTACCTGCTATAATGTATTCAGTATTCAGAGTTCGGAGAACAATCTGCATACACTGCAAGCGTTAACTAGCTACACGTATATCCAGCTGTGTCGTGTGGTTTGGGCAGATTGAATCTTAGGCTCTATGGTTGGTTCTGTACAGGAACGCATAGTGAATAAAATGCTTCCTCTTTCATTTTTCGTATGCCCTTCTGATTGTATTGCAACATAGCTATGATTTGTATGGCATAGCCTGATGCAGTGCAATCTCTGCACTCCACACTTTGGCAACTGCTGCCGTAGCCTTGTACCCAGTCTGTATTTGCTGTCCGACTTCCATTCGAAGAGAATGGCAATTGGAACTGGGTACGAGGAAACTGCTGCAGTTGGTAATGGCAGTGGGTAATGTGTCCTTTTTGCAGCCTTTCATGACTGCTGCAAGGGAAGGACCGTCTCCATGACATGGGCATGCAGGAAGGAGAACAATGCAATGAAGGAATGCATGGCATCTCAGTGAGTGGGCACAGGCTGTAGCCCACGTATGTACACTGAAAGCATTGGGTGGCTTCAGTTACATATGTACATGATGTATTTTATGTATATTACAATGCCTAATATACATATGTACATATGTACATTATGTATATTATGTATATTACAATTCCTAATATACATATGTACATATGTACATGATGTATGTTATGTATATTACAATGCCTAATATACATATGTACATATGTACATTATGTATATTATGTATATTACAATGCCTAATATACATATGTACATATGTACATTATGTATATTATGTATATTACAATGCCTAATATGTACATTATGTATACAGTGAAGCCTGGCTAAGACAACCGCCTGTGGGCCAGTTCTAACTGACCGTTATAGAGAGGTGGCTGCTCTACAGAGATAGAGTCCAATGCTTTAGTGCTATCTGGGGGCAGGGAGGCTGGCTGTTTTAGAGAGGTGGCTGCCTTACACAGTGACCATCTTAGAGAGGTTCCACTGTATTAGGTTGTGTCGTATGGTTTGTGGTTGATTAGTCTCAAGTGGCCAGACCCTTTTCAGTATTGCACAAGTGCCCCACTTGTGCATTACCAGAAGATAAAAGGTCTGGCCGTGCGTGACTAGTGGTAGATTGAATCATACTGTATAGTGAGAAAAGTTCATGGAAGATTGTTTTTCGATTTTGTTCAAAATTGAAGATTTTGGGGGGTGTCACTTTTGCGATTTAGTTCAAAATCAGCCTTGTCTCGTTTAGGGAAGAACATTTTGCAAAGTGAAAATTTCGCGAATTTGGCCAAATCACGAAAATCGCGAACTTTAAAAACGTTGCAAAATTATGCTTATGCTCCACACTATTTGTATAATCGTGTCGATGACATTTAATTAATTAAGTGCAGTAATAAAATGCTCTTAACTTATTAGTCTCATGCTGAAATGTAATGATTTGCAGACTGTGGTAGGTGGATTCTTTGTAGCACTGTAGAGATGCCCATCTGATAATGCAACACTGGGTACTCATGCACCAGTTGCTGTGGTAACGTTTGAGATGATTCTCAAAGTCTCGGCAAAAGTATCGTATGTGCCCAGGATCTTTCCAGGATGATTCAAGGATCATGAGGCACAGCATGCATACATACATACATGCATGCATGCATGCATACATGCATACGTACATACGTACATACATACATGACACAAATGTCTGTAGGTACTAAGCTGGTCATCACACAGTGACATGATGGTGGGTTACACAGTGACATGAGGGTGGGTCACACAGTGACATGATGGTGGGTCACACAGTGACATGATGGTGGGTCACACAGTGACACATGATGGTGGGTCACACAGTGACACATGATGGTGGGTCACACAGTGACACATGATGGTGGGTCACACAGTGACACGATAGTGGTGGACATGACCATTTGCTAATCTTACTACATTTCATTTCTTCTTGCTTGCATTTTACAGCTACAATGACGCCGTTTTGTTTGAGGAATGCAAACAGGAGTACTTGCTTATGAAGAAGGAGTTTGAGAGAACTGGTGTCAAGCAAAAACTCAAAAGGATGTAGGGCTTTACTGTGCCTTCTCTGCATGGTGTAGCCTCCGGCTGTGATGTAGTGATGCAACACACCTCCCCTGATTGGCTCACTGTATGGTGCATACATAGTAACGTGCGTATGTTGCCTGTTACTAATAATCTAGCAGTGTATCAGGCGATCGATGCATGTTCGGTGTGTTGCTTGGCTTTATGCTATATAATCACACCGAAACATTGTGAAATCAATTGGGTTTCATATATCTGGTGTGAGGGTGTATATACTGAACATTCAATTATAATTATTATTGCACGATTTAACATGCATACATTCTGCTATGTATTATATATACTGTATATGCTTTAATTAATGTGTATATGTACAGCACAGATGACTATAGGAAGAAATAGATTCTCTGCTGAACAGCATGCATATGTCTGTACTTCCAGATACATTACGGCATTGAAGCAGAGTTTAATGAACACATGACCATTGGGAATGGATGATGTGAAGAATTCAATTTTAAGTTGATCAGAAGTAAAAACACTGTAGTTGTATAAAAGCAACACACACAGAGTGAACATAACATTTAATTACATTTAATTTACTTTTATACACGTATACCTGCTAAGGCTGTAAAAGTGGGATGAAATATCTAGAGACCAGCAGTATACCATTTCGCTATACAGTTGACAACATTTAACTCTGTTAATTAGAACCACGAATAGGTTCGATTTGTTAACATCTGCAGCTGTTCATTGTAAGGCTGATATGCCTTCTTAAGGTCCAGCACCACCTGCTCAGGTAAGGTAGGGTGAGGGCGGCCCTTGGATCGGCTCTCGCACTGTAACGTACTATGAGAAGTCTCTCTAAAGCAATAAAAGCCTCGTTGAGGAATATACTCAAAGTTCTGTTCAGTAAAATGTCTCTTCAAGCCGAGGCAGGATTCAAGGGAGTGGATTTCCTGGTAGGGACTCCTGACAAAGTTGTCGCCATCAACGATGCATATTTGTGAAGGAGAAAAGTAGTGCATCCAGTTTGAGAGATGCAAAGAGTACACACTTGCATTCAGCATTGGCGCACCCGCTAAGTCAATTTGGCCACTTTTGTCATACACCATCTTCTGAAATGGAGGCAACCGGTTACGATGCAGAGGGTTGTTCCTGCTGGAATATAGACGCAGCAGGTTCCACTCCAAATACTCTGAAACTGCACGTTGAATGGGATCACGAACCATGACAACAAACTTGAGACTACTTGGCTCAACATTCAATTTCTCCACTGCTTCCAGCAGCCGCTGTGCTGAGATGGGATGGATGATGTAACTTGGACTTTTCTCTATCACCATTACACCATCCTCTGTGGAGGGCATCTGCTCCAGGTACCAAGTCAGCCCTTTGTCGTAGTGAGTGTCAAAGTACCTCACTTCTCTTTTTGGCCCTTGCAATTGGGGATGCATCAGTAAGGCGTCATACAGTGCTCGAGTGCCACTCTTGCCGAAGCCAACAATGATGATACGTGGGAACGAGTTACGACGAGGCCAGGATGGTGCTGGCGTGCTCGCCTGTAGCACTTTCTTCACTGTTGGTGTCATGTCCTTCTCGCCGAGTGAAGTTGCCCCTCCATTGGACTGTGAAGGAGTGAGTGGTGAAGTGTGCGAGACTTCGTCCAACGCGTACACAGGAGAACGACCAGTTGCAAGGTGCGTGATAATATTCGGTTGTTTCGGGGCCGCGGTGTTCGCGTCCGCTTCATGAGTGTCACGTCCTCTACTAAGAGGCGCTCCTCCGCCGCGGGCCGTGCCGCTCTCCATGGGGAGATTCCGCCGGGTAAGGTAGGCTACGACGAAGAAGAGGGAAAGCACCCCTCCGTATAGGATGATGCCGCTCTTCATGCGCCTGCGCAACATCACACTCCGCTCCGTCGGATATGATGAACATACACGCAGCTTCAGCACTGCAGACAATGGCTGTTGTGGACTTCATGTAGCGAAACATCCGACAGCCATTTTCCCGGAAATGACCAAGCCAGGCACGTAAAATTTATAATGCGAAGGTACGAGGTTGAAACCATTACTACCACACGTGAGCTGGCTAATCTATATGGCAAACTTCCTCACACCGTAGAATAAGCCAATCTGCCTATATCATATGTACACAAGACAACACAGCACACCACTGATCATGAGAGGGAGGTGTTGCATCAGCAAATCAAACACGTTTCTCTTGACAGGTAGCTAGCTACTTAAGTATTTGTAAAACTGACTTAGCAAGCAAGCTAGTCTTTCATCCTGCCATCGTCATCATCTAACAGGATAACTACTAGTCTACTGAGCTCAAAGATCTCTTTCACATCTCCCTGCCCTACATCCAGTTAAGGTGAAATGCGAAAGAGGCCTAGCTTGATTGACTAGTTAACTACTGATGCCAACAAAAAGGTAGCAGAAAGGGGCTGGTTGCTGGTGGTGGTGGCTATGCCAGTCTAGCTAGAGTGGGCTCGAGCCACTATGTATAACACGTCTCCACAGCTCCTCCTCGTAGCGGGAGGCCAGCATGTAATTAATGTAATACATCCACCGTGGAAGAGTCAAATGTGCATAGCAATTTAACTATAACTGGTGCCTCTGTATCACTCCTGCTAGTACATCCAACAGGTGGTGTTGGTCGACTTCAGCTGGGCTTGTGACAGCTTCAGCAAACCGGGCCACAGTAGCAACAGTGGCATGATCGTCGGTCCACTTGAGCAGCATTTGATACGCCTGCTCTCGAGCATCCAGAGGGTGGTTATACTCGATTGCTTCCACATCAGACCGAGACACTCCCAAACGTTCAGCAAATGCACCCCATGGCAGGCGTACCTGACTTGAAACATGCTTCAAAACGAATTCTCGCTTGCTACCAAAAGATAGGAAAGACCTGTAGTCTCTGAACAAGTTCCCAGAAGTGACATCAGCATCTGGAGATCTTGCTTGTGGCTTTGAGCTAATTGTGTTGCCCACTGGCAGAAGAGGCTGAAACACATCCTCAAAGAGATCTTGCAGCTCCAAATCACTGGAGTCTCCAATGCACCCACTTAAAAACGGATACTGCACTGCATAGTTTCGCCGACCTTGAAGAATTAAAGGAATTAAGCTGACATTCCTCCTTTGCCCGAGGAAGAGGGGAATGAAGGTGAGCTTTGGGTCTTCAACAAGCCTGCAAACGATGTGCCCAGGTAGATGGGGTGTGTTAGGATCCAGTGGAGTGGGTAGTGAGTTGCTCACCGCACCAGCCATCCTGCCACCGCCACTAGTACACGTAGCATTACACAAAACACCGGCGGTACTGGCGTGGTTAGCGGAAGAGAATTGGATCTGCCTACATTCGTCGATACCTTTCTTCACTGCTTCACTGAAGTGAGGCGAAATGAAGCACACAGTAACGAGGGCCTCCCTGATTGCCTCTTCATACCAGCTGTGCCAGTCAGTAGTCCTCCCGCCCGAGATGGGCTCAAGAGGCTCATCGGCCGTTTGGATGCTGTTCCGTGGAACGCCGTTTTCCACTAGTAGACGAACGAAATCATACACACAACGCGGAGTACACACACGCCTTGAAACGTGTCTTTCTTTTTCGATCTCAGTTTCTGACTCGAATAAATATGAATAACATAGAAATACTTTTTTCATCTTCTCTACTCCTACTCCTTGGACAGCCATTTTAGTTTCGACCGGTGATTGAGGGGTTTCCCCTTACAGCGAACAAAATGGCTGCTCCTCTACCGATTGAAGAGGAATTTCGTGGGCCACCCACACCACTTATCGAGCGATACTTTACGACTTACTATGCTGTTGGTGCGTCTGCTAGAGTATATAAATGTACGACTTTATATGTTTTGCGTACTAACTTGCAAGCTGAGCAAGTGTAGCGTTTCCTGCCACAATGACAGGACAGCAGGCACTTAGCTACACCCCAAATTAAGATTAATTGGTTACCTGACTGAATCTGTACTAGTGAGTGGTAAAAGGTGATTAATGTCAGTGTATAGATTGATAGTTAGCGGGGAATCATTCACTCACTGGCGGCTAGTTCATTTGCACCACTGGATGGTCTGCTGTGGAATGGAGCTCGGGCCCCATGGAGGATCATGATTGCCAATCTCAATAAGCTGAAACTCAACACACATTGCATTCAACCAATGACATGGTAGTAGGGTTGGTCCCTCTTTGTCGCAATTATTCTTAATTTTTGGGGTGTAAGTGTATGGTGTCTTGTGATTGTTGCATGGAAAAAAGTGAGCATTTTTGGCCCCACGTATGACGGCTTCAGGCACATATAAGGTAGCACCTAATTCTGCAAGATAAAGTGAGCCCTAACCCTAATCCTAACCACTAATTCTAATCCACGCAGTCCATACTGCGTAATGAAATTCATCGTTGAATTCCCTTTATACGCGCCATGATCCAGCATGGCTATGCATGTGTTGATAGCTAATAGATCCGCGCTTGTCTATGGTTAAGCGTGTGTATGCCTTGGTTTAGATGTGAAGGGTCGACAAGGGGAAGATCAGTGTGTACTGCAGCATTCAAACAAGTAAGATGTTGCTTGCTAGCCACGTATGCATGGAAGTACTTCAGGTAGCTGCATTCGTTTTGTAAAGCGGAGTTGCAGGGCTTAAGAGGTTCATTGGCTGCTTGGATGCTGTTCCGTGGAACGCTGTCTCCCACCACTAGACGAACGAAATCATACACACAATGCGGAGTACACACACGTCTTGAAATGTGTCTGTTTTTTTCGATCGAATTTTCTGACTGGAATAAATATGAATAAAATAAAAATACTTGGAGATGTGGAGGAGAGTAGCTCAGTGGTTTTATTGGAAAGGAATGGTGGCAGACACTTTTTACTTTTACGACACTTTCATGTCATGACACTTCTAAAGTTTTCAGAGAAGAGAATAATCTTACGGTTTCAGTGAGGACCCATCTGGGGTCCGTCCAAACAGTCCACCAACACCACCGACTGAGCGCCACTTCAGGACTTAATATGCTGTTGGTGCGTCTGCTAGTGTATATATAAATTTACGAGTTTGTGTTACGTACTATACTAACTTGCAAGCGAGCAAGTGTAGTGTTTTTGGCCCCACGGATGGCGGCTCCGGGCACCTATAAGGGGGTGCCAATTTCTGCAATATAATAAACCTTTTGCCCACATCACGAGTGTTCAAACCTACGTATTGACCGATTGTCAAAATTCTACAATTATCTCAGGAATGTAAGCGCAATTTAGTTAAGTATTGGTGTGCGAGGTGGACATAGATGCTAGTACCTGATATCGAAGTTGGACGTTTGTCGCTTATCATCTGTTGGAATTACGCGAAGACAAAGTAAGTTTTCACGGAGTTACCCCATTTTACCTTATAATCAAATGGTTGGAAACATTTCGGGTTAATGATAATCTGTATTGAGTTTTTTTACGCATATTTTCACTAGTAAGTGTTTTTGCTGAAACTTCATATCTTGGGAGCGCAAGTTTTCCGGCACATTTAGCTTTGTGCAGTGCAGTCATTAGGTAGTGTACTTTAATTTGAAGTAGAGTGACTGTAGAATGTTTATGAAACATTTTTTGAGTAGAATAGCATTCTAGTCATGACGTACCACAGTGTGCCCACAACAGGTACAATAGCATATGCATACATGCCGAAATATAATGCTAGCCATGGGGAGCAGTTTGACAGTTGAAAGTGGTCCTGTTGTGCCGATGGTGATCCCCCTGGACCCTTACCGGTAACGTTGCCACTGGCGTTAAATATCTCCTTCTGCTGAAAGCTACCCCTCAGTATGAGAACTCCATTTGTGATTATAGAAGAATCATCGGTCATCCCAAAAGTAGCCCCCCGGCATAGTGCTGTCAACACGATGGTTGAAGGTTAGCACTACACTCCAAACAGATCTCCAGCTTCTTCAGTCTCAACCATGTCCTTCATCATCTCTTCCATCTCTTTTGAATCTTCTTTATACGTTTCATTCACAAGCTGAGCATGACCATCCCCTGGACTAGTTATCGCAATGGGAGGACCATTTATGGCAGCCATAAAAGATCCACTTTTGGCCCAGATTGATTTTTTGTGACAGTTTTGTTTGGTTTTGTTCCTGCAGCATGCCTGTCCTGTTGGCACTGTGATGGTGTTGTCACTGCTACACACACATAATGATGTCATCATTTTACAGGTGAGGTGACCCAATACTCTGCGTTCAGCAATGGAAGGTGTGCTGTTCTTGGGCGCATCTAAAACTTGTGGTAGTGTGAAGTGAGACGGTGTGTGGGGTTTTAGAAGGGAGAAGGTGCTTCTGTGCAGAGACTGAGATGAGTGCGCAAATTTTGCAGTGGAACAGTTGTAGTAAAGCTGTCATTGGTACACCTGTATTGAAGTGCACCTAGAGAAGCCATGAGTAGCTCTGATGGCGTCTTTATGCCCCCTACTGTGATCTTGCTTTTGTAGCTTGTAATGTGGCATAGGCAGTTCCCAGAATGCACTTGCTGAACAGGGCAATCACCACAGAACGTGTAGCTGCAGCTGAGCTCTACTGGCTGGTCCAGAAGTGTTCCACAGATATTGTAAGCGAAATGCTCAAGGCTCAGTGGAGGTGGAAGTGGTGCAAATTCTCCAAATGACGATCCATTTACCTTTTAAAATAACAGTTATATACATTATACTTTTCATTTACCTTTTCACAATGCCTGTCTCTGCCATATGGTGGTCATTTTACAGTTGTGTGTATTTGTATTACCTCCTATTGATTGAAGTATGTATAACCATTCATAAAGCTGTGCATTTGCAGCTATGAAGCAGTTTGCATAATTATAGTTCTGCTTGGTTGAAGTTCCAGAGAAGGTATATACATATGTATGTACAATTCGGATTCGGGTCATCCTCATTATAACCTATACTTAAAGCCATGTATGGAGGTGTTGAGGGCGCTTAGGTGGTTATTACCATGAGCATATACCAGCAGTGCGGCTTTCTTTGATGTATGACGTCATCATGTGATACATACATTATCGTATGACGTCATTGCTATGTCTAAATTTGCATTTCAAGCTTGTCCAAATTTCCATTTCAAAACTAAGTTTTCATGCGAACAGCCGTGAAATATACGCGGGGCTAGAGACAGGAACATGCCCAACCATGAATATCATTATGTTGCTATGAATGCAATTAGATTTCCCCTATGAATATCATTATCTATAGATTATGAATTCTATTACTTGAACTGACAGAGCTGCCATTGGAGTTGAAGTTGAGGATGGAGGGTTGAAGTTGAGGATGGAGTATCGGACAGTAAGCTAGCCATGACAGTTGCCTTTTCCTTGCGAGATGGCTTGGCCAGCCGCACCTTAGTAGACACGTATATAAGGAGTGTAATTGCGTGACATCTTTCCTACAGGACTTTACCAATCACACCTTTGCTGATATGCGGCTCTTCTTTGTAGATTTGAATCGCTGAACTGTCATCTTGTTACTAGGCTGGGATGGTGCATCTGGCAGAGTGCCTGCAGCCTGTGATGTAATTGCCTTCAGCACAGCGATGGCAGCTGTAATGTGTCTCTCCACCGCAGAGAGTGCCTCTACATTGGAACACTCTCTGACACAGAGTGCAAGGTCATCCAACCTGGCCAGCAAGCGGTTACGGCTAAGGGTGGAGGGAGGGGCGGGTGGTGGCTTTATTGCCTGCAGAATCACAGCAGTCTCCTCCCGGGTGGTTGTGTGAGGAGCCCCCTGCCAGGTGGCTTCTGGTGGAATGGTACGTGCAACAAGGTGGATATGTTTACAAATGGTGCCATGGATTAGGTGATCATAGCAGGTACAGGAGTACATGTGCAAGCAAATGTTGCACTGTGAGTACTCCAGTGCACAATCCTGTGCACATCGCTCCTGTTCGAGTGTAACTGTGTACTCCTGGTCTCCTGAAGTTACAGCCCATGTGGTGCTCCCTGTGGCTGCCACCAACCTGCAAAACATAGTCATTAATTAAGGGACACTAAGGTGTGTATGGTGGCAATACTATGGTCAGTATCTGTATGTATTATAGCAGTAGTCTCTACATCTAGTATATACTTTCAAATGTGCATGAAACTAAATGTATTTGACCAACTTGCTCGAAAGTCCAGACTGGCTTTGTGCCGGGCATGGATGACGCTCAGCCTGCTTGTGTTCTTGCCCTTCTCGAGCTTCACTAGGCGGTCAAATGCTTTGTCCCTAGCCAGTCGCAGCAGTACATGCAGGCACTTGTCAACACGCCTATTGACTCGCCCTTACATGTACACTTACTTCAGGGTGTTGTGGAAGGCTTCTACAAACATGTTGGTGTTGATCCCTGCACCCTGAGTGTATACAGTAGTAAACCACTTCAAATACCTACACTGTATGTATATCATTTACAATACTCCTTATGTTTTACCTGGCGGTGACAGCTGGCCCACTCCTCTGGGCACTTGGTGTAGTACTTTTGGAAGTATTCACCAAACTCACGTGTGTCAACGTCTGCATGCACTTAGTTGAGTCTGAACCTTTAATTGTGTACATGGATGTGATGTGAAATGATGGTGTGTACCAATCAAGGTATATATATATTATATACTAGCATAGAAGCCCGCCTTCGGCGGGCTTCTCTGCTCCGGCGCTGGGGCAACAGCGCTTCGGCGACGGTGCTTCCTCAAATGCAGTAGCCATTAGTTTATTTTCTCCAATGGCCGACTCTGTAGCTAAATGATGGTGCTCAAGAAAGCCATGGATCATGACAGTAGTGCAATAACGGCCATTCCATGTCAATGCTCCTCTGGATAAAGCCAAGCTATATATGCGAACCCATAGAAGCCTATAGTTCCATTGCTATTGCTGGTCGATCTGTCATATTTCATTGCTTGTACTGTCACAGCAGGTGGGCATCATGCATTTGCATGTCTAACACGTGCTTTTGAAATTGAGGAATAGTTCAGCAGACTGACACCTAAAGTTGTCACTCTCTTCCATGTATCTAGGCAGAATCTAGGCTTCTCTGCATGGGAGGTTACTCCCACGGCGATCATCCCAATACTAAAGCAGCATATCATCTGACAGCTCCAGGCATGCATGCGCAATGGGGTTATATAGGAGGTAATATTTCCAAAAAAATACTGTGAAGAATGGCTATATATAAATGGTTCACTTGCTTATTCTGAGCTGGTATGTAATGACATATTCTAAAGAGCTTCTTTGTAAACAACATTCCCAGTCTTGCTACCAGGTGCACAAATGAACAGATTCCTTGGCATGCCAACCCATGAGCACCCAACATAGTACTGCCCATGTGAAAAACAGGGTGCTTGTAAATAGAGAACAGCCACTGTCAAACTTTGGCCCTGGGCCTTACTGATCGACATGGCAAAACAAACTCTTATACTGGAAACTGGAGCCTCTTGAATTCAAAACGTATGTTTGCATCAGAAGGTATTAAGGGAACCCGTGGCAGAAAAACATCAGATCCTTTGCAATGGCCTGTGGCTATTGTCACCTCAATGCAATTGCGCATAAGTCGTCGCAAACCGTGCACGGAGGTGTTGTGAGGTATTGTTGTTGAAAACGGAAGTCCGTATACTTTCTCCGTAAAACCAAAATGGCGGACGGTCGTTTTCTGGTTTTTCGCCGCGCGCTCCTCGGCCGAAGCGTATTTGCGCACGCCCCCCCTTCGAGGACACTCTACGGTAGGGGTTTCAAAGCGCTGTGAAGGTTTCGTAGCGATTTGGTTGCGCGCACGCGAGGTTATCGCGGCCAACCGTTTTCAACTCCTCTTTATTAATATAGATTATGCTTCACTGCAATTTTCAGCATTTCTGCTTGGACTAGAGTTTGCAGGACAATGATGAAGTCATCTGTTTGTAGTCCTGTTTTGTCATCACATGAGGAAGTCTTCTCTCTTCAGTCCTGTTTTGTGGTCATCAGCACCTTGAGGTTTGTAGTAGAGCACAACATTGCCCTCTCCCTTTCCCCTCATCTCCTCCACCCATGCCGCAACACTGGTGGCATCATCATGGTGCCTCTGACCTCCATCCAACTTGAGAATTCTTTCTATGTTGTGAATGTCTTTGTGTTGTAGTAAGTGGACCCTCTTGAAGTTGTCACTAACTGAGCTACGTACATCATCTAGTATTATGTCCAATGTAACCCCCTGTGCTAGTTTGCCTGCAATTTGTAGTCTATCTTGTACACTTAACCTAATGTGGCCTAACCTAGTTTGGTGTCCGTATTGTGTGTGGCACACTTCTGCTTTCACTGACTGTGTGGTGTGATTCACTGTCAGTGTGATTGCAGCTGTGCAGTGGCTGTTTATTTTGGAAGAGCCCTGGCTTTTGAGCCTTCTATTTCCAGTCCCTTTGGACTGGAAAACCCCACTTCTATTGCACCGGTAGTAGGATGTGGTGCACCCGTCAGTGGTTTTGTCTCCAGTGCCTTTCACGTACGTGGCATCATGCTCTGCCTCATAGTCAGCTTTCCACTCAGTAAACTCTGCTGCAGTGGTTACATTATGTGGAAGTAACCTTGTACGTAGGTGCCTATTGTAGCTAGCTGCATGCAATTATGATACAGCAAATGAGCCTGCTTCACTCTTGAATTCCTTCCATTCAGTGCTCATCTTCATGTCGTGCTCCTGGCTCAGATGGTTTCTGAGCTGCCACATGAAGCAGCAAAGAAATTCACAGTTGTCCTCGCAGCATTTGACGTCTCCCTCAGTTTCCATGCCATGCTCTTTCTTCTGATGTCGTAGAAGGCCTGAGCGTGAAGAGAACTGCTTTGGACACTTGGAGCAGGAATACCCCTCTTCTGTTATACTGCAGGATTGGTTTCCCACCAATTCTTAGGTCATCCTTGCAGCTGCTTTACACCTTTCATTGACCTCTCTGACATGGTCATGTTCCTGTACAATGTACCTTGGTCATATTCCTATGTGACAATAATATTCATACTCTGTGGGGTCTATACAATATTCACACTGCTTTATAATAGTATTCATTGTGAATCTAACTATATTCATGGTCGGTCCCATGTTCCTGTCTCTAACCACACGTGAAAACAGCGTAGGGGTGAGCGCATATGGTACCTCTAGTCTCGCGTGGCCAGACCCTATTCTCCGCTTCCGCTATTGCGTAATACCACGCGCGGAGAATAGGGTCTGGAAGTTTTCCTATACCAAGGCTGTGTAGCTTGTGCACTAGCACTAAATTATAACACTTTAAAAGGTGTTCATTCATAGGTGTGAACATAACACCTAGTGTAGTGATCGATAGAAATGGCGACAAGTACCCTTTGCGACGACGACGTTGCAGCGATAGCTCGTAAAGCAGCGGTACGTATGACAAGTGACATCAGTGGTAGCAGAGATCATGCATGTGCTGTTAATTTGCAGTAGTGTATATTTTTACAATATTATATGATCATCATACTCGGTCATAAAAATACCCTATAACAATGAATGGTTTCTCTTCTGCAAGTGTTTTGTGACCATTCGCGCCCGAAATCTTCACAGCAACCGCTACTGTACATGTGCGCGATATCTCGTCAAATCGTTCCCCGACCCGGCGCCATCTTCTCCTTAGGTTATTTCACACCTTCGTATGTTGGCACAGCTTGCAGGCACTTCAAAGAGGGTTATGGTTTCACACCCTGTCCTGAATTCCCACGGACATTACACAAGAACACTGGAGAAAACTTCCAGACCCTTTCCAGTGTGTTGCGCAATCGTAACAGCGGAAAGGGTCTGGCCACGCGAGACTAATGGTACCTCAGGAGAAGAAACCTTGAAGTTACCTCTTATCATCAGCTTAGTGACGAATAAAGCAGGTTAGCTCACATCTTAATATAAAAGCACTAATCTCGTATAGCCAGACCGCTTCCTCCCCTCCACTTTTCTTGGTAAATGGAGGCAAGAAGGCGTCTGCTACGCGAGACCATAGGCGGCGGAGCCTATAGGGCTGAGGGGCCCGGGAGCGTAGCATAAGGTACCTAAGGTGCCTCACCATTTTGCTACACGTCATATTGACGCAGTACGGTTTGCAAAACCAAACAGTGTGTATGATATGGTGAGCTATCGTGGCTATATAGCTAATCATAGTCTGAAACAAGTCTACAGCAGAATCGTACAGGCTATAGTAGATGTAGCTTTTATTATAGTTAATGCTGGGATCATTTCTTGTGTGTTTGGTTGCTTCAGGTGTGGGCAACCTATCACCTACGTGGCCTGTTCAAGGAGAAAATGGCAGCATCTCTTGGCAATGGTATGTCATGCTGATTGTGCCTGTGAGGAAAGAATATGTACGGTATGTGACAATATAATGTTATCGTACCGATTTTACGGAACGAAACAAATACGGAACGACCTTTTCTGTTGTACGAAACACCCCACCCGTTTAGATGAAGCGGACGGACGGTTCTAGAACAATTCATCGCTATAAAATGGCCAAAAATGATTTGTTGCTGAATGAAACGATGAAGAACGATTCGCGCTGTGTTGCAGCTGCTTCTTTGTGCCTATTTGCTGCTACTCCTCTCCATCTGTACAGAGCTTTCGTCGATCCATAGCACATTGTCGAAGCCATCGCTGAGATGTTTCTGTGCCCACTGGAGACGCTTTGCTTTATTTTGCTGGAAAATCAACTGGCAATAGTCACTTTCTCTGAACGTCCAGCCCAGAGCAGTGCGACATCTGAGGACTGTCTTCAGAGTCATGGTGTAGCCATGGCGTTGAAGTAGACCGTGCAACTGAACTGCGGTCGTTTTGTCGTAGTCCCTCATCTGCCGCTCAACGAGTGCTTTCACAGCCGCCGTTATCTTCGTTGGTCAGCCTGAACTGAGTCTTCTCTCGATGTTATTCGTCTCCCTGTGCTTCTGTAGAAACTTGTGTATCCCCATTCAGTTTGCTATCAAGCCCTCCTCTCGTAACATGCGGAAGATAGTCGATGGTTGGTAGGCCATTTGCACAAAGTGGAAAATTTGTTGTCTATTGTACATGCTGTCGAATCGAACATTGAATCCTCCTGAAAGCTACCCTCCTACACAGCGTGCCTAATCATATATGCAGACCGCACGATTGTTTTGTTTCTATGCGATCATTTTTCCTCCGTTCTGCCAAAAGGCAATTAAACAGACTTGCCTTTTTAAACGATTTGACCTTTTCGTATAAACGGAACGGAAACGAAACGATAACGTTATGTTGTTATATACCGTATATGTGTGTTTGAGTATGTGTGTAAGTACAGTTAGGCTCACACCCAGCATTGTGTGCTCCGAATTTTGTTGGAGCATGGTTTGCTCCTGGTTGTATCTAGCTAATGATCAGGGTTGGTGGGGTATATATGTGTATTACTATATGTAGGTACGTATGCAACCAGATGTACACTACCACTACAGTCATCACACAACCACCAGTCTAGCTTCCTTTATATTCTTCTGTACGTCAACACTGCATATTGAACACTGGTTTTACTTGATGGTTGCAACAAATGCAAGCTGCCCACCAGTGTGGTCTGCATGACTACTACATTCCCCTTTATTGTGTATACACATCAGTAAATGTGCATGCTCTATTTCTGTATTATAGTGATATAGTGAAACCTGTATGAGACGATCACCCTTGGAACCTGACCAACTAGCTGTTTTACAGAGGTGGCCTGCTTATGTGGAGTTTAGTGTTGGGCAATGCTACGATTTTATCACTAAACTGCGATATTAGTAAGACGAGATACTGCAATCACACCTTAGCTGCAGAAACGATTATATCGCGTCGACGATTATATCGCATGAATAGCGATAATCGCAGTACAAATAGGCTTAGAGTGGAATTCAACTAACTTCTAGTTAGGTATGTTCTTCTCACTCGTTATATGATGCGTACGTTAGAATTCGCTCAAAGGTTCCTCCGGCTGGAATTCTGGTTAAGGGCTAATCGTCGAGGCGTCGACGCCATTTTTTATATGCGTAAATATTATGTGTCCCAGTACGTGTGTAGAGGATGGCGGAACGGAATTCGGATAGCGCTGGACCTAGCACAAGTCCTAGCCACGACAGTGAACTGCGTTTGGGGAAAAACCCAACACCATTAGTTCTTTATAGAACTATTTTGGCATAAGACTGGATGAGAAAGGAAACCCAGACCCAGCTGAACTAGAGAAACCTGTGTGCAAGCTCTGCAAGAGAACTGTAGCTGCCAAACGCTCCAATACAACAAAACTGCACACTCATCTTGAGGACCACCACCCTGATGTCTATGCTTCAATAGCACCCACATCATCTCACGGGAAAACCAAAAGAGAAGTGCAACCTACCTTGACACAGGTTATTGAAAAGGGCAAGAAGTATGACCGTAAGTCACAGAGAGTGCAGGAGCTAAATTGTGCCATTGCACGCTACATTGCAAAAGACATGCAACCATTCCACACTGTAGAGAGGCAAGGATTTAGGGAGATGGTTCATGCCTTCGATCCAAAGTACGTATGAGCTACCTTCCAGGAAGTATTTCAGTACTACTGAAATACCTAAATTGTACATGGACATCAACGAAAGCATCGTCAAGCCTACTGTTCAAAATGCCCAGTACTTCTCTGCCAGTACTGATTTTGGACCAGCTGCAGTAATCACCCTTACCTGAGCTTTACAATCCACTTTCTCACAAAAGATTGGGAACTGAAATCTTACTGCCTAGACACTGTTCCTCTATTTGAGGACCACACTGGTCAGAACCTAGCCAATGATCTTCAGGACATACGGGCTAACTGGGAACTAAAAGCTGTGACTCTTGTTGTCACAACAACAGACAATGGCTCAAATTTTGTTTTGGCATTTCAGCTGCTTGAGTACCCCAGGCTCAGTTGCTTTGGGCACAATCTCGACCTTGCCATTAACAAATCCCTGCAGCTTGACCGAGTTCAACGAGCAATTGCCAGATGTCACAGCTTGGTGGAAGCCTTCAGTAGAAGCTGGAAGAAGTACAGAGACCTTCACCAGAAGCAGGCTGACCTAGGATTAAAGCAGCACAAACTACTTGCTGATGTTGTCACCAGATGGGGCTCAACATAAAAAATGATTGCAAGAATTCTGGAACAGCGACAAGCCATCTGCACTGTATTGGCTGAAGATCGAAAAAATTGGCATCGAATGCCCACTGATAACGAGTTCTCTACCTTAGAAGCAGATGCTTCTGTTCTTGAGCTTCTTTCACATTTTACTGATGCCCTTTCAGGTGAAAAATGTGTCACCGTCTCTGCAGTCTGTCCCCTTCTCAGTCACATCATGGATAACTGTCTTCGTGCCTCTCCGGATGACTGTGCCATAGTAAAGGAAATGAAAGAGATCATTGGAGACAAACTGCAGGTTAGCTATCTTCACGTCGAGACCTCGTGCTTGCTTGACAAATGCAGCTATTTAGACCCCCGATTTCGAGTGTACTACCTGGTAGATAAGGATAAGACACTAAAAGAAATAGAATCTGAAGCTGTTAGCATTGCTGCCAAACCAGACAGCAGCTTTGATGCTACAGTAGATGAAGAAGACCTTCCACCCTCGATGAGACCAAAGGGATTGAGTGCAATTTTGAAGAAGACATTCAAAGATAGAAGCCAAAAAGCCCGCGAAGTGCCACTGAGTGACAGACAGAAAGTGGAAGAGGAGATGAGTCGGTATCAGAGTTTGCCTCCAGTGAATCCTGAAGACGATCCTTTGCTTTGGTGGAAGGATGAGGACCATTGCTTACCAATTCTTGCTGGACTTGTCCGAAAATACCTCAATGCCTGTGGGACCAGTGTTGCATCAGAACGCTTATTCAGTAAAGCTGGTTATATAGCCAGCCATAGTTACCATCAGGGTTGGCAGCAAGGGTCGTGACCTGAACCTGCCAGCCATAGTTTCCATCAGCGTTGGCAGCAAGGGTCATGACTCGAACCTGCCAGCCATGGACACCATCTGGGTTGGCGGTAAGGGTCATGACCCGAGCCTGCCAGCCATAGTTACCATCAGGGTTGACAGCAAGGGTCTTGACTCGACCTGCCAGCCATAGACACCATCAGGGTTGGCAGCAAGGGTCATGGCCCGAACCTGCCAGCCATAGTTACCATCAGGGCTGGCAGAAAGGGTCGTGACCCGAACCTGCCAGCCATAGTTTCCATCAGCGTTGGCAGCAAGGGTTTTGACTCAAACTTGCTAGCCATAGATACCATCAGGTTGGCAGCAAGGGTCATGACTCAAACCTGCCAGCCATAGTTACCATCAGGGTTGGCAGCAAGGGTCATGACTCAAACCTGCCAGCCATAGTTACCATCAAGGCTGGCGGTAAGGGTCATGACTTGAACCTGCCAACCATAGTGACCATCAGCACTGGCAGCAGGGACATGATTGATACAGCATGCAGAGAGGAACGAAGCGGTTGGAAGGGCACTGAAGAGAATGTTATTAAACCCACACCTCAAGTCGTTGATTCTTTGTTATTCTGCTATTTTGACATTATATATATATATGTATATATCAGTGCTGCATGGGGCAGTGATGCCCTAGTGTGCCTTTGTACATGATGCACTTAAATGATATGATATGATATGATATGATATAGTTAGCGATCTACGAGTTCGATTGTCCCCAGACAGTGTTATCAAACTTGTATTTCTGGCTAGAAATATGCCATGAGAACATGTACTTTGAGGTTACATACTTCAGTTTATTGCTGTTTCTTGTTGTTTGAGTTTTGTAAATGTTGTCTAAGCATGCAAATACGTGTACCGCAATTCTCGCGATTATTGCATGAGTTGTGCCAGGCAATAATCGCACAAGATATTTCTATCGCCCAACGCTAATAGAGTTTATATCAAAATCTGTTATTTCTATGCATACATGATCTAGTATACATACACAGAGGTGAACATTTACGCATAAGCCTTAGCTGTAATCTATGTCACACTTAGGGTATTTCATTAGAGTAGTGTAGCATTGTCTGTAGACTATCCAATAAGATTTAAGGATTTCCTTTATGTAACAAATTCAAGTCACTCTTGAATGCACCATTACCTAAATCTTAATCCCAACTGTCTACCATCTTGTTCTTCTGTACCATGGGACTGAATAGTATGGCATAGTATGTCTCCACAGAGTCCTGTGTGCTGTGCCTCGATCCCAAGTGTCCGTCCTGTCTTACTGTACCATGGGACCAGATGGGACGACATAGTATGCCTCACAGAGCTCATCCTCATTGGTGTTCCTTGTCAGAACAGAATATTATACGTACATTGCGATTTCAGTTTTCATTTTCTTTAGTAATTGCCCTTGTGGCTCCTATCTATTGTATTAGCGTGCATCGGCAAAACTAGTGGGACAGTGGCAATGAACAACACTTGAAGGGCATGAATTGGCTTATTTCAAGGTGTTAAGTATGACAGTGTGCCCAAAAGAAGCCTGGAGTCCATGTAGGGGTAAAGTGTCATGGGCTGCTGTTACCCCAATATTCATATTCCTCTACTTCTTTCCACTAAATTTTTCATGCTTCTAGCGTTTGACCTATGGGTCCCAGTCATTCACGAGGATGGACATACGTGTCTGAAGTGTTAGGGAATGAGATGGGTCAAAGTACTGATTGAGACCACTAGTTTCTTTGCTTTTTGAGCATTAATTAATTCTTACACATCTTCCACTTTTGTTGTAAGCTTCTAATGATGCTAGCTCATATATGTAATTGTTTCCTTCCATTTGTGCTTCATTTTGTCGCCTAAATTTGAAGAAAACCTTATTCGTCAAATTATTGTGTCGGCTTGTGACGTCAGGAAAAATGGTTACTAATTGATGAACATATCCCCGAGAATGGGGGTTGTAAGAACAACCCCCATTCTCGGGGATATGTTCACTCAGATTGATTGATTGATTGATTGATAATTTATGAAGCAGACCCTTTCAGAGTGAATGCTGCATTTGTATAAGAAGCTGCGTTTACTTCACAGAAGGCGACAGTAATGTTCAACGTGACTGTCACTTGTTTGAGCAGAATCCGTGTTGAATAATGGCATTATATCGTCAACACTACAGACAAGCATCTGGCTCACTTGTTTGCACCGAGAGTGGCTGTTTGTTCAGACGTGTGGGAATTTTTTGACAAAGTTGGTGGGTGACTCTCAAGGCACATCACGCGTAAAGAATTCAATGTACATCAAATGCGCATTGATCACGTTCACACTACTTTTGTAATTCGTGGGCGATGGGGAAGTACGTAACAATGATTGCACAAGTAGGGTTTGAGTAAAGTTGTACGCTGACGCTGTGGCGTGCTGTTCTGTCCTTATTTTGTTATTCAACTGTGCTCAGCTGCGCCTTTAAGTATCCAAGGGATAACAGGAGAAGGGATAGCAGATGATTAAGAAGACACATGGCGAAAAAAGACGATTATCGCTTTGCATGCAACGTATTAACAGGTAAAATGACCAATCAGTCCAATGGCGTCTATTCATTGAAAATGGCGGTAGGGATTTTCCCTCATGCTGATCCAGCCGTGCGGGGAAGGTGACAAACTCGTAGGTACGTGGTAGGTATAGAAACACGGATCGCACGTCGTTAGCCTCGGTGATTTCGAAGGTATGGCAGCAGTATCGACAGATCCCACAACTTGGACTTACAACCTTCTGTGAGAGTTCTGCGTGCGCCATCAGCTGAAGCGTTCGGGCAAGAAAGCAGCTCTCCTAGAACGGTAAGTACGATGCTGCCGCGAAGGTCGCTCGTTCGTGCGTGCTATTTATCTCTAACCTTTGCTTCGTACGTGGAGTGGTAGCCTTTAAAGAAGCACAGCCTGAACCAGCGCGTGTAGAAGCATCAGCATCGCGCACCACTGTAAGCCCACAGCGTGCGCGTGCTGGTTCTTCTTTCCCAAGTAGTGGCTGGAAGAAGCTCGTCGCTGGTCGTTTGCTCTCCGCAACCTTCACCATGCAGACAATGCTGAGCTACTTCCTCGATACAATAGCAGGAGATGGTAGGAGCTCAAGCAACTTCAAGGCAATTTCAGCCACTGACAACAGTGCAATGCGTTTATTTCAGCGAGGATTCGTCCAGGCGATTCAGGTGGCTGCCAGCAACAATATTGTATACTATAAGGCTCGCTGTGAACCAGAGATGAAAAGCACTGTGCCATATCAAATGAAGTTAGGAGTGGAAGTTGTTGGGGGCAGTGGTGGGGATGCGAAAAGTGTGACCCAAGTTGTCTACGCTGAGTGCTCTTGTCCAGCTGGTAAAGCACCACACGCATCATGCAAACACCTTGCTGCCTTTCTGTATGCCATGGAGGAATTCAGCCGGTTAGGATACACTCTAGATCGTGTCACCTGCACCGATGAACTGCAGGCATGGAACAAGCCACACAAGAAGAAGTCGGAGCCAATGAAACTTAGTGAGATGATTTGGTCAAAATCAAGAGGGAAAACTTCCAAGACCAAACGCCAGGCTGGGGATCACCAAGATCCAAGAGCATTATCAGAGAGAGGACATGTTGCTGCCAGATTGCGTGCCCGGCTTGAAGATCTGGAGAGTAGGCGTAATGGGCTATTCTTGGTCACGAGTGACCCACTGCACACTGCTCGCGAGCGCCAGGCTAGAATTCAACGCCAGCAGCAAATGCAGGAGGAGTGGAGGGCTGCACATTTGGATTCAGCAGAATTAAGTGTGGATCAGGATGTACATGATGACAGTGCATATGAGTTGACCCCAGTACCATCTGAATGTGAATGGATGGACACAGAGAGAGGCGACATGCAATGGTATGAAGAACATGGCGAAGGACATCATATGCCGTAGGCCAACAACTGACCCTGCTCGCCTCCTCGCACGCTTAACCTCAACTCATCTATCCCTGCATACTGAGGCCATCGACTATGGACATGCGCATGAAGGAGATGCTGTTGGCACGTATTCACGTTTGATGTCTTGTCTGGGTGTTTCACAGACAGTGTCTCCATCAGGATTTGTTATTTGTGTTGCCGAGCCATGGTTGGGAGCCACTCCAGATGGGATGGTTGAGTCAGGGATCATTGAGGTGAAGTACCCCTTTGTATGTCGTGAGTGCTCATTTGAGGAAGCAGCTGCTACGAAGCGCACATTTTGCTTGCAGAAGACTCAGAAAGGACTTCGTCTGAGTTCAAAGCATCAGTATTACCATCAAGTCCAGGTCCAGCTCTTTGTTACTAAAGCGGAGTTTTGTGATTTTGTTGTTTGGTCACCATCACAGCTGCACACTGAACGCATTTTTCCAGACAGTGCATACATGCAAAACATAGATAAACTTCGTAGTTTTTATTTTACTCACATGCTCCCGTACCTTGTAAGAGCACAACAGTAAATAACTTGTATGACATACACAGTGCTTGATTGAATGAAGTGCTAAGTGTGATGTATGCAGATGTCACGTGCATGGTGATACAAGCGGTTGTTGAAAAAGTGTAAGAAAAGCACAAACAAAGACAATTTCATCAACAATTGGGGCAAGAGATATTGCAATAAACTTTGTGATGTTGTAGTTCTTAATTCTTTCAATTGCTCGTTCCACATGGATACGGAGACTGGCGATTCTTCGTGTTTGGATGAGCTCCATATGATCCAGCTGTTTTCGACCAGCAAGGAAGGGAGGTATGTTAACATATGTCCCTTGGGGCATGAGTGAATCGAGATCGAAGCCTCGGTCTGCCATGATGGAGTCGCCGGGTTCTAACAAGGACAAAAGGTTAGACCGCTGTGTGAGCTCTTTGTCAGAAATTCTGCCACCATACAGGGGGGATAAGAAAGTTATCACTCCGTTAGGACTGACACCAACTAACAACTTCAGAGTATTACGATTCTTGTAGTTGGACCATGTGGCAGCCTGAACATCAGGATTTGATGGCTTTTCTAATGGGAACTCTGTGGCGTCAATGATAACCCGTGTAGATGGAAACCTCTCCTTGAACTCTTTGGGCATGTATGTATCGATGAGAGCTCGTGATGGCCAGATATTAATCTCTTTGAAAGTGTGATACAGACAGAGTACCCATGTGGAGAAAATCCGGGACACTGTAGCCTGGCTGACTGAGAAACGCTGAGCCAAATCTAGCTCAGGAAATTTGTGCCGGAGTTTCATCAGTGTCATCAAAAGTTCAGCATCAGGGCTGAGTGATCGATTTCCGATGCGCTTCTTTGGAAGATCAGGACCAACACCTCCACTGTAAGTCAAAGTAGAAGCGGCATCTCCCACAAGATAAAGAATATCATCAAATGATTCAACTGACAGACCTGTGTAGAACATAAAACTCGCAGGGGCAGCTCGAAGTTTGGGAACAGAAAATGTAAGCTTTTCCACCTCTGCACGAGATTCTGACAGCAGAGTCTCCAATCCTGCTATAGCCTTCTCCCGATCCTCGATAGTACTCTCCAGCTCTTTAATCTTCTCATCTTTTGTACTTTCTTGGTCGATAGGACGAGTCAACATGGCACTACAGACATCAGACATGTGTTCTTCGCTACTAAAATCTGCAGCTGAGTGTGGCTTTGGCATAGAGGTGGTTACATGAAAATCCCCTTTGGTTGAAGCACGAGTGTAACGTTTGCCGATAACAGGCTTACCGAGGAAGATCGAAGGACTGTCATTATCTTCATCTGGGTGACCAGCGGGAAAATGAATACCACAGATGTAACTGTTGGGCGTCAAAGGCGTGTTTTCTCTTGGTATTCTAGCAAGCCACTTCTTCCTCAACACAGCGCGGGCTCCCACGTCCTTCGGTAACCGATGGAACGAGACTGACTTGCAAGAAGGTGAGGTGTTGCTGCAGCCAACCTTATCCAACGTCGATCCACATAAGCGCCGCTTGACGTACACCTTACGTCCCTGAACATCTTCTTCGCTGGGAAACAAGCCCCACTTGCAATGATCTTTCCTGTTCGGGCAGCCAGGGACCACACAATTCGCGTGCGAAGGGCATTTTACGCCGAACGAAACGATTCTGCCATAATATTATATGCGGCAGCTGACCCACCTTCCCCGCACGTGCGCGGCGGCCATTTTGATGAATACGGGCCATTGACCTTATTTTGTCTTGGTCTATTCTGTGGTTCATTCCGCTTCAGCCATTGGTGCAAACATTGCTTTTATGCCACTGATTCGTGCAGCTACCGCAGCCATGATTTGCATTATGCAATCTGGTGGATAATTGCCTATGTGATCAACTCACGATTGAAGGTGAATGCACATTGAAACCACTTCCGAAGGTGGTTTCGCGGATGCGCATCGAAGCCAATGCGCATCCTGGTGTGAACTCATGGATCCGAATTAATTGCACATTACAGCGCTAGTGTGAACAGGCCTTCAGGCAAAGTGTAGGTTGTGCAGCAAGCTTCTGGCTTGGCATGGAAGTGACATCAAACTTCAGAACTCATCTGTGTGGCCAGCATCAATTGTAGTACAAGAAGAAAAATGATGACAAGAAGCAGCCTCCAATCACTAGTTGCTTCTCAGCTGTTTCCCAATAGCCATGCTCTGCAGATAGAGCAAAGAGCATTACAGACCTCATTGCTGCTGTGGTCTACGCGGACATAAGGTCTGCTGCAATTGTCTCTGGAAAGCACTTCCATGCTTTGATGGTCTATTTGGACCTAAGCTACAGGGTGCTCTCAGATTGTCACATCATGGAGCTAATAAAAAGTAAACGTTTGAGGGTTTCCTGCACACTCTTGACTTCAAATTTTCACTGACAAGTGATATTTGGACGAGCAGTGCATAGGGTCCTGCCTGGTCTGTACTGGCTGCTCAAGAGGACTCTCTGGCATCCCAACCAAAGGTGGTTATTTGCAACTGTTGGCCAGGTGGAATTGCAGGAGTACTCACTACAGCAACACCTACATTTGTACATAGAATTTAGGCTTACCTGAACCGACTCCTCTTCGTAATGGGAGGCTTTTTTGCGCTTTGCATCCCTGGTAGTACGCGACAACGCCGTCCGCCACTTCGGCATTGCCGCCATTGCCGTGTGAACTGTGCACAGAAGTTCGTATACTTTCTCCGTAAAACCAAAATGACGGATGGTCGTTTTCTGGTTTTCGTCACCCCTCCAGGACACTCAAAAGGAGGTGTTCCAAAGCGCTGTAGAGGTTTCGTAGTGATTTGGTTACCTGGACATGAGGAGTTCATAGACAACCGTTTTCAACTCCTCTTTATATATGCGGCAATCAATGTTAAAATGCAAACATGAGACCGATTTTTGAGGCGCCGAAGGCGCCCCTATATTGTTTTCAGATTTAGGTTTTGTATGGCTTCATGTTTGTGTATATATATATATACTAACAGTACTGCTACGGCGCTCCTTCGACAGCAGCCCTTCAACAGCGCTCCGACGACTGTGATTCAACGACAGAGCCTTGATGGTGCCACTGTTAGCTAAATTCTCAGTTCTTCTTACATTTGGTAGCTAGCTGTATAATATAGCTCTTGGCCATACACAAATAACACCATCCTGGGAATATTTAGCCGAAGCAAGCTGTCTGGTAGTTTGGCTTGGGCAAACCACAGAACATGTCATTTCATGCCATGACATGCTCTATACATATATGTACAGAGTGGGAGTGAACACATCTATGGGTCTATAAATTTGGCTGATGCTATATACTGTACCGCGTATTCTTCGTGCCATGTCTGTGAAATGTCCATGCTCTGTCTGGATTGGTGTATTATCTGCAGCCTACCCACAAAAGCAATTTGTGGATCTTGCGAAACGTATGTACTGGCACAAAGAGGAAGACTCATTTCACCTTTCGTTGTTGTTTCACAGCTTTCTATGTGCCTTTGCTTGCCGGAGAGCGCGAGCATCTCCTCTTGGGCATTGAACCACCTTTCAGAGCTTGTGCTAATCATAACAACATTGACAACATGTGACAACATCATGACAACCTATCAACATAACAGCTTGTGCTAATCATGATTCATATAGCTACAGATTCATGTTTGTTGAGCCTATTCAGCTGCAGAATGCATGGTTGCAATTATGCTATTGGGTACATTATCAAACATCATTAATGTAATTTTTGTTATCACATGCATAAATATTTCATGTTAGTTCCCACGATGGCGTTTCTATGATGGCACCTCCACAATAACAATGTGCGAACCGTACACGGATGTCCGTATACTTTCTCTGTAAAACCAAAATGGCGGACGGTTGTTGTCTGGTTTTTCGCCGTGCGCTCCTCGGCTTAAGCGTATTTGACACTCTACGGTAAGAGTTCCAAGCACTGTGAAGGTTTCGTGGCGACTTGGCCATTTTGGTTTTACGGTGAAAGGTATGTTTGCACCAGAAGGTATTAAGGGAATCTGTGGCAGAAAAACATCAGATTGCAATTGCTTGTGGCAATTGTCGCTTCAATGCAATTGCGCATAAGTCGTACACGACAGCACCGTCCGGCGCTTCGGCATTGCCGTCGTTGTCGTGCAAACCGTGCACGGAGGTGTTGTGTGAGGTATTGTTGAAAACGGAAGTCCATATACTTTCTCCTATTTTTTTGCCACGCGCTCCTCGGCTGAAGCGTATTTGCGCACGTCGCCCCCTCGAGGACACTCTACGGTAGGGGTTTCAAAGCGCTGCGGAGGTTTCATGGCGATTTGGTTGCGCGCACGCGAGGATATCGCGGCCAACCATTTTCAACTCCTCTTTATTAATATAGAATCTAGATACATATAATATTATATGTTTATATATCTGTCAAGATGGCGAGCCGTGGGGTTCGTTGACTTTACTAAGCTATTATTCACTTGTGCAGCCATTCAATTGAGTGAGAAGTATTCCAGAATACATCTTCATAATACTAAGCCAGCGCAAAGCCTGCACATGACGTTTTCGAGAAGAAACAGCCGGAACAAGTATTTTGAGTTAAAAAAACTCGTGAGGCGCCGATGGGGCACCCCAAACTTGAACTACTTGCTAGTAATGGGTGTCCACATTTGTCATGCCATTTAGCATCACTCTAAATGCTAGAGTGACCCCAGGATGCACCATGTAGAAGTATGAATGCATCAGGGTTTTAAATACAAACCAAGAAGCTGTGCCTAGACATCCACACTCATTGGAAAGTTGGCAATTGCATGGGGAAAGTGCATTAAGTGTTTGGATGCTTTGCACAAGATAGAGCCCTGCAGTTACACAGCTTCATGCACTTTGATACCCAACTGTTCTAACCGAGCTAGCTAGCTAGCTATTCAGTTGCCTTTCCCTGAATAATACCATCTACACAAACTGATAGCTGCTGTCCAAAATCTAAAGTATCACATGAGAGGATAGTACCGAAGCTAACCGCTGAAGCAGTAGTCTTCGTCAAGGGCAAAACCATGTAAGAACGTTAATTAAAATGGCTGTTCAGCTTCGGTAACATTTGAGCTGTAACCCAAAAGCAAATTTATTAAAGCATAAGCCACATCAACCTTCTTGAAACACTTTGTGAACAACTTTCGTTCGTTTGGTAAAAGGAGAAATGGTAACAAAGGCGATTCCTAAGGGGGTGAACAGAAGCCTCCGAGGCGGCCATCTTGTTATCAGACCTGTTCTTATTTCGGCTGTTTCTTCAAACGTCCTGCGCAGGCTTTGCGCTGGATTAGTATTACGAAGAAGTGTTCTGGAATACTTCTCACTCGATTGAATGGCTGCGCAAGTGAGAAAAAAGCGAATAATAGCTTAGTAAAGTCAACGAACCCCACGGCGCCGCCATCTTGACAGATATAAAAATTATATATTTTTTAATTTTATTATTTATTATTATTATTATTATTATTATTATGCCACATACCCTCAGGCACTAGGGCCAAACTGCCCTGTGAGGCAAACAAAAAAGGAACAACAAAGTCAGCATCATAATACGTACATAATCAGTACTGTCAATCAGTCAGTTCAGCAACAATCAGTCAAGCCAGGTCCTTGGAAGGGGGCATTAGCCACTAGAATTGAGCAGTCCACATCTTCATAATGGCTTTGAATACTGTACATATATATATACGTATAATTATACGAATATGAAGCAAGATGGCCGCCCCGGAAGCTTCGATTCATCGGCTTAGAAATCGTCTTTGTTACCATTTCTCTCTTTATCAAACGGACGAAAGTTGTTCACGAAGTGTTTCAAGAAGGATAATGTTGCTTAGAAGCTTAAATAAAATCTTGCTTTTGGGTTACAGCTCCAAAAGTTAACGAGTGAACGGCCATTTTATTTACGTTCTCGCATGGTTCTGCACGTAACACAAAGACTACTGCTTCAGCTTTTAGCTTCGGTGCTATCCTCTCATGTGAGATTTTAGATTTTGAACTGCAGCTATCAGTTTGTGTAGATGGTATTATTCAGGGCAAGGCAACTGAATAGCTAGCTAACTAGCTGGGTTAGAACAGTTGAGTATCAAAGTGCATGAAGCTGTGTAACTGCAGGGCTCTATCCTGTGCAAAGTATCCAAACACTTAATGCACATTCCCATGCAAACTTCCCAATGAGTGTGGATGTTTAGGCACAGCTTCTTGGTTTGTAGTCAAAACCCTGATGCATTCATGCTACTTCTGCATGGTGCATCCTGGGGTCATTCTAGGACTGAGAGGGATGCTAAATGGCACGTGGACACCACATTGTTAGCAAGTAGTTCGAGTTTGGGGCGCCCCATCGGCGCCCCACGAGTTTTTTTAACTCGAAATACTTGTTGTTTTATCAGCAGATACAAACCACAATGTTTGTACTACACTATTTACGTATATAAGCCATAGCAAATTGGGTCCTCATTCCGAATATTCGTCAAATATATAGAACAAATATTCGAATCCAAATTTTAGCATTCGTCCCAGCTCTACTTCACAATGTATGTTAAGGTGATGCCTTGTGACCACTGCCAAATCATATACTACTCTACTCTATAATTTTGCTTGTTTGTGTTCACATTCTGTTTCCTCTTGTGTAGTGATGACTAACTTTCATGCTGTTTCACTATTCTGCTACTGAACAGATGGTGACGTGGGTCTCATGGACAAATGGAACAAAAGTGCTTTGGTCTCGTTGCGAGGAAAACTGAAGCAAAATGTAGTAATGAATACTGGGCTCACTGACACCTTGGAAAAGGAAGCAGGTGGCTTCATGAGTCACAGAGAAGCAGAGGTGGTACGAAATATGCCTAACGATGCTGAAAAAATGGAAAAACTCATTCAGATCTTATGTGGAAAAGGAAATTCAGATTTTGAGACTTTCTGTGAGATGTTACGACAGTGTAGTTATAAGCTATGGGCAGATAAGCTTGAGAAAAAAGCTAGAAAATTCAATACAGAAGCAGGTAATCATGTACATGAGTAGAAGGTAGGACCTGTTTGAATGTGTACTGCCCAAATATCTTGAAATTGCTATGTACATACTAGGCTAATGCAGACATTGTGGGGGCGAGCTTAATTAGTGGCGGTGATTACATGGACATTTTGAAATGGCCAGTTGGAGAGGGAGTGATGAAAGAGGGTTTGGGGAAAGAGGAAAGTGTAGGGACAATCTGAGAGCATGTTAAGGACAAGGCGCAAAATAGGAAAAATGTAGTCAGTGTGAAACCAGTATTTGCCTACATGATGTGGTAGAGGCTCATGCTACGGCATTGAACTGTACAATTACTTTCTTGAGCATTCACATAGCAAAGGCAGATTTCAGTGAGACGTTTTGACCTCAAAGGCCTTCGTCAGTCACAAATAACAGTTATTTGTGACTGCCGAAGACCCTTGAGGTGGAAACGTCTCACTGAAATCTGTCTTTGCTATGTGAATGCTCAAGAAAGTAATCGTACAAATTGCCTACATGTGCTGCAGGATATATAGCAGGATGTATAGCATGACTTCATAAAACTGTTACTCCTGAGAGTACAAATTCGAGGGGAGAATGCACACTGGCACAGGCGTACTCCAGTCCGAAATTTCTCTGTATACCCTCCTAGCTTTCTAATGTACGTACTTCCATGCTAGATCCTCACTGATTTTGGGCATCTCTTTGCACCAACCGCTTGTTGGAAGCACTTGAAAGCTGACAGATTACTTGACTTGCAGCTCCTTAAATGCTCCTTTCACATCAAACTTGCTCTCTAGAGCTTCAATCTAAATGAAACAGTTCACTTTTATAATCAGCTCGTGTTTCAGGCCAGATACAGGGATGCCCTTCACTGTTAAGAAGTTCTGTAGTCGCTCAGGTGTCCACGCAGACGATAAAGCATCCGCAGGCGAAGCTTAAATCGCTACCTGTGGCCATCTTTGTGTGGTTCGGCGTTACTTCTGGTGTCTAGTGGCATGAATTTGTCTCCTAGCCCTGCGCAGTTGAAGGCAAAGGTGTCTGTAACTACACAAGATGGCTATAAACCCAACGAAATGAACTACAACAACCTTGAAGCGATGAACCCGAGCGACTGTTTATCTATTACGCATCCACGGTGGGTTCACCGTCTCATGAAAGGGGCAGAGTCGACTCATTCTCTATTAGACGTTTTGACCCAGGCTAGGGTCAACAACAGTGGCTTACGTGGGAAAGTTGACAGCAAGTAAAAATGTCTACACAGACAGGTGATTTAGATACTGCTAATACTATTTGTGTGTGTAGTATGTTAATATAGAATAGATAGTATAGAAGAAAGAAAGAAAAAAGAAAGAAAAATAATAAATGGAATAAATGAAAACATGCAGAGAGATGAACTTTCCACGAGAGAAACTCAACGGCGGTGGCGTCCTGAAATGGTGTTCCAGTTGCTACCCTTGACAATCAGTTGGTTATATACAGAAGAGCCCTGACAAGTGGGAACCTTACCCAGTCTGCCCTGGCGGAGCATTCGGCTGCCCATGTCTATGCCATTGACTAGGGAAGTGCCAAGGTGGTCGACACTCATCACCAGTTCCAACAGAGATGTCTGCTAAAATAATGGCACATCGGGTCCCAAGTTTCCATCTTGAATCGAGAGGAGGGAAACTCCCCTTGGTGTATAACCAACAGATTGTTAAGGGTAGTCATAGGAGCACCGCCTCAGGATGCCATTGTTGTTGAGCCTCTCTCCTGGACATTTCATTTCTGCATGTTTTCATTTTTAAATTAATTTATTTTTTCTTTTTGCTTCCTTTCTTCTTAACTTTTTATTCTATATTGACATACTACACACACGCACACACACACACACACACACACACACACACACACACACACACACACACACACACACACACACACACACACACACACACACACACACACACACACACACACACACACACACACACATGCACACACACATGCACACACACACACACAACACACACACACACACACACACACGCACACACACACACACACAGACACACACACACACACACACACACACACACACACACACACACACACACACACACACACACACACACACACACACACACACACACACACACACACACACACACACACACACACACACACACACAGTCTCTGTAGTATCTAACCCACTTGTCTCTGCAGACATTTTGTAATGTTTCATTTGCTGTCACCTTTGCTGCCTAAACCAAGTGCATAGAGTATTTTTGTTCAAGGGAAACAATACTGACTCTTACAAGGGTGGCAGGTGGACAGAGCGTTGTGGACAAAGCGCAGAAGCACAACACTTTTGTCAAGGTATCGTCCCTGTTGCATTTGGATTGTTATGTTGTGTTGGACCAAACGTTGATTAAATCGTCTACTTCACTGTCTCATCAGGTTCGACTAAACACCGCCATCTTTTAATCCGGCTTAAATGTGGGCCGAACAACCTCCGAAGGTGGTTTTGACCCGCATATTAATCTGGATTAACCTGTCCGTGTGAACGCAACTAATCCAGATTTGATTCGGATTCAACCCACTTCTAATCCGGATTAGCGTCCATGTGTAAGGGGTTTAAGACTGCCTAAACAGAAACTAACATAACAGGCTACCATCAGGTAGGAAAGAAAGGGGCCGAGGGAGGGCCAGGGTCAGATGTCCCCAGTATGGCAGCCATGTTGCCTCTTTGTATTGCCACTGAGATCCTTTGGATCAGATTGTGGTGAGATAGGGGCTCAGAAGTACAGTCCTTCAGGCAGAGACCGAGGTCCGGCAGGAAGATTTGGGCCTCTGTTCCACAGGCCCCCAGAGATTCAACAGCAAAGGGGACAAAATGGTGGCTGGCTTCTGAATGTACATATTTGGCCTTGTTCTTTATGTATGAATTTGTTTGCCACTGCACCCGCTTCCCTTGTGGCTAAGCTTGTGTACGAAGTGTATCAGGGCAAGTGGCATCCCACACCAGCACTTTTCCATCTCTCCAAGCTTGGAGCAGCCCACAGCAGATGCCAAGAAGGCAGATGGTGCAAACTGAGCTGTTCTTCAAGTGCCCAGACCTCCTGCTTGGGAGGGATGCGTGGGCCCAGAGTGAATCCTTCTTCAGACTAACGTTCGTGACATCACTCAAGATTGACTTTAGGAGGTCATAAGCCTGCAATTGGGACAGGACAAAAGGAACCAAGACACTGTTCGGAGAATGTAGACGACCTTGGGAATGGAGAAGGAGTGGCAAAGGAACTAAAGGGCATTGTGAGAAAGGAGGAGTAGGAGTCTTTCTCACAGGAAACAAAGCTGCTCAGACTTGCGCTGGATAGCCTCACTGATACCTTCCAAGCTTCCAGTGGGAGATTCCAGGCCTTAAGCAGTGTCACTGCGCACTACTTGCAGACCTGGAGCAGCATGGAGCATAACTTCTATGTTTGCTAGGCTCTCACAAATCAGCTCAGACTTGCTGTGGTTGAATTGCTAACCTAGGGCCAAGGCTAAGCTATCCATCATCTGAATGTAATGGCGTGCATGGGCCATGCTGCCGCTAAGGGTTCCATCATCCAACTAAAGAACTCTGAACTCAGAACTCGTGCAGCGCACTAGGAGATGAATTGTCAGGCAAAACATCAAAGGGGCAAGAGGGTGACCTTGCTCAGGCACAATTTCCTTCACAGTTTCCAGCATCTTGTCACGACACTGAGAGTTGAACGCATTCTTGAGATACACTGTCAAAAGGACATGGTCAGGAGGTCTGTTGTGAAGGAACAGGCAAGAGGCGTGGGCTGCAGCTTCTGCTCCATGTGGGGTACCGTAGCCAAGCTGCCATGGTGCCAAGTAAGCATGTGTGGACTAGATGACCTGGTTGCCAACACAGTTTGCAGGAAGATGACGGAGGGTGTGGCCTACTGAAATGGGCCTGATGCCTCCCCCTTTCATGTGTAAGGCTATTAGGGAGGCCCCAAAGAGAATAGGTCACACTGATGGTGGAGTCGTGCTCTCCAGTGTGAGATTGACAAAAGAAGCTAGCGAGAGAAGGAGCTCCTCCCAATCGTTCCAGACGGATGCACTGACCGTGTCTTTTAGATATTGTTGATGAAGACCATCAGGATCTCCAGTTGAACCACTGGAGAAGGAACATATAGCTGAAGCTACTTCCGCTGCTGAAATTGGGCTGCAAGGGGTAGGCTCCTCTAAGGGTGGTGGGATGCAGGTGTAGGAGTGTGGAGCAGGATGTTTAGCCCTTAAGGCTGCTGCAGTTGCTGCGCCCAGTTGTGCGGTAGACTCCTTAGAGCAAGTTAGTTGGCCAGCCCCTTTGTTGTCTCCTTCCTCCAGTTTGCTTGCCACTTGAGTGGTTAAGGATTTGAGAGGATCAGATCTGGATTTAGGACTGGGTTGATTCCCTGTGCATATAAGCCTTCCAGTTTTGTAACATCTTGTTACTGATGATGACCCTAGTCTGGGTTAAAACGTCTAATTAGAGGAGGTTGTGCCATTTTTCTATTGTTTCTTAAAACAGAATGATAATGTTATATTGTCACATACCGAATGTTGTGTGTATGCATGCATAGCTATATGATTTGTGTGCATGCCAATGGAGTGTGTGTGTGTATGCAAGTAGAGTATGCATGCATTGTCAGGCGTGTAAGATGTTCAGGACTTTCTTGTGGTACTGCTCCTCAGTGGACACTGACTGGCTGATGCTCTGTACTCTTGTGACGAACTTTTTACTACGCTCGATGAGAGTGCTGTCAACTTCCACCTGTTATGTAGTATGTAGTGACAGGAAGCCATTGTGGTTTGTTCCTTCCTCTGTTCATCTTCGCCCTGAAGAAGACCAGTGGATTCTGGTCGAAACGTCGGCAAGGTTGTCAGCCCGTTTCTAGCTGGTACAGAAGACCCTTTACCGTTTCATACTCTCTATTTAGCAGTGAAGTATGTATTAGTGTCATACGTTCGCATAAATTTGTTATTTGAATGACATCAACTTGTTCTGGATGGTTACGTGCACATTTATGTAAACCTTGACTGAATGACTACATGAATACCTCATTCGTTTGTTTAGTTAGTCTTATTTTAATTGAGGAAGCTACATACCGTATTCTCTCTCAAAAATGTCACTCTAAATATCCGTCACCTGCTTGAAACCTGTCCAAATGCATTATAATTGCTGACGAATACCCGGTTTTCTAATATTCGGCATATCACTCTGATAGTTGACAGGAAGAGCATTCCAATAATTCGTCACAAGATATGGCTTCTCATTGCGCCGCAGGTTTTTGTTCCTTGTTAGTTGTCTTTTTATAAGTTGTTATACACAAAAGACAACTAGCAAGCATATATATTATAGCTTCGATCTTGCTCATTGTTGTGAACTCGAAAGAGAACTAGTACTAGATGAACGCGACTGTGCATTACCCGTCTTCCCCCTACCTGTCCGATGTGGACGCATCAGAGAGTACTTCAAGTACTCCTGAACTGAACCTGTTTGATCCACAGTCTGCGGCTGAGCGATGCTGCCTATTTCTTGATCCACCTTAATTCAGCAGAAATTGCCTGCTGATTTGGAGGGGAAATTGGAACGACTCATGAAGGCTGCTAAAGCTCTGAGTGAAGGCCACAAATTTTCAGGGCATCTCATTATCAGCATGGATGGGACGCCGATATTTTTTGATATGCGGAGAGCACAAACCATTGCCAAGACCGCTGCCTGTGAAGTGCAAGTGAGAGGCACAAACGGCAGGGGAAAAACTAAACTTTGTTGTCACATGCTCAGCTGCAGGACAGATGCTGAAACCAATAGTGATGTTTAAGGGAAAACAACACGTTCCTTGAAATCAGTAACAAAGAGGAGTGACATTGTCAGACAAAGAATGATGTAGTGGATTGAATCATCAGGCCTCATGCGCTCCTTGACTCACAACCAGAATGTGTTGCGAAATCATTCAAAGTGTGTGGGATCTCAAACAATCTAGATGCGTCTGAGAACGCCCTGGTTCACTGTGTGAAGGAACTTTGTGCTTTCACCATACCACATGGTAATGATGAGAGCGATTAAGACATCTTTAACAGTGACAGCGACAGTACTGGTGACAGTGATAAAAATGAGGACTATTAACTAAGAACATACCATTGGCGTGCACATTAACACATCACTAGTACTGCAACGTTTTCCTAGTATTGAACTGTTAAAACGTATGACATGTATTTTGCTTCCTATGATGGACATCATTTGAATTAATGAAAACTTTCAATGCTTGAAAATTGACTGTCATGAGTATCAAGGAACCTCCTAAGTTTCTGAATGTTCTTTTGTTTTCTAGGGAATGTTAACTTGCATGGAATTTCCATTCCTCCTCTTTTGGGACAGTATCGCCTCCAGTCTGTCACCCTACCAGTGATACTGCCATCATGGTCCAAAATATATCTGGCCTTGGTTCTCAGGTTGTATATGAGTGCGATAAACCACATGACCATGATTTATAAGTATAATATAGTATGGTAAGGAGGTCCATAGCTGACCGAGGAAAATATGAGAACTGAGGTCATCTATAGAAGCTAGGACCAACCTACCTTACTACATGCATTGTATTGTATGGTGAGTGAGCAACAGACTACCTTTTGCCTGAAAACACTTCCTGAAATAGGATATTTTCCCCATAAGTCATTATCACATTACGTATATCAGACCACCTCGCAATGCTTAAGCTGTTATTGTTGCATCACCACAGAACTATTTGTATTACATATACACCTCTGTTTATGTCTAGACACTATACATATAGTTGTAAGTTGCATGGTGCTACATTTTGTTGCTGTGTTCTTGCTACCTTCACAGAACTTTCCCCCAAGAGTAGAAGAAAAAAGGATTTGGAGAAGAGAAAGTATGCTCCATTGCTTAGAGATGAAACTTGGGGCTTATGTGTAATGTTTACTAGGCGTTCAATAGGCGTTCAAGGTTAACGTACACCTGGCTTACTGTAGAGTTTTAAGTATTAGCACAACTGTAGTACAGCTGCATGCAGGGACGGAGTATAGCTATGTGGTCTGACAAGCAGCCATGTTGGATTACAACTGTCTTATACAAGACGCTGGCTGCCTTAACCTTATACCGACCGCATGTTTTTGTCATCGGTTTGTGTTACTGACCGTTAGACACTTTAGTGGCTTGAACTTGTCGGGCCAATTTGCCTTCCTAGAAACGCAACGAACAGCTCTTCTCCTGCCGTACAAGAATAAGTATTACCCCTAAGAACTTTAACTAGGTTTATGAGGATGTTATTCTAGAGGTACATTAATGAATCTTACCATCCAGGAGAAAAGAAGGTTTGGCTGAAATTTAGCAAAAACCAGAGAGATATTGAGCTTACATGTAGCAATACTTCCAAAGAGTAAGACGTTTCCACCGCGGAGGCCTTCGTCAGTTACAAAAACTGAGGAATAGGAGGGAAAAGCCCACTTATATACAGCAACATGGAAGTGGAGTCAGGTGTGTTACAGTGTATGTGACACAAGGCCAACTGGATCTGCGACTCCACTTCCAGTACTACCGAACTTCAACACTTCCACGAGGTTTTCCAGGCAACGGTTTCCCTGAGGACCTCGTGAGGAAAACGCTCTCACAGAAACCTTCCCCTCCTCTTGTGGAACCTTCCCCTCCCCCTCCCTCCTCAACCTCCTCAACCTCCTGGAGACCATGAACCTAGACAGTGGTCTACAGCTTCCAACAATGTGGAACCCCATCCTTGATCCACCATAAAGCAGTATGAGTACAGGTTATCACTATTTACTTTTACCTTTACCTTATTTTCTTTTTCTTTTTATTTATTTATCATAGTATTTAACTTTTGCTTCACTTTATTTTATAATTACGCATGACCTTTTACTCAAATTCCTGCCTCTGACATCACATGTTGCTGTATATATGTGGGCTTTTCCCTCCTATTCTTCAGTTTTTGTAACTGACGAAGGCCTCCGCGGTTGAAATGTCTTTACTCTTTGGAAGTATTGCTATGTGTAAGCTCAATATCTCTCTGGTTCTATGTATACTATAGCATGAGCCTCTATGACATCAAATTTAGCAAAATGAGATTTCTGCTGGTTTGCATTCATTATACCTTATACTCAGATTTGTGACGGGGTTGTAACAGCAACATTACTAATTACATTAGTGCTTTAGCAGTGTACTATAAGCATTGAGCATAACAATGTGGGGAGATCAAGTGCTGTACAAGCTTCCTATAGCATTCATGTAATGACCTGTAGATGCATAAACATGGTCTTATATTCTTGCTATGCTTTGGAAAATAGGTATTACACACTGAGAATCACTCAGTGTGAGGATTCTGACAGATTGGAACCATGAGTATTTACGTCGTATAGAATAGCAAATATGAACAGCAGAAAATAACATGACGAGCACCTCAGTGTCAAGAAAAAACTAATCCCAAAAGCCGTCATTGCTGCAAAATTGTGGCATAACCTAACAGCTTCTATTATCACTATTCGGTGGCGCACAGCCTCGTACATGGCATCCCTTTAAAACTCAGTGAATGGGCTTTCCGATGACGTTTGCAGCGCTCGTGTATGATGTTCAAAGAAGAAGAAATACTAGTTTGAAAATGCATGAAATTGTTTCCTCAAAGTGTAATAATTGTGCAAGACCCCTTTTGCCATAGACAGTCATAAGTATCAGTTTAGTTGATGTCCTTCCTAGCTAGCCCTCTAGATGGTTACTTATAAGAATGAATTGCCAATTAAAGCATGCTGTTTTTGCTCTCCTAAAGTCATATATCAGTCTTCAACCTGGCCATCTACTGGGTTGACATCCCATGGTAATCGTGATCAAAATGACCTTAGATGCTCCAGTGCCCCTTATAACCATTAAGAAGGAATGCAGCATATGGCTATTAGACTGTTGCTCTGAGTCTCCAGTGCTACTTTGCTCCATGTAGTACATCAATGCAACTTTGTGTGCAGGCTGAAATTATTTAGCAGTGTGTAGCCTTGCCATACCCAAAGCTGCAGCATATTGTGGCTCTGTCAGCCTCACTTTAGTACTTTGTAAATGGACTGCAAACCTGCAAAGTCAGCATCTATACTATGTGTGTGCATACATTCTGTGCATACACAATTAATGCATTGGTTCATGGAATGCATGCAGTGTGCTGCAAGCCAAGCACTGATCCAGGGACAATCCACTCATTGTAGATTGGCTACGATTGAAGCAGAACAACAGAAACAGGAGTCAGAAGCGAAACTGATGGAAATGGACCAGAAAGTGAAGGATCTCACTACACAGTGAGGGTTGCACTGTCAATTATTAATAATATTATACTCCATGCTGTCACGTAAGTGACATATAGTTAATTACTGCCTGCACAGGGCAAGAATCAGATACATCATTAACAAGGCTAAACAATAAACAAACATGTCTAACTTCTTGTATTACATAGATTGCTGAAGCTTACTTAATTTAGGTGTGATCCTGAGCAACCTGCAGTCTAGAAAAGTACGTAGATGAGAATTAGGAATCCGTGTAGTATTCGTGTACCTTCAGTTCAACTTTGTGTGCAGGCTGAAATTATCTAGCAAACAAGTTTGTAGCCTTGCCATACCCAAAGCTGCAGCATATTGTGGCTCTGTCAGCCTCACTTTAGTACTTTGTAAATGGACTGCAAACCTGCAAAGTCAGCATCTATACTATGTGTGTGCATACATTCTGTGCATACACAATGAATGCATTGGTCCATGGAATGCATGCAGTGTGCTGCAAGCCAAGCACTGATCCAGGGACAATCCACTCATTGTAGATTGGCTATGACTAAAGCAGAACAACAACAGAAACAGAAGGAGTTAGAAGCGAAACTGATGGAAATGGACCAGAAACTGAAAGACGTCACTATACAGTGAGGGTTGCACTGTCAATCATTGAAATACTCCATGCTGTCATGTAAGTGAAATTTAATGGTAATTACTACCTGCACAGGGCAAGAATCAGACACATCATCAACAGGAATAATCAAACAATCAATCATTCAATCGAACATGTCCCCAAGATTGGGGGTTGTCCGTACAGTAACGAAAAGCAGCAATATATATGTATAACATGTATCAAATACTGTGGCATGTGGTTAATTACTTAAAATTATCCAGCCATCTTCTCGGTGGTCTTCCTCTTGGTCTCTTCCCTTCTAACTCTCCTGTAAACACTTCCTTTGTTGTTCTGTCATTGTTCATTCCTGCAGTCTCATCAGCCACTTTTCCTGTCTTCTCTTCACTAGATCTAAAATGCCTTCCTGACCTAGTCTCTCCCTTATATCCTCATTCCTCACCCTATCAGTCTTGTTTACTCCTTCAATTCTCCGTAACACTCTCATCTGTGTGGCTTGCACCCTTGACTGCAACTTCTTCGATAAGCTCCATTAGCATGCGTATCATGGTTCAACCTTCAGCTTGGTGTTCTTGCTTAGCTCGTTCCTTCTCAGAACTACTTCACTCATTCCTCCAATCATCTTTGTTGCCTTTGCAATTCTTGCCTCAACTTCCTTCTCAATTCTTCCATCAGCACTCATCACCACACCCAGATACTTCATTTCATCCACCTGCTCTAATTCCTGATCTCCTATTCTCACTTCACATGCCCCTTTCTGTCTTGCAACCCTCATAACGTTAACCTTAGTCTTCTTCCAGTTCACTTTCAACTCCCATTTCCTAAGCACTTCACTCATCACCCCTAGATCCTTCTCAAGCCCCTCTACTGATTCTGCCATTGAGTCATCTGCAAACATCAGTACTTCCACAATCCTGGTGGACAGCTTCACCCCACTCACAAACTCACTCCTTGCCTCTTTCACCACTTTATCTACGGAAACATTTAAGAGCCATAGGGACAGGGTGCCCCTGCCTCACTCCTTTCTAGAAACACATCAAACATCTCTGTTTCACTTTGCCCCACTTTCACACATGCCTTGCCACCTTCATATATATAGTGCCTGGATTGCCCTAAGCAGCTCCCCATGCACCCCATACTCTTCCAATGCCTTCTACAGCTTATTCACATTGTCATAAGCTTTTTCTAGGTCTACAAATGCCATATACATCAGTCAGCACTTTCACTCTCTCCTTTTAAAATCCAAAGACCTTTCCAACAATGCTCATTAAGCTTATTCCCCTGCAATTGGTGCAATCCATTTTACTACCCTTCTTATGGATGGGCACAATCACAGCATTTCCAATCACATGGAGCCTTAGCCAGTCTCCACACCATGTTAAAAAGCTTTGCCAACCACTTTACCACCACCTGTCCCCCAGCTTTCAACATCTCTGGTATAATTCCACAGATTTCAGCTGCTTTCCTAACCTTCAGCCTGATCACACCCCTTCTTACCGCCTCTTCTTCTATCTCTGACCCATCTTCCTGTGGGACCCTTCTACACAGTGTGTGTTGACCTGCATTGTCAGCTTCCCTGTACAACTCCTCGAAGTGTTCCTTCCATCGCTCCCTTACCTCTTCCTCCTCCATCAGAGTCTTACTATCCCTACACAATATCCGTGACATTTTATACCATTCATACTGGCCCAAAATCTCCGCTGATTTCCACAAGCATCCCTCTCCAGCTCTCTACCTAAATGCATCCAATCTTCATTCTTAGCTTTCCTAACCACTCAGGAATAAACAAAAGACAATAGGCACAGGGCAAGAATCAGACACATCATCAACAGGATTAAACAATAGACAAATCATGTCTAACTTCTTGTATTACATAAATTGCGTAAGCTTATTTAATTTAGGTGTGATCCTGAGCAACCTGCAGTCTAGAAAAGTAGATTATAATTAGGAATCAAGAATGGTCAACCAACTATTAATAAAATGTTCTCTTGTTTTATCTAAACGCCTGTCACACACACACACACACACACACACACACACACACACACACACACACAGACACACACACACACACACACACACACACAGACACACACACACACACACACACACACACACACACACACACACACACACAAACACACACACACACACACACACACACACACACACACACACACACACAATCTCATCAATCTAGCTACCTCTCAATCAGGATCTGGTTGATCTGTAAACCTCCTCTTGTATTTTCAATCCATTGCTCTTCCTATTGCAGAATCTGTGGACACTCTGTTTACTGTTACTGCCACCCTCTCATTCTCCTCCATTCCTTGCCATCCTTTCACCCTCTCAGCCACCAACTTTGCCTATACTTCACAAACTCAGAACACCTATACTTAACTCTTCTAGCTATACGTAACAAATCTAACAGAGGTGATCTTAAAAGAAAGAGGATAAGTTAGGAAAGTGTAAACGGGTAATTATGGATTACAGGCAGGATGAAAGTGACAGTGAATGAATGTAATGAGAAGCTCCATGAACTCATGATGAGATGGACATGCCTATCTGGAAAATAACCAATGCACAAGCAAAAAGATCCTAATATGGTCACAATAGACTACAGTTCAAACAAAGTAGCTTCATATGTGGTCACATCCTCATCACACATACAAGCACAAACACACACACATGCACATGCACATACACAGACACAAGGATATATGCTTTCCTTTAGTGTGTTTAAGAAGGGCTATTCTATTTCTATTCATATAGTGGGAAGAATGCTACTAGACAGCAGAGTGAAGTGCAATCCAGCCAAAAGAAAGAGTTGGCTCAGTGGATGAGGATTTCTTCTGTAATTGAAACAAGGTTTGTTGCAGCTATTGAAATTGGCACCTGCAACACCAGAATACAAGCACAAATGCACACACACATGCACATACACAAACACAAGCACAAGGACATATGCTTTCCTTTATTGTGTTTAAGAAATCCTGTTCTATTCTTATTCTATTCCTACTCGTATAGTGTGAAGAATGCTACTAGACAGCAGGAGGAAGTGCAATCCAGCCGAAAGAAGGAGTTGGCTCAACAGCAAAGGATTATTTGTGTCGCAGCTCTTGAAATTGGCACCTGCAATACCCGCATGGGATTTGCCTTTCGTCCACTTGCTTCAGAAGCTACTGCTAACATAGTAGTCATATATGACTGTTGGAACGACTCTAGGGGTCTTGCAGTCCCTACTACCATTCTCTTCAACCACACAAAGGAAGTTATTGCCTATGGCAGTGAAGCAGAGAGCCTGTTTCACAACCTCAGTGTAGCTGAAAGGAGATCAGTATACTTTTTCAAGAACTTATTGAAGTGTGCCTAGATATGAAAATGGTAAGCCTCCCTATATCATTATGTGAATGCATGGCAGATCCTACACAGTGTTTCACTATGCTTTACTATACCGTGTAGAGTTTCAGTAGAGAAGACTGTATGCAGTCCAACAATGGTGGTTCAATGAGGACCATGGATGTCTTCTCCGGAGCACTGAAGTACCTAGCTGACATGCTGATCACGTTCATTTCTAATACGGCTTTGATAAGGGTCAGCCCCTGTAACATCCAATGGGTGCTGACAGTCCCTACCATCTGGAACCGAGCAGCAAGACGGTTAATGAGGAAAGCAGCATACGAGGTAAGCAGGGAATTATGGTTTTGTGCACAAAACTCCGTATGGTCATAGTAAGCAGTAAAGCTGAATCTGCATTTGTAGCTCTCTGTGCCAGTGTTTTCAGTTATGTGCAAACATTTATTTGTATGCGTAAGGTGACATATGTAAAAATGCAGATAAGTATAATATGATTAGAAGAAATTCTTGAGCATAAGCACAGCACTCATTTCATTAAGGGGGCAGGACATTTCGATCCATAGATCTTCTTCAGCTACAAAACTTAGCACAGCGCGACTCTAATAAATAATAGGAGGGTGTGTCAATGGCTGTCAAAAGGGGTGTGAAAGTGGCGGGAAATGAGGTAAGAATAATAATTGGGAAAAAAAGGGGTTAAGAATAATATGTCAAGGGGGTGTTCAGTAGAGGTAGCCAGGAGGGATTAATGGGCAGGCCACAGTCCAGGTGGATGTGTGCTGTTCTCTGTGGATGTGCAGGGCTTCCAGTACTCGCCTTCTCCAATACTTCCCAGCTTACCTGGTGTTGGTTTGTCCAGGAGTGGACTGCGATTCCATCCTTGGTGTCATGCTTCTCCTCAATTCTTGAGTTCACTTAGTCGCTTCTCAAGTGTTCTACTTGTCTATCCAATGTAAACACATTCACAGTCTTTGCATGGTACTTCATGGATGACACCTTTCTTCTTCCTGTCTTCTCTCTGGGCTGCTTCACTCACACTAGGGCACTCCTGAGGGTGCCCCTTGATGTACAGACTGTTTTTACTCCTAGTGGCCGATACACTCTCTCGATCCTCTCGCTGAGTCCTGGTACATACGGAAGTAGTAGGAGCTTGGGGGCTGGCTGGTTGGTTCGTGAGAAGTTGGTAGGTGTTGGTCGGGCTCTGAGGTTCCTCTTCACCACGGTTTCCGGATAACCGTTGGCCTTGAACACCTGTCTCAGGTGTCTGATCTCTGACCACCGCATGCTGCCATTGCATACCTTCTCTGCTCTGTGCCTCAGACACTGGATGATGCCTCTTTTGACCCTGGCCAGGTGGTTTGAGTCAAAGTGGAGGTATCGGTCTGTATGTGTTTTCTTCCGAAAGACTGAGGTGAGGATCTTTGGTCCCTTCTTCTCCAGCTGCACATCAAGAAAGGCAATCTTCCCCCCCAACTCTCTCTCTACAGTGAACTGGATTGAAGGATTCTGCTTGTTGAGGTGTTGGTGGAATTCTTCCAGAAGTTGGTCTCTATGGGGCCATAAGACAAGGACATCATCAACATATCTGCGGCACATCTTTGGTTTCCAGGCAGAGGTCTCCAGAGCCCGTGTCTCAAGGTCTTCCATGAAGATATTGGCCACGATAGGAGAGAGTGGGGAACCCATTGCTGCTCCTTCCACCTGCTCATAGAAGGACTTACCGAACTCGAAATAGGTAGACTTCAGGCATAGCTCAACTAGGGCACAGAGGTCGGGGATGCGGATGCTAGTTCTGTCCTTGAGAGTGTCATCTTGCTGAAGCCGTTGGGCGATGACTAGGAGTGCCTCATCTACTGGCACTCTGGTGAACAGGCTGACTACGTCAAAGCTCGCCATGACATCTGTCTCCTCAAGGGAGATTAGGTTCCCCGACACACCAGTTGGCAAGGGAGCTGGCCAGGATCCTTTCACCACTGGCTGGCAAGAGCCCCTCTCATGTGAGGAACTCAGCAGACTTTGTGAATCAGATCCACCAAATCTCCTTTGAAGAGACAGATGTCATGGCGAGCTATGACGTAGTCAGCCTGTTCACCAGAGTACCAGTAGATGAGGCACTCCTAGTCATCGCCCAAAGGCTTCAGCAAGATGACACTCTCAAGGACAGACCTAGCATCCCCATCTCCGACCTCTGTGCCCTGGTTGAGCTATGCCTGAAGTCTACCTATTTCCAGTTCGGTAAGTCCTTCTACGAGCAGGTGGAAGGAGCAGCAATGGGTTCCCACTCTCTCCTATCGTGGCCAATATCTTCATGGAAGACCTTGAGACACGGGCTCTGGAGACCTCCGCCTGGAAACCAAAGATGTGGCGCAGATATGTTAATGATGTCCTTGTCGTCTGGCCCCATGGAGACCAACTTCCCGAGTACTGGAAGCCCTGCACATCCACAGAGAACAGCACACATCCAACCTGGACTGTGGCCTGCCCGTTTATCCCTCCTGGCTACCTCTACTGAACACACCCTCACCCCCTTGACATATTATTCTTAACCCCTTTTTTCCCCAATTATTATTCTTACCTCATTTCCCGCCACTTTCACACCCCTTTTGACAGCCATTGACACACCCTCCTATTATTTATTAGAGTCGCACTGTGCTATGTTTTGTAGATGAAGAAGATCTACGGATCGAAACGTCCTGCGCCCTTAATGAAGTGACTGCTGTGCTTATACTCAAAAATTTCCTCTAATCATCATATATCACGCAGCAATGAACCCTTCTCATATGTATAATATATATCACATGTTTTACTACACCCCTTTCTCATGGAGTGGTTAAACCTAGATTAACGTGGTTTTCTGTATTTGCATGACACTATATTCCAGATTTGAATTGAGGTTTAGACGTGCGTGCAAGGTAGCTTTAAATCTGCATTTACTAGTATCCAAGTTTGATTGTTTTTCAATGTCAGATAGAAAAATGGCGTCAGCGAGATTCTTGCGCGCGTGTCTATTGACCTGCCTAGTGATCTCTCGGATTGTTGGTTACTACAACATCCCCCAAGCCCCCAATAGAGAGATGTTGTTCGCCCCGCGTGTGCTGATTGAAGGTAGTTGTTCGCGTTTCGCTGTCTGTTTGTGGAGGCGAAGTTCGCACCTTCGCCCTGACCTCCATCATCGATCGCAATGGTCGCGGGAGTCCGCTATCCCCTCCTGCTACTGGTTACTGTTGCTCGAAGGAGACGTTGAGCTAAATCCTGGCCCGGTGAGGTTTCCTTGCACCATCTGCAAGAAACCTGTCAAGAAGAACCAGCGTGGTTTGTGCTGTGATGCTTGCAACTTATGGTCCCACGCCTGCTGCTCCCGAGTGAGTAAGAAAGAGTACGAGAAACTCAGCGCTGACTGTGAGTCTGATTGGTTTTGTCCAGTGTGTGTTCTGGCTAACCTACCCTTTGCTGACCAAAGTCTGTACTCATCGCCTTTGGCACCTGAGGCACACAGCAACCATGCTGATCCATCTATCAGTTTATCACCACCTACTGGAGAGTCACCCACCTCATCATCCACAAGTACAGCCTCATCAAGTAGTTTACGTTGCCTCCTGTTAAATGCAAGAAGCATTGCTAACAAAAGTGAGGCCCTTAGGGCCTTATTAGACACCGACCACCTAGATCTTGTGGCAATCACTGAGACGTTCCTTGATGAGGACATCCTCGATTCAGAATTGGTTAATACATCATTTACAGTTTATCGAAGAGATCGTAACAGGCATGGTGGGGGAGTTATGGTATTAGTAAAGAGTTCTATCCCATCCAGAAGAAGAACTGACTTAGAAGTTGAAAACTGCGAACTAGTATGGATCGAGATCCCAGTGAAGACAAAAAAGATCCTTATCGGTGTATTTTATCGTTCACCTAACACTTCCATCGACCATCTCACGCAGTTACAAGATTCTCTCCAATGCATTCACGATCGTGACTCCTACATCCTGTGTGGCGACTTCAACACACCTGAGATTGCATGGAAGACTATGTCACCTGCCAGGCCATCACCACACACTAAATTAGTCTGTGATATAGCTCAGCAGTTTTCTCTGCAGCAGCTTGTGCAAGAGCCGACAAGGGGATCAAACATTCTGGACCTAGTCCTAACGAATGACACTGAGATCGTCCAGAATGTTACTGTCACTGAAGGCATTCAGGGCAGTGACCATGATGGTGTTTGCTTTGAAGTCACACCGAGACCTACACCAGCCCCGCAGCCAAAAGCTCGCCAGATCTACAACTACCGGAAAGCTGACTTTGACCTCTTTCATCGTCTATTACAAGCTACCCCTTGGAATTGTTGCCTGCTAGAAAATGACGTCAATGAAGCATGGATTAAGTTTAAGGATACCTTCTTCATCGTGGTCGACCAGTGCATCCCAAAGCTGACTCTTGGCAAAAAGAAGAAGAGGAACTGTTGGTTGTCTGATGACACACTCCATCTCATCAGGAAGAAGAAGCGCGCTTATAGACTCGCCCGAAAATGTCCCTCTGCTAAGCATACACAGTGCTACAAATCCCTCTGCAACCAAGTGAGGTCATTGACGAGAAGAGACCATCGGGAACATCTTGAGCATATCACATCTGATTTGCACAGAACTCAGAAACCTTTCTAGAAGTGGCTAAAAGATGTCAGGGGCTGTGCCCAAGTCATTCCTGGCTTACATTATGGAGGTGCCATCTTGTCCGCTGCCGCAGAAAAAGCTCAAGCCCTCAACACTTACTTTGCCTCGATCTTTACTACTGAAGACACGAGTACCCTCAAAAAGGCCAAGAGCGTTCTGCCAGCACAGAGTACGGTACGGTGCATAGAAAACTTTACGATAATTACGTTTGCCGCTTAACGCTTTCGCCGATTTGTCTCGGTTTATCCGTGAAAAGTTTCGGTTAACACGTAGCGGTTATCTGTTAAACGGTAGCGGTTAATAGTAAATAGCTGGCAGTATACAATCGTATAATTATACGTAGTAGCGAGCGCAGTGACCACGCACACGTTGAGCGATAAGCAGCGATCCGTGAAAACGTTTGCCTGGAGAGATGGACAAGGTCATTGTGCGATATTGCAACAACCACTCAACACGCTACGACGGTAAGGAGTTTCTGGAGTCTGTCTCCAAGCTCCGTAGGAAAGAGAACGCGACGGGGAGCCTGGAGATCGGCGTTAGCTTGAAGCGGCGTCCACTTCCTGGAAGACGAGAGAGGGTTCCATGCGTCTTGTATTTCGTGATCGTAGCCCATACTGTCTGCTTTGAAACGATATATCCTTCTGCTGCCAGGACTTTGGCCACGTTTGCGTACGATAATCGTCGCTCGAAGTACAGTTGCACAATCCGTTGTTTGCTATACGCTGATAACACCATTCTCTGTCTGTTCTTTTGCCACACTGAAAGCTGAGCTGTACAAACTACGTACGCGCTTCAATTTGTGAACTACTACGTTTCGCTAACGATTAACCGTCACTCGCTAACAATTATCACTTCGCGATTCACCGTTTGATAACCTTTAAACGACAATAACCGTAACGGTTTTCGGGTAGCGTAAAGTTTTCTATGCACCGTACCGTACAGTGGAGGTAGGGGACATCACCTTTACGAAGGATGAAGTGCTCGAAGTTCTCTATTCCATTGACCCAGATAAGTCTTGTGGACCAGACAATGTGCCTGGGAGACTCCTTAATGAAGCTGCCCCATGGATAACCGAACCACTTGCTCACCTCTTTAACCTTTCAATGAGCACTGGTTCCCTGCCCCAAGACTGGACTAGAGCGAATATCACACCAATCTGTAAGAAAGGGGACAAACACTCTCCCTGCAACTATCGGCCTGTCAGTCTCACAAGTCTCATATCTAAAGTCATGGAACGACTCATCCATGCCAAACTCAAAGATTTTCTTATCGAGCACAAGAAGCTTAATCCACTCCAACATGGATTCCGCAGTTGGTATTCCTGCCAGACACAATTACTAGAAACAATCCATCATTGGGCTCTATCACTGAATGATCAGACTACCACTCATGCTGTCTTCCTAGATTTCTCAAAGGCTTTTGATACGGTTCCCCACAAGAGACTACTACTGAAGCTAGACCACATTGGCATCCGGGGCAAGGTCCTTAAATGGATCCAAGCCTTCCTCTGCCATCGTCACCAGCGAGTAGTAATCAATGGTGTCTCTTCGACTTGGTTGCCTGTGACTTCAGGAGTCCCACAAGGCTCTGTTTTAGGACCACTACTCTTTCTTCTGTACATTAATGATTTGGCTGACAACCTCAATTCTGACTGCAGATTATTTGCTGATGATTGTACCTAATTAAGGCGAGTCACATCACTTCATGATTGTGCCAAGCTGCAGGCTGACCTTTTGAAATTGTACAGATGGACCCAAAGATGGCAGCTTCATCTTAACATATCCAAATGTAAGGTATTGTGTATATCCAATAAGAGAGCACCACCTTATATGGCATATACAATCAACAATGCCACGCTCGAGTGGGTTAACTCTTACAAATACCTTGGCATAAGGATCACAAGCCACCTGAGATGGAGCGAGCAGCGTCGAGATGCAGCCTCAAAGGCCATGAAGATTCTTAATTTGTTGAGAAGAACCATGCATGGCACTAGCACTGAGGCCAAGAAGCGAGCCTTTGTAATGCTGGTGAGGCCACATCTTGAGTACGCGGCCCCAGTGTGGTCTCCCCACGTACAGAGGGACATCGAGACCCTTGAGCATGTGCAGAGAAGAGCTGCCCATTGGATATGCTCCAAGTGGGACAGGACCAACCGGAAATGGAGCAAGACATACGAGGAGGCTCAGAAGGAGCTGAGCTGGCCTTCAATCCGTGACCGCCACATATTTCTTACCTTTTGTCAGATATTCAAGATCATTCATTCCCTAGACTGTATTAATTTTGACTCTTACCTCTCCTACTCAAGTAGACCATCCCGTAGCCACAATCAAACTTTCCGCTGTGTACCATCTAGATTAAATTGTTACAGATTTTCATTTTTGGGGCCGTATATATATATATCTGTCACAAAATGGCGGCGCTCAGGTTTTCATGAATTTACCAAGCTTTTATTCGCTTTATCTTCATTTGCGCAACCATTTGATCGAATTAGAAGTATTCAAGAACACATCTTTATAATACTAAGCCATCGCCAAGCCTGCGCAGGACGTTTTCGAGAAGAAACAGCCGGAAAAAGAAGAGGTCCCGTAACAAAGTGGCCGCCCTGGAGCCGTCTGTTCACCCGGTTAGAAATCGTCTTTGTTATCATTTCTTCCTTTACCAAACGAACGAAAGTTGTTCACGAATAGTTTTAAGAAGACTAATGTTGCTTAGAAGCTTAAATAAATCTTACTTGCGGGTTACAGCTCCAAATGCTACCAAGGCTGAACGGCCATTTTATGAACGCTCTCGCATTGTTCTGCACGTATATAATACGAAGACTAACTAGCTAGCTGGATTAGAACAGTTAGGTATCAGAGTACACTAAGCTGTGTAACTGCAGGGCTCTCTCCTGTGCAAATCATCCAAACACTTAGCTAATTAATGCAACTTCCCATGCAATTGCCAACTAATAAACCCTGATGCATTCATGCAAACCTCTGTGTGGTGCATCCTGGGGTCATTCTAGGAATTAGAGTGATGCTATATGGCATGACAAATGTGGGCACTATTACTAGCAAGTAGTTCGAGTTTGGGGCGCCCCATCGGCGCCCCACGAGTTTTTTAACTCGAAATACTTGTTTATCAATGCTCCCTTTTTGTGGAATAGTCTACCTCCCCAAATTGTTAGTACTGAATCCTACTTATTATTCAAGAGTCGCATGCGCAATCATTTACTTCACTCTAATTGTTGACACTGACCACTGTCACCACTCACCCCATGGTTACTGTATATCTCACCCTTATAATTGTTTTCAATCCCACTGTAGATATGTCACACTCCCAATAGTTCTATTATCATGTGCTTTGTTGTAATTATGCTTAGGGGAACACACCTACAGGCTTTGCCTTCTGTGTGACCCTTTCCCCATTGAGGATAAAATTCATAATAATAATAATAATAATAATGTTTAAGCAGTGTTTCCAAAATGTAGAATACGAATAGAGGTCAGCATTGGAGCTATGTGGAAATAGAGGTGCTATTGGACATATCTAATGGCAAAAAGCTTAAAGTGTAGCTGTGTGGCACTTACTGCAACAATTCAGTATTCAGAAAACGTTCAGAAAAATTTGTAAGCGCTTAAATTATTGCGGGATTAAACTTTCGCGGATTGCAGTATTACACACTATTCGCGAATTTTATTTTTGCAGATGAGGGGTCGTTCATATTTTATTGCATATATACACTACAGATCTATACTACTACAATGATAAGGCTCTAATAGTGTCTGCGGAAGAGATGAGCGCTCGTGCTTGGAAAGTAAGAGCGTAATGATGCATCGACACTATTCTGCTCATCGATTTTGTCGACTCATAGTGCATTTACTTATCATGATCATTACAGTTTTCCAGTATAGCAGGTGCACAAAGTAGAACAATGAAGAGAATACCGTGTAGGGGGTGTAGTGGCAGCTAGAACCCAGTAAAGTTGTGGCATCGTTCTGCTTTCTCATTTCACCATACTATCGATTCGCTGAAGCCTTCACATACCTGTTAGGCGTCCATTCCCCATCCCACCCGAGTATCTGTTCATGTACCTGTGAACTGTCAGCTACTGAGTGTCAGTCCTTATACCCGGGGACATCACAAAAAGCCTGAAAGACAACACTCTTCGTTCGACGTCCATTTCCAACAGTTACACAACACTTCATTGCCCAAATGTTTGTGGATTTAATTATTTGTGGATGGCTACCCGAACTGCGAAAACTGTGAAATTTTAGTCCCGCGAAAATTTAAGTGCATACGGTATCTAGTAACAAAAAGCTTAAAGTGTAGCTGAATGGAACTTGCTGCAATGATTTAGTATTCAGAAATTGTTCAGAATATTCTGACAGCCCTTGGATCTCGTGGTTTTGACCAAACAGTGTTGAGATAAGATAACTGAAAACGTTAAAATGAAGTACAATGACATAATTGACAAACAGAGGAGGACTGGAGCAGGCATTGAATCTGAAGAATAGGGATACTTTTCCTCATAACATTTTGAATAACATGAGCTGTAGTGAACACATCTGTACTTCTTGAAATTGGAATTCCAGTACTCCAAAATCCACGGGGTTTTACAAGAATTCCAGGCGCAACTTCGTCTAATGCATCAGCTGCAAAGAAGACCAAAAACAGTGAGTCTAGAATACCATGAAAAGAGGCTGACAGCACTTGTCATCTTCCCAAGATGAATCTTGAAGGAAGAAAAGAACGCTGTCAAAAGTGGAGAAAGCAGACAAGGATATACAAAGCAACAGCATTGAAAATGTAATGAAGCAATGACGTGGCCTGAAAGACACTAAACTTTCTCTTGGTAGGAGATGTGCAAAGTGAGAAGAAGCAGAAAGACAAGATAATGAAGGAGATTTGAGAAATGGATTTCTTATGTTGTATACGCTACTCGCATGCAATGAAATTGAATTAACAGGTAGCACCATCTGTACAACATGCACAGCATGCACCATCCGTGCAGCACACTTCACCTATGCCGCGAGCATCATCTAAGAGGTTGATGTCAGTGGCTGTCATTATGGCTACAGTTGGCTCTCCATTCGGGTGGGATGGGCTGGGACAATAACATTTGTCCTTTATATGGGCATGTCCTTCACCCTCTGACCCGTATCACTTTGTTCGAAACAGAGCTCTAGCCTAGCCTTTATTTGTTACTGTTTTCACTCCCTGCATGAGCGACTTTCGTCTGTTTTGAGCAAAGTGATGATTAACACCACAGGACGTGCAGCCATCAGTGATGCTGAAAGGAGACTACTTATGTGATGGTGCACGGGGTATTCCCATACCCATAGATTTGGCAGCCAGCCAGTTTGATGCCTCTTCCATCTTCACCCAGCCCTTGTGTCCCTTCTCACCCTTCAAGACACTGAAGTCACTGCACTCTGGATTAAACCAGAGACACCAACAAAATTCAGATGCACCTGAAAAAGGAATGGAACTATCATCATAGGGAGAAACAGCAGATAGCAGTGACTGCCCTGAAGGAAACACTCTTGGCTGCCCTTCAGAAATCTCTGGAACTACGGTATGTTTCACAATAAAGTTACTGCCCAATGCCCGTACTTACTGATACGGGTACGGGCGTCCAACGGATGCAGGAACAGGCATCTGAGACAAACAGGTACGGGCGTCCAACAGAATTAGAAACAGGCGTCCGACTGAATGGCACATCAATCGTTCCGCGAACATATCAAACAATTCGCACCTTCTAGTACTGATTGGGTGCTTTATGAAAACGGACTACTTTGGCTACGGGGTGAACTTACTATTTTTTTGCGGACCGTCCGTGTTGGCTTGGATGTGTACAAAAGATAGGGACAGCAATTACGGACCACTACGCACCTAAAATGTGGACGCAAACATAGAATTTGCCTAAAGTAATGCGGACGTCTGGACGTAGATTTGTGTGCATTTGGCAAAATTGGGGCTCTGAACATAGTGCCACAGTATATACGCGAAAGAACCCTTTCCTACTTTGTTCCCAGTAGGGTAGGACAGAGTGAGGAGTGACTCTTTGTATTGGCGGCAGATGGCACTGTCTTTGGGAACCCGTGATATTAGCACTGCGATGCGCTGTGCCACATGCCAGCTACGATGCACAGGCTTAGAATGTGGCATTCAACTAGGCCATTCAACATAATCAGTCTATCCTAGAGGAAGTGAAGTGGTATAGGAAAATGGTTGTGTGCCTACTTTTGTACCGAAAGCTCTCTGTCCTTCCTTAACCCTAACCTCAAAACCTTGCCAACATTACCCTAAGAAGGCCTTATCAGGAGATCAGTCGTCATTGGTTGTCTATTTCTACATTTTGCATGAAAGTTGGCTGACTCGCGCAAATTCCCTTAAAGGTGACATTGCTCCAGCCCTTTTGTAATAGATAAGTTCTTGGCTCACCTTGGCTGCCGGTTGATGCAAGGTATAAAGATAGTCCTTGCTTTCGATTTCCATCGTAAAGATGCAGTTAAAGCATGATTCCAGGATGTCTTTTCTTCGCTCAAATCCTCTGTCATCTTTTGCTCATAGCCGCAATAAAGGATTAGCAGTTTGAGCATGTCAGCAAACACCATCGCATGATAGCATCTCAAACATACGTATTTGTTGTGAAAGTGCGTCAATTGATCATGTGACTAGAACCAAGTTACAATGCAGATTAAATGTCGGTTATATATAATTATGGTGAACATAAGTAGTCCGTGTGTTAGTGATCTACTTTGCCACCTAGCTCAGGGACTGTATAGGATTACATGTGGAAGGCACACATCCTGCTGTTTGCTAGCACCAACTCTTCGTTACTGTCTCTAATGTCAGCCATGCTCACTTCTGAAAGCCTGGATGCATGCCTTGCCTGCCAAGCAATGCTGTACATGCCCAATGCATAATGTTGAATCTGATTCACTGATTGGTAATATGCATATGTATATACGTATGGTGTAAGTTTGCGTTCTTCAAGGGACCTACGTACATGTGTAGCTAACAGTTTACTGTAGACTGTTATGTTGTTATAATGCATGAATTATGATACTAATTAGCTAATCATCATTACCCTTCTTCCCAACAGGCTGGTTTGTGTGACCCCTCCACAAGTAAGCGACTTATCATTGCCTTGGAGTCTGATTGTGTGTACATGTACATGCGTTCAGAGGCAAAGGAACATGTACGTGACACTTGTCTCCAGTTTGGTGTTGTAAACTGTGGGGATAGTACGGTTGAGACCACATACCATCATGCGGAGAATCGTGAAGGGGGAAAATTTGTGTTGAATGAGCTAGCTCCACGATCTGGACATCCCTACGATTGTTTAAGTGTATATGAAGCCTTTGAGAGGCTTCTTGAACAAGTCTTTGGGGCAGATTTGCATGGAGCATTTTTTGAGCAATTGAGGCAGAAGTACCCTGCTGCGTGTGTGAACTTGAGAGAGCAGCTAAATGGAAGTCTCTCAGTGCTTGACAGGAAGGGAGATACTGATAATGTGTACTTTTATATCACCAAGCAGTTTTATAGGTGTTGCCAGCAAATCACCGGTAAAGATGCCTTTTCATTACTGTCTCGGTCAAAAGTTGATGGTATTACATTGTCATGTAATAGACAAATGCAGGTACGTACAGACCTCATCAGAGCACTGCTTCAGCCTATAATTGATGCTGTTTGCAAATGCCTCAATGCAGACTTGGCTCAACATGCTCTATCAAACGTCAGGACTTTGTTTATTATTGGTACCTTTTCAAGGAAAGAGTATTTCCATCAATCTGTTCGTGACAGACTATCCACTAGACTTCTTAAGGAAAACATTATTCATCCCCGTGACGGTTCTATTGCTGTCGTCAAAGGTGCTGTGCTGTATGGGATCAATCCAAGCATTGTGCAAGTGGCTGCCAAATCGTATGGTCTGGGTGTGGTACAACCTTTTAGTATGAAGCACTCTGAAAGTAAGGCAGTGTTCTATAATGGTGTGAAATATTGTGAGGACTGCTATGAGGAATTTGTGGAGTGTGGGCAGATTTGTAGCATTGATGAGCCTATTTTGAGGCTGCGTTCTCCAGTTGAACCTGATCAGCACAGTATGTGCATCAAGATTTACAGTGCACCACATGCAGTCAACTATGTTGATGACCCAGGATGTGAGTACTTGGGCTGCATTGTTGTGAACATGCCAGACCTCAAAGGTGGAACGGATCGATGCGTTCACATTGAGATTGAGTTTGATGGTTCGGTGATTCATGTTGTCGCTAAAGATGAAAACACTGGCAATTTATATGATCTATCGCTTGAATTAGCATATGCACTCTGTGGTAGTAATGCATACTAGCTATCCAACTAACACTGTACCACTTTACAACAGTAGTTTCTCATTGAACTCTTATATAAGTATATAAACGCTGTTGCTTAATGTCTTGTGTGTACCAGGCATACGTACATTACTTGTTGCGAATGAGATATGTAGCTGTGTACATGTATACGTATTAGTGTATGTGTTTGCGACATCGACATGCGTGCAATTGTGTATCTCGTTTGAAGTATGCATGCTAGTTACAGGAAGACTATGCAATGCATCCATTCACAGTCTGCATGAAGACTAGTAGTTTCAGAAGTGTGCAGGAGCAGCCAAAAGGTGCTTATTAGTAACACAGGGCGACAGTTTGTTGCAAACTTGCATACACAGACTAGGCCTGATTATACTGCATACCTGTCTGCCAAGTACTGCAACAGTGATGAGAATGTGCAAATTAAAAGCAACTTGACGCATAACCAACCCTGAGAAGCTTTGAAGACCTGGCAGAGTGTATATCTAATATACAACTGGTGCCAGACATTTCCAACAGGTGGTGTTGGTCGACCAGCTGGGCTTGTGACAGCAAAGTAGGCTATGACGAAGAAGAGGGAAAACACCCTCCCGTATAGGATGGTGCCGCTCTTCATGCGCCTGGGCAACATCACACTCCGCTCCGTCAGATATGATGAACATACACGCAGCTGCAGCACTGCAGACAATGGCCGTTGTGGACTTCATGTAGCGAAACATCCGACAGCCATTTTCCCGGAAATGAACCAAGCCAGGCACGTATAATTTAATAATGCGAAGGTACCAGGTTGAAACCATTACTGGCATACGTGAACTGGCTAATCTATATGGCAAACTTTCTCACACCAGCCATTTGCCTATATCATAATTATGTACACAAGACAGCACGCCACTGATCATGAGAGGATGGTGTTGCATTAGCAACACGTTTCTCTTGACAGGTAGCTAGCTACTTAAGTATTTGTAAAACTGACTTAGCAAGCAAGCTAGTCTTTCATCCTGCCATCGTCATCATCTAACAGGATAACTACTAGTCTATTGAGCTCAAAGATCTCTTTCACATCTCCCTGCCCTACATCCAGTTAAGGTGAAATGCGAAAGAGGTCTAGCTTGATTGACTAGTTAACTACTGATGCCAACAAAAAGGTAGCAGAAAGGGGCTGGTTGCTGGTGGTGGTGGCTATGCCAGTCTAGCTAGAGTGGGCTCGAGCCACTATGTATAACACGTCTCCACAGCTCCTCCTCGTAGCGGGAGGCCAGCATGTAATTAATGTAATACATCCACCGTGGAAGAGTCAAATGTGCATAGCAATTTAACTATAACTGGTGTCTCTGTATCACTCCTGCTAGTACATCCAACAGGTGGTGTTGGTCGACTTCAGCTGGGCTTGTGACAGCTTCAGCAAACCGGGCCACAGTAGCAACAGTGGCATGATCGTCGGTCCACTTGAGCAGCATTTGATACGCCTGCTCTCGAGCATCCAGAGAGTGGTTATACTCGATTGCTTCCACATCAGACCGAGACACTCCCAAACGTTCAGCAAGTGCACCCCATGGCAGGCGTACCTGACTTGAAACATGCTTCAAAACGAATTCTCGCTTGCTACCAAAAGATAGGAAAGACCTGTAGTCTCTGAACAAGTTCCCAGAAGTGACATCAGCATCTGGAGATCTTGTTTGTGGCTTTGAGCTAATTGTGTTGCCCACTGGCAGAAGAGGCTGAAACACATCCTCAAAGAGATCTTGCAGCTCCAAATCACTGGAGTCTCCAATGCACCCACTTAAAAACGGATACTGCACTGCATAGTTTCGCCGACCTTGAAGAATTAAAGGAATTAAGCTGACATTCCTCCTTTGCCCGAGGAAGAGGGGAATGAAGGTGAGCTTTGGGTCTTCAACAAGCCTGCAAACGATGTGCCCAGGTAGATGGGGTGTGTTAGGATCCAGTGGAGTGGGTAGTGAGTTGCTCACCGCACCAGCCATCCTGCCACCGCCACTAGTACACGTAGCATTACACAAAACACCGGCGGTACTGGCGTGGTTAGCGGAAGAGAATTGGATCTGCCTACATTCGTCGATACCTTTCTTCACTGCTTCACTGAAGTGAGGCGAAATGAAGCACACAGTAACGAGGGCCTCCCTGATTGCCTCTTCATACCAGCTGTGCCAGTCAGTAGTCCTCCCGCCCGAGATGGGCTCAAGAGGCTCATCGGCCGTTTGGATGCTGTTCCGTGGAACGCCGTTTTCCACTAGTAGACGAACGAAATCATACACACAACGCGGAGTACACACACGCCTTGAAACGTGTCTTTCTTTTTCGATCTCAGTTTCTGACTCGAATAAATATGAATAACATAGAAATACTTTTTTCATCTTCTCTACTCTACTCCTTGGACAGCCATTTTAGTTTCGACCGGTGATTGAGGGGTTTCCCCTTACAGCGAACAAAATGGCTGCTCCTCTACCGATTGAAGAGGAATTTCGTGGGCCACCCACACCACTTATCGAGCGATACTTTACGACTTACTATGCTGTTGGTGCGTCTGCTAGAGTATATAAATGTACGACTTTATATGTTTTTTTTTTCCACACAATAATGCACATGTCAAACATAATTATAGTTACAACAATATTCGTTCATTGTTTATAGCATGCATTGTACAGTGGATCAAATAGTGGTTTAATAAGTAAGATGTCCTTCTGTGACAGCCAGATGAATGCTGTCACAGGCTCTGCTTGCATGATTGGCACTTGATCGAGCTCCACGAAGGCACATGATTGCTGCTCTCATCAGAGAGAAGCTGATTTTGCACCGGATCAGTCCCATTGTTGCTGCATATCTGGTCTGTCGTTTGGTGGATAGGAGGTGGGCAAGACGGGCATAAAATGTCCGGGCAAGCCTTCCCATTCCGCCAGAGGTGCTGAACACAAGTGGAGTGAACGTTCCATGTTCCACATCCAAGATTCTCTGTTCATAGGCCCGCTTCTTCTTCTTCTCCTCGCGTTTATAGCAGGATTCAAGGGATGACCGTCTATACGTCTGCGCGTTAGGATTGAACACCTTAATGTCAAAAAAATGCGCATTGATGCGTAGATCCCCAGAATCCTCTTGTTCTGATGTCCGATCTTGCATGATCCTCTTGATTTGCAGACAGATGGTTGAAGGTCTCACCTCCCAACGTCTGCAGAACTGGTTCAATGCAGACATCAGGGCACACTTCAGCGAGGAGGTTACCTGTAAGATCCCTAAGCTCATTGTGCCTGATGGTTGGGAAAGCACCCTTGGGGCAGTTGAGGGCATGGTCGACAGAGAAAGAACTGCCACATTCACACTTTCCTGGCAGGCGGTGTGGAAGCCACCCATACCTCAGACATAAGGCATCCTGGAATTCCCCTTTGTGTATTGCAAAGCCTTGATCTTCGATAGGCAGTGCAGTCAGCCAGGTTGATGATCCTTTCTCAGCCGCAAGTTCAACAGATCTTCTCAAGTTGTCAGACAATGACATGCTCAGCATTTCGTCTTTGGACTGCTCTCTTCTACTTCGTTTCAGGCTAGATTTCCTTTGGATCTGTTCAAATTCAACATCCTCACTATATTGAAACTTAAGCTCAATCAAAGGTTGTGTGACATCAATGGACGCATCAAATTGTTGGTCGGCTATACACGTCGGATTTATGATTCCCAAGCCTCCATTGTGACAAGGTAGGGCAAGGAGTCGGCGCTCTTCATCGGTGACTGCATCTCGTCCCGTGATGATTGGTATGAATTTGTTACGAAGAATGTGTTCCAAAGGGGTCATCAAAGGGGCAATCCCAGGTGTAGTTCGCATTAGGTAGGTCCATTTACTAATGGCACCATGGGTGAGTGCAGAGTAGGCAGCTTGTGGCTCCGTCTTGGCAATTTTGCAAAGTTGTTCCAGCTCATCAGCAAATGTGGAGATCTTAGCCTTCACAAACGCCTCAAGGAACTCATCACTGCCCAAGACTGATCCCAGGTGCCTGTGACCCGCAGATGTTATGTTGATGCCGTATCCATTAAAGATGTCTTTGGCCTTTTCCAAACACTGCTCCTTCACCAGTAGCCAGGTCTTTGATGGATTGGGGTGATAACCGTAAGCTGGGCCCAGCTCCTTTAGTTTCCGCCACCACTCCCTCAAGAACTCGACTCTACCTCCAGCCGAAGCATCATCCGCAAACCACAATTGTCTGCAGAGACCATCTAGATGACTGATCAATGGGAGTATCGCAATGCCATAGATGGACATTGACAAGGGGTCGCCTTGAGTGGTACCCTCTGAGGACTGGATGATCTCCCCTTCAATATGCATGTCCGCGGCATTACGGTACATGTTGGTGGCAACAACTGCTAGGGATGGACAGAGAGCATGGATGTTAATCAATGCAGCCTTGCGATTTAACGCATTAAATGCGTTGGTGGCATCAACAAGTAGGATGGCATCGGTGTCCTCTTCCTGGAAGATACGCCTCATGGCATGAACTCCAGCTTCACATCCCGATGTCTGTCCAACACAGAGCTGGATGTTTCCTGCTGCTGCTTTAATGTCCCTTTCAATGACTGATAGAATGGCTTTGCTGATGATTCGCCTAGCAACCTCCCCAACACCAATAGGCCTGACCCCTGGGTGTTTGTCCAAGGCAATCAACCGGCATGCCGTGAAGCTGACAAGGGTACTAGGATCCACATAAGTAGAGGCTATTCTCCTAGCAACACACGACATACTCCAACATAGCTCATCAGATGCCCTCCCAAAGGAAGTACACATCCTCCTGAAGCCTCTTGCATCAACTCCTGATGGTCCAGCAGAACCATCAGTCTTCATGGCAGCTTTTCGAATGGCTTCACAGTCTAGTGATTCAAAAATTACAGAGTGAAACTGCATGGTACCTGAATCTTGCACTATCGACTCAGAGTTGACATCTTGGCCTGTCGGATGTTTTTCGCGAAGGACGTCCAGTACAGTCCTGTCTTCACCAGCTGGATCATGAATGGACAAGGGTGCCCCCTGGAACTTTGCCAGAAGTCTTAAGGCTGACTTTACCTTGCCTTGTTTCATCAGCCTTGCAAACGATTTGGTAATTCGATCAGCTTCATCAGTGTGTTGTTGTTGCCTCAGCCTTTGCTGTATTGCTCTGCCTTCCACAACCAAAGCTTGAATATCCCCATCATCCCATAAAGACATGCGTCTTTGTAGGCACTTAATGTGATCTTTGACTCTCGAGTTGCGAGAAGGTTTCTGTAGGAGCAGCTGAGGCAATACCATTGCCGCCTTCAGAGCAATCGATTCTAAAGGCGTGGACTCTCCGAAGGATTTGAACAAACGGGCCATTTCCAGGACAAAACGCTCACCAATCTTTCCAGACGGAAGCATAAAGATGTTCCTCTTCCAGCGAACAATCTCTTCATACGCTGCGCGGATGGCTGTAGAAAAGGCCTCGCCACTAACCGACTCACTCCACTGGAAACTCGGGTCTAGGGCTCTTACAAAATCAGGGATGCGGCAATCATCGTTTGACTTGTCCACATTCGAGATTTGCGAGGTACTGTCCACATCCATGGTCTGCGAACTGCTTTCACTGGCGATGTTCTGGCATTTACCGACCCTCGAAGGTCCACAACTCACACATGTCTTGCCGTTCCTCACACATCGACATCTCACACATCTCCCACTGCTTGTGCACGCACAGCAGGAGCTCATTTCTTAACTTGGGCTCAACAGGTTGGTTGCTTAAAGCGGACTCCAAAGGTTGGGAAAGGCACAGTAGAATCTCTCGAGGTCAATCGTAGAGAATCTCGCCCGAATCTCAGCTGTCAAATCACTGGCGCCCACTTTATATGTTTTGCGTACTAACTTGCAAGCTGAGCAAGTGTAGCGTTTCCTGCCACAATGACAGGACAGCAGGCACTTAGCTACACCCCAAATTAAGATTAATTGGTTACCTGACTGAATCTGTACTAGTGAGTGGTAAAAGGTGATTAATGTCAGTGTATAGATTGATCGTTAGCGGGGAATCATTCACTCACTGGCGGCTAGTTCATTTGCACCACTGGATGGTCTGCTGTGGAATGGAGCTCGGGCCCCATGGAGGATCATGATTGCCAATCTCAATAAGCTGAAACTCAACACACATTGCATTCAACCAATGACATGGTAGTAGGGTTGGTCCCTCTTTGTCGCAATTATTCTTAATTTTTGGGGTGTAAGTGTATGGTGTCTTGTGATTGTTGCATGGAAACAAGTGAGCATTTTTGGCCCCACGTATGACGGCTTCAGGCACATATAAGGTAGCACCAAATTCTGCAAGATAAAGTGAGCCCTAACCCTAATCCTAACCACTAATTCTAATCCATGCAGTCCATACTGTGTAATGAAATTCATTGTTGAATTCCCTTTATACGCGCCATGACCCAGCATGGCTATGCATGTGTTGATAGCTAATAGATCCGCGCTTGTCTATGGTTAAGCGTGTGTATGCCTTGGTTTAGATGTGAAGGGTCGACAAGGGGAAGATCAGTGTGTACTGCAGCATTCAAACAAGTAAGATGTTGCTTGCTAGCCACGTATGCATGGAAGTACTTCAGGTAGCTGTATTCATTTTGTGAAGTGGAGTTTCAGAATTTTGTGCATGTACCACATGACTGTACACTACTCATTTGTCTTGCCCAATCATACTGTGTCTGTACAAGCGCACTGTCTTCACAAATCCCGTGGTTGGTTTGTAGGCTGTGCATGGTCTGTCTCAGCCAGAACCACCCCGTAATGGAGGAAGACATTGTGGGAGTGGACTTCTTCCATGACTCCAAGATCGTCCTCTCGGGGAAGATGAAAAATGAGTTGCTTACACTAAGTGCTTCCAAGAGTAGATAGTATCTCTTAAACATCTACTCTTGTTGCTTTGTCTCCTTCTCTTCGTCTTGCACAGGGCAGTCAGAGACTCACCCCCTCCTCACCACTGTGCTTTGTGCAGTGCAAGGAAGGCCGCAAGTACTGTTTGTACAGGTGAGATAGAGTGTAGCTGTTGAGTCCCCCACTGCATGACCAGTGACTACCAACCATCCAGCGGATAGTGCAGGCTTGAATAAGCTGTGTAGTGCACACAATTACATACATCCGCTTGCACTTGTATTGTAAAGACTATTGATGTGTGTATGTATGTATGAGTTATACCACTCTTAAGTGTGGTATCAACTAATATATATCCCGTCCCAACCAAACAGTTGCTAAACTAACCCCAGTTTATCCTGCGTGCAAGGTGTGATAGTGAGCAATAGTGATTAATCCCAAGGTGTCTAACTGCTAATTCAAACTGTGTTATAAAATGGATAACCCACAGTCATATCCCACGTTTACCCAGGTAGCGAGATATATATTGCAGTTATACCATTGGCTGCAGTTTTACATGCGCTTACGTACAGTGTTAATATGAGGCCAGAATGAGGTGCCACTACGTACTGGTAGCAAGCTTTGGTCATCTTAGTCTCTTTCACTCTCTGCCTCTCATGTGCAGTTGCATCAAAGGGTCTCTTCTTGAGGTGAATGAGCAGCTCTTGAGTGACCCTTCACTACTTAAGTCAAAGGTAACCTGTACTATTGGGTAGCAAATGTGCATGCAGCAAAGGATGTGTCCTATGGAGCTATGGACATCATGAGGATTTTGTTGTAAACTGAGTAGGCACCTTTGAGAGAGATTTTATTTATCACTGGACAATATTGTTGGTCCCATTCCTTGGAATATATAGAGAGATTGTGGAAGTGTTTGCTTCATATTATTAATACCATATTGTACACTGTAAGCAGTATAATAATAACAAGATGTCTATCACATTCAGCAATCAGAACCCTCCAATAGGTGATCTAATCTCGCTACTTGCACCCTCGCTATAATAGTAGTTATGAAATTTATTTCCACTTCATTTGTTGCAAAGGGCTCGCCACTCCCCATCCTTTACTGTGTGTACATGTCGCAGTATACAACTTTGCTGTACATGTATATATGCAATGGGCACTTATATTGTAACACGTACAGCAGTGAAGTATGTTGTCAAAATATAATCTGGCCAAATCGCGAAATCACGATCTTTAAATCTGCCTCCTACCTGACTAGCAACAGTCACAATCCTGAGTCTTGTGCACTGCCTCCTAGTAATGCCAGTAATTGTATATCTCCAGTGTCACTACCATGCTCAGCTGAAGTACCTTTACAGTTTGTCCTCAAAATGTGACAGTATGAAATAATGCCCTGTACACCATTGCAAGTGTCCTGGGTAGGGCATGCTGGTCCCAGGCCACACACTTGAGCTCTGTCATTATTCATGTGCTGTGGAGCATATAGGATATCCACTGGTGGTGGATGTAATTTCATTTACAGCTGTATCCCATAGCTGTTCCCAGGTCAAACTAATCACTGATGGCTTCTGGTCCCCAAAACACAATCCACATGAAACCTGTGGTGCACATGGTACCCATACTGCAGAGTTGATTGACATGAAAGGTCACATCAGCTTCATCAACTGTGCATACATATACACATGCACTCAAGACACTGCTTGCTCCGTAATCAGTTGTGTTACGTGAAATTGCATATACTGAAGAAATGTCCTGTCTCTTTTTCACTTGTTTCTTGTCTACTTCACAGGCCATGCAAGCCACTTAACAGATTAGTGTGAGAGTGGTGAGCTGTGCATGGTGTAACTTAAGTTGTCTCTGTGTTCCTTAACCTGTTGCAGCCCTGGAGTGAAGGCTTCATAGCACTGGTCCTGCCCAAGCTGTCTGAAGCCCACAGTGTTTGTAGTGGTTTGCTGTCAAGTGATGAGTATGCAAAGCATTTAGATGAACGTGCCACATTACGATCCAGGCCTGTTGGAAGTGAAGAGAACCAGCTGCTAGATTCAGTACTAGAGACAGGCACTAATTAATGTTTGTGAATACTCATGAGTGCACGCGTGATATGTATAGTACCCTACCACATGGCGGAAAGTTGTTCACTGTCTGTTACAGTGTTTTGTGGTTTGGTGTATCAAAATGTGATCAGCAGGTGACTGTGATCTGCTGTATGTTCTGTGAAGGCTCACAGAGTAGGTACATACTTAGGTGTACATGTGGTATGTACGTGTGAGGAAGTTCTCAGCTTAAAACATATTATGAATATTAAGATGTATACTTTGCTGTTCCCTTTATATAGGCCTCACAGGGCACTTTGGCCCTAGTGCCTGAGGCTATGTGGCAGAATAATAATAATTATATAATATATTATATATGTAGACAAGCCAACATTCTGCCAACTACGATAACCTATGGCAGGCCAGGGAGAACCCAACATGAATGACTGGTGCCATGGTTGGGGTGCATGTATGCATAATTTATGGGATAATTGGCTTAGTCTTAGTCTTCCTAAGCCTGCAGCTCTATAGAGCTTTTATGCATTTTTGGACTAGGCGCTTTCTACATGCATATGGCTGATTAAAAAGTTGTAGCTGGCATATTTGTCACACCATTGCACACAAAGCACATTGGGCAATCATTTGGGTGTATTGCATGCAGAAATGTTCCAATCTAGATGTCAACTGACAAAATTAATGATTCATTATGCACCCTTTCACTAGTGGTCAAGAGTAACCACCACGTACAAAAAAGTGCTAAACGCAAGTAATGCTATGTAGTAGGTAAGTCCACTATGACGTACCATAAATTTGTTCTGAATAATAGTTATATATCTAAATTATGCATGAGCCCTAGATCTATAGTGAGCTATACCCAGTTGTTCTTACAGATCATGTTCCTATGTATAGCTATCCCATGACTGGACGTTTGCATAAATTTACGTAAGTGCCTGCTGATGCTGCAGTGCGAACTCCTGAGTCGAAACTTCCATGCACAAAGCCCGGGTGGTAAGACACTGCTTCTCCTCCAAACACCAAAGACCCCAAATTTTGCCGCAAATTGCGCCGGTCAACGTTGGTTAAGCCAGTGGGAAGGTTGGAGTACATGCCGTGAAAGAACGGGTTAGTGACCCAGTCAGGAACAAGGATAGCTTTAGGTTCTGGAACACTGTCACCATAGATGGTTTGAAACAGCTCCCATATTTCTGCTATTGTCTGCACCTCAGATTGATGGGAAAGTCTCCATGCTTCATCCTGAGTGACTGTTACTAAAACAATAGGAGGATTCTCAGGGAAGAACAGATTAAGAGGCTGAATTATTGGGTAATATCCTCTTCGTAAAGAACTGTACCCAATGTACTCACTGTTGTCCCAGAAAACAGATGGAAACTCAACAAAGACTTTCAAATAATAGGTCATGCTGAAAGTGTTAATGGAACGACGTTTCCACCTTGGAAGTTTCGGAAGAAACTGGACGGTGTTGTGTTGCAGGGTGCCGATACTAAAGGTATGTATAGCAGTAGTGGCACAGTACCTTTTTAGATTGGTGGTTACACATACACAGCAATCTCTCCACTCAATTGACTGCACTGTTTCATTCAAATGCAGTCTTGGATCAGACGGCTTGAGGTACTCTTCAGCCAGCTTCCTGAAAAGAATGGAAAATCCTCTTTGATCAGTCACAAAGAAGTCATCTGGCCCAAAATCTTCTTAAGTGCTAAGGGGTATGTTCCGAAGAAGGGAGGACAAGTCTGGGGATTCTGCAAAGCAGAAGTCAAACGCAAACCACTCCCTAAACAGCTCAGCTCCAGTCTTTGGCTCCCACTGTTCAAGTCGCAGGGCTGCGCGAATAGAAACGTCCCTAGATTTTCTTTTCTTCGTCTCTGTCTCGCTTCTCTCTCGATGCGGTTATACGCTTTATTCATTCTTTTCTCCACCTTTTCCACATCATCGTCTGGAATCCTTGTACCGTCTTCTCCGTACAGCACAAGTGCGCCATAGTCTGTTAGGAAGCCTTCAAGGTCGTACTGCACCTTCAGTGGCCACAGCGGATTCACCTCAGTGTCGTTGTCTCCAAGGACTCCCTGAATCCAGCTGGCTCCAAGCTCAACGTTTACTCCTCCAAAGGGGACGGATCGCACTCTCCCTCCGATATCGGGCATTCCTTCAAGAATGATAAAGTTGGTGATGTTGTTCTCCGACAGAGTCTTGCCTGCGACGATCCCAGTGACTCCAGCGCCCAGAATAAGGACGTCTGCGTCTAATGAGGAGCAGTCTGGAGTGTCCGCAGTTGGTGCACCGCGGCGGCTCCGCAAGCCCCATGTCTGCTGCGGTACAGCTGCGGCGAGCAGGAGCAAGATCACGAAAACGCTACAACCCACGGCCATTACGGATTATGACAATGAAACAATGGACCCCGTGGGGAGTGAGCTTTTAGCTGCAGCATGCAGCCATACTTATGCAGCGTGGGAATATGAATGTGAAAAGCACAGAAAGTATAGAACGGTTCGTTGTTGGATTGCCTGTTCAGGTTAATGTTAGCATTCTGATCATGATCGCCGTGCAGTATTTATCACCATTGTCACAGATTTACGTTACAGAGCAAGCAAGCATGATTACCCTTCGCCCCACAGAAGCAGGAGATGATGCAAACATCACTTGCTGAGCTACAAGTGCTGCCTGTTTAAGTAAAGTGACGTCAGAGTTTGAGGTGTGTCTGTGCTGAGTTGGTGTCGGAGGAGGTTGTTACAATCTTATGGAGGGTGATTTGCAAGTGCTAACATTACTCCAGGGGGGTTGTTTCCTCTGTGACAGAACAATGGGGAATGTGCTATTCTGGGCTGCAGTGCCATGCAGCTATGCGCATGCAGCGCAGGAAATATGAATGCGAAGAGGCTTCTGGGACGTCTACTTCCCTGGCAATTGCCTGTTCACGTTAATGGCAGTATTTTAAATGCCTTCCAAGAATTAACTCACCATTGTCACAGATTTACGTTACAGAAAAAGCTTGCTTACCTCATGGAAGCAGGAGACTAGTTTGCTGCGCTACAAGTGCTGCCTGTTTAAGTGCAGTGACGTCAGAGTATGGGTGGGTATGTGCTGAAGTAAGTAGTGCAGGAGTAGGTTGTTACAATATGCATTAAGTGCAACACGCATTGCCGCTTGCCATTACATCCATGCACGGATGTGGATTGCGCATTTTAAGTTGACAATTGCTGGCTATTGTACTGCATGTAGACATCATTTGTATGGATTTCTGTAGATGCCTGCCGATATGTGAATGAGATATGTAATGTAATTTTTATATGAAACTCTAAGTGCATAAGGTAACTGAATAGCTGTTAATTAAGGGCACCAACTGCAAACAAATTGGAGCAAGTTGTGAAACGTGCCCATCATTGATGCTTTTCCCACTTTGTGTATAGTTCTCATGAACTCTGTAGTTGTACAAGGAGTGCCCAGTGACACCCCAATGGTGATTAATGCTGATGCGATTGTGGCTGTTGTCACTGGCAAGACCCTCCATGCAGCAGTAAACTAGACAGCTGCAGTCGACTGTACAGTCTCCAGCAACACAGGTCTCCCAGTCGGATCAGTTGTATTTGCTTGGGCCTCCTTTGGAAGTCTCTTAACAGACAGTGGTAGAGTGGAGGGTAAGTATGATATGGACAGAAATGACTCAAAGAGTCATTTGACAATTCGTAGAGAGGTGGAGAGAGCTGATGCAGGGATTTACCACTGTACATGTGTGGTTGAGAGTCCGCTGGCTACCAAAGGGCAGCTGTAGAGGTCAAAGTTGAGACGTCCAGTTGTGACACCTGTATTCTGGCCCTGTAGATGTCTATAGCTATGATTTTAAAGGATGTGAATTGCATAGCTCATTCACAGTAGGGTTTCTGTGCAGCAATATTGTCCTCATCACACGTGTGCATGCTACTTGTCATTTTTCGATACTCAATCTCATTATTATAGCATATTGCTCAGGCTCACTCCAATAACTTTGGGAGACCTTTGACAGAATTGGCCCCTAGTTGCATCAAAGGGTCTCTTCTGGAGGTGAATGAGCAGCTCTTGAGTGACCCTTCACTACTTAAGTCAAAGGTAACCTGTGCTATTGGGTAGCAAATGTGCATGCAGCGAAGGATGTGTCCTATGGAGTTATGGATATCATGAGGATTTTGTTGTAAACTGAGCGGCACCTTTGAGAGAGATTTTTTTATCACTGGACAATATTGTTGGTCCCATTCCTTGGTATATATAGAGAGATTGTGGAAGTGTTTGCTTCATATTATTAATACCATATTGTTGCAGCTTGGGTTGTTAGATCAAAGGCAGCAACTGTGCGTTATTTTTGGATAACGCACAGTTGCCTTATTTAGAAGCGTATAACGCATTGTTTGTTTTATAACGCACTGCTTCAAATGGGGCTCTTATTTATGTGTCCAATCATTGTCCAACCTAATGCAAACGTTTATTCTTACACTTCAAGAAAACATCTTTGATGTTCATCACCTTGTGGACTTTCCCATGACAGTAGACAATATGACTGTTGCAAATGTATCCCATAGTGCAAGCATGGCACATTCATGCATGCATCATTCTACTATTAATTTTGACCCACACCATGCTGCATGCCATGCTGTATAGGTAAGAAGTTTCATCAACTGTAGCTACTGTAAAATGCTCAAGTGATCATAATAACTTTGCAATTCATACAATTGCTTAACTTTTAATGGACGAATCTCACTTTATAACGTTGCATTAAAACTGTAGAAGTTGTTCAGTGCTAGATAAGCAATTTTCAAAACCCTGTCCCCTTGTGCTGCGTTTCTTTCTGCCTCCTAGGCAAGATATTACTAGTCTCACGTAACCAGACGGCTTTCGCCAGGCGCAAGCGGCCTGGCTACGCGAGACTAGGCAAGATAGACGTTCACAGCCCAGTCCATGCTTCGAAGAGTAGTTTTGGGCTGGTAGCCTGCTTGTAGCGATTCGAAGTCGTCATTGACGAAAGAACATCGTGGTGCCTTTGCAGAACAAGAAACCGGTGTTGAAGCCGCACGCTTTGACATTTCGTTCATTCTATCTCACGAAAAAAGGCGTTCGCTGATTTCTATAGTAACGTCAGTCTCGTTCATTCGGTGAATTGATTCGACGGCGAAGGGTTTGAACGTAGACCGTTCAGGCGATTTGCAACAAGCCAGTTATCACATGGCCCCTCGGGCGCTTAGCTAATTTATCGCCCTCGGGTGATAAATTAGCCAGCGCCCTCGTGGCCATGTGATAACTAGTACTTGTACACTGTAAGCAGTATAATAATAACAAGATGTCTATCACATTCAGCAATCAGAACCCTCCAATAGGTGATCTAATCTCGCTACTTGCACCCTCGCTATAATAGTAGTTATGAAATTTATTTCCACCTAATACGTTGCAAAGGGCTCGCCACTCCCCATCCTTTACTGTGTGTACATGTCGCAGTATACAACTTTGCTGTGCATGTACATATGCAATGGGCACTTATATTGTAACACGTACAGCAGTGAAGTATGTAGTCAAGAAATAATTTGGCCACACCGCGAAATCACTATTTTTTAAATCTCCCTCCTACCTGACTAGCAACAGTCACAATCCTGAGTCTTCTGCACTGCCTCCTAGTAATGCCAGTAATATTGCATCTCCATTGTCACTGCCATGCTCATGATCAGCTGAAGTACCTTTACAGTTTGCAATTGTCCTGTGTGACAGTATGAAATAATGCCCTGTACACCAATGCAAGTGTCCTGGGTAGGGTGCTGGTCCCAGGCCACACACTTGAGCTCTGTCATTATTCATGTGCTGTGCAGCATATAGGATATCCACTGGTGGTGGATGTAATTTCATTTACAGCTGCTGAGATGTATCGCATAGCTGTTCCCAGGTCAAACTAATCACTGATGGCTTCTGGTCCCCCAAACACAATCCACATGAAACCTGTGGCGCACATGGTACCCATACTGCAGAGTTGATTGGCTTGAAAGGTCACATCAGCTTCATCAACTGTGCATACATATATACACATGCATTCAAGACACTTAATTCTTGCTCCGTAATCAGTTGTGTTACGTGAAATTGTATATACTGGAGAACTGTGCTGTCTCTTTTTCACTTTGTTTCTTGTCTACTTGACAGGCCATGCAAGCCACTTAACAGACTAGCGTGAGAGTGGTGAGCTGTGCATGGTGTAATTTAAGTTGTCTCTGTGGTCCTTTACCAGTTGCAACCCTAGAGTGAAGGCTGATCCTGCCCAAGCTGTCTGAAGCCCACAGTGTTTGTAGTGGTTTGCTGTCAAGAGACGAGTATGCAAAGCACTTAGATGAGCGTCCCACATTAAGATCCAGGCCTGTTGGAAGCAATAATATAGACAAGCCAACATCCTGCCAACTATGATGACCTATGGCAGGGAGAACCCAACATTAGTGACCAGCAAAAATGGTGGCTGGGATGCATGTACGCATAATTTTGTGGGATAATCGGCTTAGTCTGCCTAAGCCTGCAGCTCTATAGAGCTATTATGCATGTTTGGACTAGGCCCTTTGTAAATGCATATGGCTGATTAAAAAAATTGTATATAGCTGTTATTTATTTGTCACACCATTGCATGAAAAGCCCATTGGCCAATCATTTGGGTGTATTGCATGCAGACATGTTCAGAACTAGATGTCAACTGACAAAATTAATGATACATTATGCACCCTTTCACTAGTGGTCAAGAGTAACCAGAAAAAATGTGTTAAACGCAAGTAATGCTATGTATTATGTAAGTCCACTATGATGTACCATAATTTTTTTCTGAATAATAGTTATGTAAATTATATGCATGAGCTCTAGATCTCTAGTGAGCTATACCTAGTTGTTCTTACCGATCATGTCCCTATGTAGCTATTCCATGTCTGGACGTTTGCAGGAATTTACGAAGTTGCCCGCTGCTGTTGCCGTGCGTACTCCTGAGCCGAAGCATCCATGTACAAAGCCTGGGTAGTCAGACACTGCTTCTCCTCCAAACACCAAAGACCCCAAAGATTGCTGCAAATTGCGCCGGTCAACGTTGGTTAAGCCAGTGGGAACGTTGGAGTGCATGCCGTGAAAGAACGGGTTAGTGACCCAGTCAGGAACAAGGATAGCTTTAGGTTCTGGAACACTGTCACCATAGATGGTTTGAAACAGCTCCCATATTTCTGCTATTGTCTGCACCTCAGATTGATGGGAAAGTCTCCATGCTTCATCCTGAGTGACTGTTACTAAAACAACAGGAGGATTCTCGGGGAAGAACAGATTAAGGGGCTGAATTATTGGGTAATATCCTCTTCGTAAAGAACTGTATCCAATGTACTCACTGTTGTCCCAGAAAACAGATGGAAACTCAACAAAGATCTTCAAATAATAGGCCAAGCTGAAAGTGTTGATGGAACGACGTTTCCACCTTGGAAGTTTCGGAAGAAACTGGACGGTGTTGTGTTGCAGGGTGCCGATACTAAAGGTATGTATAGCAGTAGTGGCACAGTACCTTTTTAGATTGGTGGTTACACATACACAGCAATCTTTCCACTCAATGGATTGCACTGTTTCATTCAAATGCAGTCTTGGATCAGACGGCTTGAGGTACTCTTCAGCCAGCTTCCTGAAAAGAATGGAAAATCCTCTTTGATCAGTCACAAAGAAGTCATCTGGCCCAAAATCTTCATAAGTGCTAAGGGGTATGTTCCGAAGAAGGGAGGACAAGCCCGGGGATTCTGCAAAGCAGAAGTCAAACGCAAACCACTCCCTAAACAGCTCAGCTCCAGTCTTTGGCTCCCACTGTGCAAGTCGCAGGGCTGCGCGAATAGAAACGTCCTTTAATTTTCTATCTCTTCGTCTCCGTCTCGCTTCTCTCTCGATGCGGTTGTACGCTTTATCCATTCTTTTCTCCACCTCTTCCACATCATGGTCTGGAATCCTGACACCATCTTCTCCGTACAGCACAAGTGCGCCGTAGTCTGTCAGGAAGCCTTCAAGGTCGTATTGCACCTTCAGTGGCCACAGTGGATTCACCTGAGTGTTATTGTCTCCAAGGACTCCCTGAATCCAGTTGGCTCCAAGCTCAACGTTGACTCCTCCAAAGGGGACGGATCGCACTCTCCCTCCGATATCGAGCATTCCTTCAAGAATGATAAAGTTGGTGATGTTGTTCTCCGACAGAGTCTTACCTGCGACGATCCCAGTGACTCCAGCGCCCAGAATAAGGACGTCTGCGTCTAATGAGGAGCAGTCTGGAGTGTCCGCAGTTGGTGCACCGCGGCGGTTCTGCAAGCCCCATGTCTGCTGCGGTACAGCTGCGGCGAGCAGGAGCAAGATCACGAAAACGCTACGACCCACGGCCATTACGGATTATGCACAATGGAACAATGGACCGCGGTGTGTGAGCTTTTTTGGCTGCAGGATGAAACCATGCTTATGCAGCGCGGGAAATATGAATGCGAAAAGCTGGCTTCTGTGAAGTTTGCTTAACCCACCACTAGAAAGCACAGAACGGTTCGTTGGTGGATTGCCTGTTCAGGTTAATGATAGCATTTCTAATCGCCTTGCAGTATTTATCATCATTGTCACAGATTTACGTTACAGAGCAAGCAAGCACGCTTACCCTTTCTTCCATGTGAACACCCACCTGCTGTGAGATTGGTCTTGGATTACAACAGTGGAGAGGTCCACGTTGACCGCCTCATCAACAGGAATCATCCACGGGCTCACTGTGGATATCAGCGTAACATTAATTCACCAGACGGATGGCTCCCTGCTCTTTGCTGTACGTATATAGGCTGCATGAAGTGGACAGATGTATGTGCTGTAATGTTGCTTGTATGGGGTGTCATCTGTGTGGTCACTGTCAGCCAGAATGGTGAACGCACTTTGTTCTAACAGTTCTAACAGAATTTGCCACACCCCTGCCCTTATGTGTATACTTGTGGCATGCATCATGCAGTATACATGCATACTTCTGTGTGTGTGTGTGTGTGTGTGTGGGTAGGTGGGTGGGTGGGGGGTATTGTAGTGTCTACGGGTGTATGTAGCAATGCTTTACTTCACTAATTAACCGCCTAATTAACAGGAACACCACAATGCCATTCTTCATCCACGGGCTCACTGTGGATATCATTCTAATGTTAATCCACTAGACGGACGGCTCCCGGCTCTTTGCTGTATGTAGGCTGCATGAAGTGGACCGATGTATGTGCTGTAATGTTGCTTGTATGGGGTGTCATCTTTGTAGTCACTGTAGGGCAGAATGCTGAACACACTCTGTTCTAACAGAATTTGCCACACCCTGCCCTTATGTGCATACCTGTGGCATGCACCATGCATCATGCTTCTGTGTGGGTATGTGGGTGGGTGAGTGGGGTGGGTGGGGGGTTTTGTAGTGTCTATGGGTGTATGAAGCAATGCTTTACTGTACTTGCTGCCCTTTGTCTTATATATGCAGTCCAGCGTATTGTGCACTAACAATGTGTGCCTGCTTTATATATGTATGTTGTATTCTTCTTTTGTATCTACATATAGCTTTCTGCTTATATTACGCTCTTTCAACTTGCAATTGAGATTGTTCCTCTCATAAGGATTCCCATCAACCAATCCTCCTGTTCTCCACCAGACAGCTGTGTTGTGTGGGCCACAATTGCATATGACCTGAACACTCTAGCTCAACAGCACCTCAGCAACATTGCTACTGTCACAGAAGTGTGTGCCAGATACTCCACCTGTTCTGGCGTTGTCTGCTCCCTGAATGCCACATTGGATCGAACATCTACCTATCACCTTAATGTGGAGGTCCTCCCATGCTTGGAGCTGCCAGCTGTTCACCTGTTGTTTGCTGACAATTCAGGAAACATGTATTATGAACACAAATTCAATCGGAGCATTGTGGATTCTTTTCGGATACCTGCTTCAAAAGTTTTCAATGTCTCAGTCACTCTGAACGTCACAGTACACCAACGGCCAGGAGCGGTAGCCTTTGCAGTGAGTTTGCCATTCAGTTTATGTAAAAATAGTAGTTCCTTAGTTTCTATAAATTATGTATAATTGTTTTGATTCTTTCTGTGTAATCATTGTTTAATTTACATAATGTCGACTGTAAGAGGCAGTGACAGTACCTGTTAACTCTGTCACATAGCTCTTTTCTCCCCTCCCAATCTCCCTACTCTTTGTCCAGATCACCATTGATGTTCCCATTGTCGGAGCAATAGTTGTACCTTTGACAGAGATCCCTGTGGATGAATCAACATGCTTCAAGGGTATATAATTATATACATAATATCATTTGCATGCATATATATACATGTATATATAATTATACTAGCAAGAGAACCAAGCTGGTATCTATGTCAGTAGCTTGTACAAAACAGTAGGCAACTTGCCTTATCAACTAAAATGGTGCTAACAGTGGCAGCAGGTGAAGTGACAGTAGATTTTTGATGAATGAAAGAAAGAAAAGTTATATAAAATTAAATGAAAATAAGGGGCTTATGTAACTGAATATAAAATTTAGGGGACAGTTTGGGCATGCAAGTGCTCTGGTAAAGTCTATGAAGAAAACAATGAACTGTAAGTGGGGACAATATGCCAGATCGCACCCTCACACACACACCTCAATAGAAATTATGGCACTTTGTCCCCACTTTGCAGCTCATTGTTTTCTTGATAGACTTTACCAGTGTACCAATGTGCCAGTGTTTCATTTTTATCCATCAGTAATCACCAGTCACCGCATGGTTGTCGAAATGTTTGGCATTATCATTTAAATATTGGCTAGTAGCTCTGCCAGTGTGCCCAGCCTGCAGCATACAGGCTCTTGTCCTTATCCTCAGACGTTCAGCCTCCAAGCAACCTTCAGACATCCAATATGAAAAGGCGCCGTGTCTCCTACAGATTTAGTGCATCACCCACTGTTGGAGTCGCCCACAAAGTGGCATTTATACCCCTGAGGACCGGCATACCTCAGCCACAAAATAAAACATTTCACAGGTCACGCTCAGGCTCACGCAAAATGTCTGGTCTCACTCCAGATGTGACCTACAAACTACAGGTGGCTGCAGTGCTGGGAGATGTGCAGAGTACAGCCATCAGTGTGAACTTCACCACTAAACCAGATGGTAAGACTGCTATGACAGCCCTGTACTAAGTGTGATTCGATGCTAAGTTCGTGAGGAAACCCCTTTCAATTCAGTTGTCAATCTCACCTCTGTCCCTTACTTTGTGAGAAGAGAGAGAGAGTGTCCTGTTTACACACCCTCATACCTCATTCCTCCCTCTGCTTTCCTAGTTCCCACTGGACCACCGCTGGGCATTGCTGTAGCAAGCCGCAATACTACCTCCATCACTGTCACCTGGAGGGACCCTGCACCAGATAAAATCAATGACAGAGATGGAGTCACTGGGTTTGTGGTGAGGAGAAATGGACAGTGAGTGGCTTCAGTCAAAGATCATACCTACACCTTCACTGGACTCCAACCAGCCACAAACTATACCTTTGAAGTCTTTGCTGTGAATGATCAAGGTCGTGTCCCTAAGAAACATGCTGCTCGGCTGACGGCTTCTACAACAGGTATGCAGACACATGTACAGTCTAAGAAATAAACCCAATCTAGCATCTGTCTGATTAGTTGGGTACAAGATGACTAATGTATTACAGACCTAGAACATCTTATACAGTATAGTCTTATCCTTTCACCTGAAGTACATTGGCCAAGACACAGAGAATGACAGAGGCCCTCTCTTGTCTTCCCACTGCAAACAGACCAATGATCCAAGTGAAGGCCATCACAGGGACAATGATGATGTTGGTCATCAACAGATACCTGTGAACATAAAATAGTAATATGATAGAGCAGCCAAAGTGTATTGCAATTGTGCAATAGTATGCTTAATTATGCATACAGATTGCAAGTTTTAAGGCATATTAAGGGCAATGCAAATGGTGTTGCATCTAAAGGTGTGGTGAGCTTGGTCTTCACAACTGCAGACTAGGTTAGCCACATTGCCATACAATGCATTCTATATATAATAATACTATTACACATTGCAGTGTTGCTTGATTGCCGAAATATCAGCCCAGGCTTTGTACTCCTTACTTATAAATTTTATGTAATATATAGTTTTGGGATTGCACAACCATAGCAACTTAAGCAATGCAAGGTGGTCTGATATAATGCCAGTAAGAGACTTTTAGAGGAAATAGCGTCATTTTGGGAAGCATTTTCAGGCAAAAAGTTCATCTGCTACGCAGTCACTGTAGCATATATTATATGTAGTATGGCAGGCCAGTCCATAGCCTCCATTCTGTACTATATATTACATATAGTACAGTAGGGAGGTCTATAGCCAATATAAATGAGCCAATGCGATTGACATATTTACTAAGGCATGACATGCGGAGGTACATAAATATATATACTGCCAATGTCACGTACAGAGGCTATAGACCAACCTACCATATTATATGTAGTATATAGTGCGGTGAGTGTGCAACAGACGAACCTTCGACTGAAAACGCTTTCCTAAACGATGCCATGTTTGCCCAAAAGTCTATATCGCTGATATAGGGCCCCCTTGCAGTGCTTAAGTCCCTATTGTTGTGCATTCACTGTACTATAATCAATATGTACAGATTTGGGTTGATTGTTGTGCAATCAACTTCTGTGCTACATGCACTACATTTAGCAGTGTTTGAGCCCTGCAGAAAGTGAGACCCAGTTCAGTTCTAAAATCAGCCACCTTAGTACATAGATATACTCAGTTTGAAGCCAAGGCTTGAAACATAGACTCCTCTGAGCTGTATTGTGTATATAAACCCACTCATGTGCTACCTATCCAGTGAAACTAAGCACACAGCTGAGTTGTGCTGTTTACTGCCCTTGTGCTACATTCAATTGCTCCAAATTCCCAGATTTGGTGCAAGTGGACACACACATAGCTGTACACTGAACTTACTTTCCCGTGTTTATGTTCCTTTTGCTCTCTTCATTTCTCTTTTCCTTAGTTATCATACCAAACTGAGACGTGGCCAGTGACAGCAAGCTGACAGCCAGCAGTACTGCATTAGTCTACAAACACATGTCATAGATTCATACCTACGTGCAAACATTAGCCAAACTAGTGCAAATATAGGCATAATTATACCACACCTAAGCAGAAAACATTCTTGGTAAGAGAGAGCTTAAGATTAATGTTTACAGTGAACAGTGACGTCATAAATCGTCACATGACACCCTATATGGGTAGCATACATTGTGAAATCTTAACACTTTGTACGCCTGGAACCACGTTCCATCGTAAGCATATTCTGTTGAGTTTTTGTTTCCTAGTCCGGAGTTTCTTTTCAACGTTTGCGAGGCAATGTCATAGATTCATACATATGTGCAAACATTAGCCACACACACAAATATACGTAGGCATAATTTCTTGGTAAGAGAGAGCTTTAGATTAATGTTTACAGTGAACAGTGACGTCATAAATCGTCACATGACACACTATATGGGCAGCGTACATTGTGAAATCTTAACACTTTGCACTTTGTATGCCTGGAACCATGTTCCATCGTAAGCATATTCTGTCGAGTTATTGTTTCCTAGTCCTGAGTTTCTTTTTAACGTTTGTGAGTTTTCAGGTTTAGTTAGATATATTTAGTATCCAAGTATGAAGGTCAGAGCATCTTTGCTGCAGGACAAATGGTTGTTGTGGTCACACAATGGCAGTTTAGTCTCAATCCTAACCATACCCAGATCACTCAGATCACCATCAAGAGCATTCACCAGCGGAGAAAAGACAGAGCTCAATCCAACTATAGCAAACAAACTATCTCTGTAAACACCATTTTGCTGAACATTTCTAGATCTGCTACTCTAAAATGTACCGTTGTCTCTCACAATGACACTGATGCCATATCTCAGGCCAAATGACCATTCAACATTCAGCGTAAATGCTGATCTAAAACTCTCTAAGGTGACAAACTGCACAGCTCTTTGCTATAAACTCATTCTGAACACTCACGGCACTTCTCAAGGATATATGTCATGGTACACTGACATTGACACATGACATTGTAGATTATCCATTTCATGCTTACCCCAATAATGAGCACTACTGGTACAATAAAAGCATAGATCATTCCCTTTTTCATTGAGCAACTAACATCTGTGGAGACAGCAAATGTGCACAGTACATGAATGCAATGAGAACCTTCATATTAAAAGATTAGTACACAGCAGCCCATTTCGAATGGTACATTAGAACTCACGCCTTGATATTGTCATAATGAGGATGATCCTGATCATAGTAGTCATGACTTATCCCTCCAGTTAACACCACAACGGGGATGGGGAGAGTTGAACAGTGGGAGAAGGGATATACACTTTATCACTACTTGGTCATTATTCATTTGTATCCGTTACTCCATTGAGTTGACTTCAGGGTTGGAGACATGTTAATGAGGAAGAATCCATACATGTAGTGAGCGGTTAGGCATACATGAATATTACGTACATACTGGTAGGCAACATCAATACAGTGTATACATGGTATATACGTCCTTTGGTGTATAGCTAAATTCTTTGACAATTGTATACAGCTATACACAGACTTCAGTGGGTAGGCAGCTGGATCTGTCGTGGTTCTCACTTCATACTGGCTAAAGAAACATTGAGAAAGTACGTACTCTGGGTAGTGAAGCCAAACTAGGAACTGCATCATTAACTTTGGCATACATGCACCGCAGGGTTACAGTAGTTGGTTGTGTTTGTGTGTCAGTATTGATTTTTTCATACAGTAATGAATTGGCCAAGAAGACCTTTGGATCACCTCAGTGCTGCAAAAGATTCACTTAAAACGTCTTTCCTTCGTAAAACAGTGTCTTTGCAAAGCTACAGAATTTATGTAAAACTTACTAGTGCAGCTGAGAGCCATTTTATTTGCCTTCGCTAGCTCAAGAATGTATTTTAGCTGCTGGCTTTGTCATTGTGTTTGTTCGTCGCAATATAGTGCACTTGTGTATCTTAATCACTGTATGTTGATCTTGATCAGGCTATTGGGTTGAGGGTTTAGTGCCATTTTAGTGCCTAGTTACTGAAGCACTGAGTGTTTCTCTAGATCTATTATGTGTCTGTAGTGGTAAGTACTTCATTTCTACTGTAAATACAGTATTGTTCAGTTAGGCATACAGGTGCAAGCACTGGTAGCCCAACCAATTATATTCAGACAAAAGGATAACCATTAATTGAGTCCTCACAGCACAGTCCTGCAGCAACGCAATGTGTATCTCTAGTGTACATCACATGTTTGTACATAGCATTGTATGCTTGATTTGTAAACATGGAATCTTATATATAGCTTGACAATGGTAAACGTTATGAGGGTGAGTGTAAGCACATTAACAGTTACTAGGCTAGACTTTATACTACAATACTGCCAGCTGAGTGGCTACATTCTTATGACTGTCAGCAACATTTGGCATTGAACTTGGCCATTTGGCTAATGGAATGCATGCTCTCAAGAATGGTCACAAACATGAAAGGAGGCCATCTGCAATACCTGTGGCAAAAATTTCATTTCAACTCCACACCCTACAGATGACCATTTTGAATGCTATAAATTTCCCACTGCGACTATGGGAATTGGGCTTATCTTTCATTTGGAAAAGTTATGCATGACTAGTCATTGACATTATGATTGATAAGGGGACTTCCACTAGCCATGAATTTGTTCCTGACAGATCTTGCTGTCAGTACAGGCATTATGATCTAGGGTTGGGTTAAAATGTCAATAGATCAGTAAAAAACAATTTCCCGGCTAGTGGAGTTCCCTTCATTGATCAGAATATCATTCATTATAGTTCACATTGTTAAGCTTACAGTTGCATCGAGGTACAATCCCACTCCACTGTCCATTAGACTGGCAGGTTCTTCTGCTTGATCCCTGTTGTGTGTATCCTGTGTTACGGGTGTAGGTCACTACAGAGTTGTAGGTTGTACTGGAGCCAGTGCGTCGACCATTTGAGGGAGTATATACCAGGATCACCACAGTTGATAGTGGACAAATTGCATGAAACAACATTCAAGTAAGAGTATTCAACAGCATGAATGACATCTATTACAACTTCTTCAATAAAAAAGGATCAGCTGCTGACCTCACAGAGACTGGTATAAAGAATTGAACTGTTTCATTAACAGAAATGATGAACACTACTATTAATGTCCTTAAAGCTTACTGTTGCATCGAGGTAAACTCCTGCTCTACTGTCCATTGGACTGGCAGGTTCTACTGTTTGATCCCTGCCGTGTGTACCCTTTATTACAGATGTAGCTATATAGGTCACTACAGAGTTGTAGGTTGTTCTGGTGCCAGTATGTCGACCATTTGAGGGAGTACCAGGATTACCACAGTCGACAGCTGGACAAATTAGATGAAGCAAAAAATATATCATTTGAAAAATGGATGAATATAGCCAAAAAAGAACATGTATTTTGAGTTAAACCTCGTGGGGGCCGCAAACTCAACCTACTTGCTTGGCACCCACATTTATCATGCCATTTAGCATCACTCTAATCCTAGAATGACCCCAGAATGCACCACGCGAAAGTAGGCAGGAAGTCATCTGTTGTTGTTAATGGCTTCTAAGAATTCTATCATAGATAGTAGAGTTCCCCACTGCCTATGATTCTATAAAGGCTGTGCCCTGGCAAAACCAGCTCGCAGCATTTTGAAGCTCTAGCTGTGGCTGTTGTTGGGCTAGCATGGAGGACTGTGGAGAGATGTCATGGCTTTCCTGTCTGCTGTTACTGGTGCTTTTTGGAGTCACATCTTGTCAGAGTAAGAAGGCAGGCTGGCTGTACACGAGTGACCGTAGGGGAAACCAAGAATACCATACATACATATGTAGTGTAGAATGGGGACAGGTGGCTTGTCTACCCTTCTCTTAAAGCTATGCTGCTATGTGGCTTTTGCCTATTAGCCATACGATGGTTTTGTGTAACTAGCTACCAGGTCATAAAAACTTAGATCCTCAATGGCATGTAGAACGAAATCATAGCTAGCTATGTACGGTACATGTCACAAGTTACTTACGGAATTTTGCGGATTTGCCGCGTAGGTTTTCTGCGGATCTCCGAGCGGCGAAGTGCGGATGTCCGTGAGCCTTCCGCGGAATCATCGCTGGTTATCCGCGGAATTATCGCTGGTTATCCGCGGAATTATCGCTGGTTATCCGCGGAATCATCGCTGAATATTTGCGGAACCTCCGTAGGGCACCCGCGGAACGTTCCGCTGAAGGTTTGCGCAGAACGTTCGAAGGAGATGGATTAGCTTCACGTAGCCAGCGTAGCCAGTGAATTACGCAATCCCACCACCCGTGGGTGGTTGTTACCCAGGATACGGGCAGGTGTCAGAATAGTTGTGGTCACCGCGATGTTTGTGAATAATATGCAATCTGCGGACTCACTACAGACGATCCGCAGAGAAGCCGAATACGTTCCGCGGATTTCTGCGCAGGTTTTCACGGAAAGCCGCGACGGATTTCCGCGGAATTCGTCGGATTTCCGTAAGTAACTTGTGACATGTACCGTACGTAGCTAGCTATAGGTGGTGAGCGGGAACACACAGATTTGACATGATAATGTTAACCCGATAGTAACTGTTCGACATAATTGCAACGTTTAGCCAGCCTATGGGTACTTCCATGGCCAAAACCGTAGTCTGCATGGGTGTGTGTGTGGTTGGTTTGGTCTTGTATGAAAATACCTTAGCTTCCAAGTCATGTATACAGCTAGTGAGACCTCTCTGTTGTGGAAACCATTGAGACCTAGCTGTCTGTCCTGTATAGAGAGGTGTTCCTAATTATGAGGTAAATTTGTGCACGGCTCTATGTGGTTGGGACAGTTAGGTCGGGCACTTTACAGGGAGCTATCCAGTATTTAGTGCGTTCTATAGTATTATTAGTGGGAGCAAAAAGTTCCCTGTAAGAGGCATGAATTTGTTTAGCCAGGCCCCCAGCTGCCAAGTCGACATGTGAGAGTCTCCGCAATCTTGCCATTCAAGCTCAGTCCTTGAGCCACCTGGGGATTACTGAAGTGTGCGACATGATGAATGGTTGTCGGGGCATACTGTGCACTCAGCAGGTGTCCCATGGGCAACAAATGTACAACAGGTTTGTGCTCCTGCCTTGTCAGCGATCTACAATCCACACTATTTCAGTGTACAATGATCAGATGGATGACATCATAAACCAGTCAAAAATTTGCTAGCCTCAGAAGTGCCAATGCGAGTTTGATTGGCCATTTTTGATGCAATGGATTTTGATGCTTGTGCCAATTTTCCTAACTGCAGTGGTCTGCACTGTTTTGCCGTTTACCGGTAGAGAAATTACAGTGGCAATCTGTACTTTCTACCATGTAAAAACCCACCTGCTGTGAGATTGGTCTTGGATTACAACAGTGGAGGAGTCCACATTGACCGCATAATTAACAGGAACACCATGTCATTCGTCATCCACGGGTGAACCAGATGGTAAGACTGCTATGACAGTTATTGGATGTGTACTACATGTGATGAGATGCTTATACGTATGTAATTTTTGAGAACACCTTGTTTGGCTGTGCAGTGCCATTGCAAGGTATATATGTATATAACGCTTTATCTGATTCAAGTCAGTTGGCAATCTCACCTTTAATTGTCCCTAACTTTGTGAGAAGAGAGAGAATGTCACGGTTACAAACTCACACGTACCCCATTTCTTTCTCTCCTTTACTAGTTCCCACTGGACCACCACAGGGCCTAGCTGTAGCAAGGCGCACTGCTACCTCCATCACTGTCACCTGGGGGAACCCTGCACCAGATAGGATCAATGACAGAGATGGAGTCACTGGGTTTGTGGTGAGGAGAAACAGACAGCGAGTGGCTACTGTCACAGACAGGACCTACACCTTCACTGGACTCAGACCAGCCACAAACAATACCTTTGAAGTCTTGGCTGTGAATGATCAAGGTCGTGCCCCTAAGAAACATGATGCTCAGCTGACAGCTTCCACAACAGGTATATAGAAGTATTTACAATCATAATTATAAATAAGAAAGGGTAGTTCTCGTTCAGAAGGCCAGAGCATCTGGTCGACACGTCGGCAAGGTTTTCAACCCTGTTTAAAGCTGGTATTCGAGAACTACCCTTTCTCATGCCTGAGCCAGCTGAGAAGCCCTCACTTCATAATCATAAATATACGCAATGTAACATCTGGCTGATTGTGTGCTTCCGTTAGCATGTACACATTGCTTCTTCTCTATATAATATAATGTAGTGTGTACATCTGACTCTTCTTTGTAGCAAACTGGGATGTCTTGAATGACAGAACGTAGCACAATGACCAGAAATGAGCTTGTTTCTGCCATGTACAGCATGTTTCTTACAGTTTAAACTGTGAGGTATATAATTATAGTTATATTAGTATCATGATCAGTTATCAAGGAACCTCTAATGTAGACAAGAAGATTATGTAGCCATGCCTATGGTTCTACTCAGCACACTGTTGATTATATATATAATTCAATTGCAAAAACTTCAATTTTATAGCTCTCTATTATGGTTATATATGTATCTACCCAGCCGCGTTTCTAATAAATGGTTACTGCTCATGATTGAAACATGAGCACATGCAAGATATAGGACACCCAGGTGTGCGCCCTATTGGTGTCGGAGAGGTTGTTAGAAGAATTGTTGGGAAGGCCGTCCTAGGACTGCTCAAGGAAGATGTGCAACGTGCAACAGGGTACATACAGCTATGTGCAGGACAGGAATGTGGGAGTGAGGCCGCAATCCACACCATGAGAGAAGTCTTCAGCCATGATGATAACGAAGGAGTTTTATTGGCAGACGCCTCTAACGCTTTCAATTGCCTTAATAGGTGTGCTACTCTCATAAACATCCACGTCCTCTGCCCTCCTCTAGCCCGAATCCTCACCAACACTTATCGTCTGCAGTCTTCTTTATTCATTGGCGAAGAAGTCATTTACTCCAGAGAAGGAACAACACAGGGAGACCCTCTCGCCATGCCCATGTATGCCCTGGGCATCCTACCAATGATCCGAAGACTAAGCACTGCTGCAAAGCAGGTATGGTTTGCGGATGATGGCACCGCTGGGGGAAAGCTGGATCAGATCAGGCTCTGGTGGTCACTGTTGAACACCATTGGTCCGGAGTACGGTTACAACCCCAATGCAGCAAAGTCCTGGCTTATAGTGAAGGAGGAGTACTTCGACGCAGCAGAAAGATTATTTGCAGGAACTGGCGTGAATGTGACGGCGGAGGGGAAACGACATCTAGGGGCTGCCGTGGGGACTAGAACCTTTGTTGAAAGTTATGTCTCAAGGAAAGTGGAGAAATGGAAGAGCGAGATTGAGAAGCTGTCGGAGATTGCAAAAAGTCAACCCCATGCCGCCTACACAGCTCTGACCAAGGGTCTGGGTAGCAGGTGGAACTTCCTACTACGTACTGTCCCCGACATTGCAGATCTTTTGCAACCTCTGGAGGATGCCATCAGACAGTCATTCATTCCAGCATTGATAGGGAGACAAATTAATGATGAAGAGCGCAGAATCTTTGCTCTGCCCTGCCGTATGGGGGGTATGGGAATATCCAACCCAGTTACCAGAGCTCCTATCGAGTTTGAAACGTCAGAACGAATAACATCCACCGTGGCTGCACTAATCATCAACCAGAGCACCCAATACAGCACCTCCACTCAGCAGCACCTGAGAGAAAGCAGAAATGCCGTAAAGAGGGAGAAATGGCAGAGACAGAACGATGAGCTGCAGAACCTGAAGGAAGTCCTCACTGCAAGCCAACACAGATCTCTATCTCTTGCTGGGGAAAAAGGTGCCTCCACCTGGCTGACCACACTACCCATTGAGAACATGGGCTTTACTCTGCACAAGAGAGCTTTCAGAGATGCTATCTTCCTCAGGTACGGGTGGACTCCACCGTTCTTGCCGACCAACTGCATTTGTGGGAAGGCATTCTCAGTGGAACACGCCTTAAGCTGCAACAAAGGAGCTTTTCCCATCCACCGTCACAATGAGATTCGTGATCTGACTGCTGAGCTTCTCACTCAAGTGTGCCACAATGTTTGCTTGGAACCCAGCTTGCAAAAGCTCGACAATGAACACTTCCAACTACGGACAGCAAATACAGATGACAACGCAAGGCTCGACATCAGTGCTGATGGCTTTTGGGAGAGGTCAGAAAGGGCATTCTTTGACGTACGGGTTTTCAACCCCTTCGCCCCAACTAACCTCAAACATCAGCTAGGGAGCTGCTACCACCTACATGAAATGGAAAAGAGGAGACAGTATGATGAACGAGTCCGGGAAGCTGAACGAGGAAGCTTTGCACCCCTGGTCTTTGCCACATCTGGAGGCATGGGCAAGCAAGCAACTGTTTTCTACAAACGCCTTGCCTCTCTGCTCGCATTGAAGAAGAACCAGCCCTATAGCCACGTGATTGGTTGGATCAGATGCCGCTTGGGATTCTCTCTTCTTCGATCCTCCATCACTTGCCTGAGGGGTACAAGGTCCACTGCAGGATTCGTCCCCAGTCCCACCTATCCCGATGCCCTGGACCTCACAATCAGTGAGGGTCAGGTGGCAGTGTCTTAAATTACATTATCAACTTGACATCAGACATTGAGCAAATTTAGCTAATTACATGTACTTTCCTTAATTAAATCATGTATATGCATGTGTTTATATTTATGTATAATTACAGTGTTTCCTGTATGTATGTATGTATGTCATTCATGAATTAGATATAGGACATTTGTATTTAATTAATATATGCATGTATACAGTAAATACCTTGTATGACTGTGAAAATTTGAAAGTGTATATACCAAAGTGCTTGTTTGCACGTCACTTGTGGCATTTCTGTAATGTCAGCTACCTCTCTCACAATACTTGAGTATCAAATTGCCCATTTCACAACACTTGGAATTTGCAGAGGATCGCTTTTCATGACTGTGCTGTAGCTGATTCAGCATTAGCCGATTTACAATGCATGTTGTGTGTACTGTTTAGATAATCTACACAATTTCACATTCTGCACCTCATGCTGCTCCTGTTTGCTTGTTTACAACCTGTTTCCTGTTGATGACATGCATGCAGTACTAATTAGTGCATACTAGCAATGCTTAACTGAAGGTAGGAGTTCATATTTGAGCAGTAACACAGCTGCGTGTGTGTGGGGTGGGGAGGGTTCAGAAGAAAACAATCTATATCCAAGATGTTTTGATCTGTATATAGATGTCCCTCAACTAACTCATGTAACTCCTCAATTGGTATAAAGCAGCCTTTACTAGTTAAGAAGAAGATCTACAGATTGAAATTACCTGCATCTGGATACAGATTGTTTGTGAGTGTTGGCAGCTGTGCTGTATTCCTCTCACTAAGTCTGAGCTTCAGTTAGTAGTACTGTACTGTATGTCTGCTTTGATCCAGTTTCACTGTCAAGCAATAACTTAACATTGCAGCCATTACTGACCATTATTAACTGAAGCCCTACTGCTCGAGCTGTCATCTTGCAATGGATCAATGCTCCTGCATGTACCCAAATCACTGAACACAGCCATGTATATATAAATATATAAATAAATATATATATATATATTATATACAAATAGGCTATAGTATTGTTGCACCTATGCATATAGTGCTCCACCATGGCAACAGTTGTATATAGTACGTTATTCAGTGGAGTAATTCCCAACTGCAGTGGTGGAAGAGTATGATTTTATTTAACGGCATGCGCAGTTGGACACAAGTTTTTCAACAGTACATATAATTATATATAGAGAGGATGTATAATCACCAAATTATCTGTGATAAGCAGGCTAAAGTGATATAAAGTTACATAGTTGATTGCCAGGACTTTTGCGTGCAATAATGTGCAATCAAGATTGGAATGCAGAAACACCATGTAGCTAGATGGTATATATAACGGTATATAGTGAAATGGAAAGTGATGCCTCAAGTGCAACAACACAATCAGATCACATTTTCACAAAAGAGGGTGCACATAAAATTTATGTAACGATAAAAGACAACTTGTACTTGGGAAACTGTAAATAGAGTTCACTGATTGCCAAATAACACCAGTCCCCTAGACCTATCATGCATGCAATAAACTCCCACAAGCATCCTCTCTACAAACTAGTGTATAATCTGCAATATGCTGTGTTCAGTTGGAAAAGACTGTGAATAGTAATTTTCTACACATATGAGGGCATACGTATGTGCACACATGTGAGAAACCAGTTTCAGTGTGTGGCATCCTTTTAAGTGAGCATATACAGCGGAGCAATCACACATCTGAGGTTCACCTATGTAAATTACACCTGTCTTGCCTAACTTGTGTACACTACACCACCACCTCCATCCTATACTTTACGGATTCCACATGATTACCCCCCTATAGTTGCCCAACACCCACCCACCCTCAACTTTATAGAGATTCCACATAATTACCCTCCCAGGTCTGCTGCCCTGTGAACTGCCACTCTCAGAGATTCCCCAAGTAATGCCCTCCAGGTCAGCTCTCCTTATTAACCGGCCAGCCCACCCAATCCAACCCAACCCACCGTGTCATGGTCTGTATAGCAATGATGTCTCGTGTCTGTGTCATGCCCACCGTGTCATGGTCTGTACAGCAATGATGTCTCGTGTCATGGTCTGTATAGCAATGATGTCTCGTGTCTGTGTCATGCCCACCGTGTCATGGTCTGTACAGCAATGATGTCTCGTGTCATGGTCTGTGTAGCAATGATGTCGCCGCTCTATAGCTGTACAACACATCACTTGACTTTACTTGCTCATGCATATAATAAGGATACAAAGCAGGAATTTTGATTCAATTATACGTAGGACACTAATTAAATTTGTGGCGTACCATTGCTGCACGTACACATCCCTCAACATTGCACGCAATGATTTTATGTATCTTTGAGAGAACTTTGACAGAATTGGTAGGTTCAGTCAAATAACGTGGAGATGACTTGTCATTTAGTTTGGCTATTAAACTACTTCTGCATGAAATGATGGAAGTTGTTGGAATGTTGTGGAGTATATAATAGTTGCTGTCATAAACACTATAGCATTCTGAACCAATGAGCAACCTCGCCAATATTGTACTGAAACCTCTACACATCAGCAATTAGTGTGCTTATGTTAATGGCTTCTGCAGAATTCTATTAAGGCTGTGCCCTCTGGCAGAATCACCTTGCAGCATATATATCTCATAGCTATAAATAGCTGTGGCTGTGGTTGGTCTATATAGCTAGTGAGGAGGACTGTGGGGATGTCGTGGCTTTCCTGCCTCCTGTTTCTGGCTCTCTCTGGAGTTGCAGCTTGTCAAGGTAATGAAGAAGGCTGTCGGTAGATGAGCGACTGTAGGAGATACCTGCGTATGTAGTGTGGAACGGGGACGGGTGAAATGATTTGTCTACCCTTCTCTCAGGTAGCTATGGCTATCTATCTGTGTAGCTACCAGGTTGTAAAACCACAGCTAGCTATGTGGCGAGCGGGAAACACAGATATTGGGCATCGTAATTTGCAAAACCCACGGCCGGTAGTAGCTGTTATAGATAAATGGTGACACATAATTATATAGCCAGTCTATATATAGATACTACACTTCATGCCAGACACTGTAGAGTCTTCAATGTTGCATAACTTTGTCATGTATGTAGCTTTGTATAATATAGAGTGTTGTAAATATGTTTGCTGCCTTGCAATTGTCTGACCATAACTTGTCGTTACTGGTTTTCCTCCTTTGTGTATTTAACTGATGAACAGCTACAAATTGTTTATATATGATTACTCTCCTCAGGTGTTCAGCCTGTCAGAAATCTACAGGCATTTGGTGCGACCAAACGTGGTGTGTCCTACGTCTTCACTGCATCACCCACTTCTGGAGCAAGTTACAAAGTAACCTTTATACCCCAGAGGGCTGGCATACCTCAGCCACCGACTGAGACATTTACCAGTGGAGGCCTCCGAACCAAGTCCGGTCTTGTGCCAGATGTGACCTACACAATACAGGTGGTTGCAGTGCTGAATGGTGTGGAGAGTACAGCTGTCACCAGAGACTTCACCACTCAGCCAGATGGTGAGCAATGGCAGCTATATTGGCATTAGGGCTCCTCTGCAAATGAAGTTCATCCAACCTAATTGTTGTACTGCATGCCTCAGTTGGCAATCTCCAAAGTTTCTGGTGTAGGGTGTATAACCAGTCCAGAATGTGCATGCCAAATCCCTGAGTCAGGTCAATCATGTATGTGGGATGTGTCTGCTCTTTGCAGTCTCCATACAATTGTTAATTTAGAGGTGCATAGCTTATTACGAATGTTCCTTTGAAGGTAAAAGATAGTTGCTCATTTAGAAGTGCATAGCATGCTCATCTAATGCACCCTCTGTACAATAGCAGGAATGCACCGGCCATCACTGAATGTATCAGTAAATCCCTATAGCTTCTATATACATTCCTTCCTTTCTTCCCCAGTTCCCACTGGACCACCACAGGGCCTAGCTGTAGCAAGCCGCACTACTACCTCCATCACTGTCACCTGGGGGAACCCTGCACCAGATAGGATCAACGACAGAAATAATGTCACTGGGTTTGTGGTGAGGAGAGATGGACAGCAAGTGGCTACAGTTGAAGCTCAAACCTACACCTTCACTGGACTCACTGTAGCCACAAGTTACAGATTGGAAGTCCTGGCTGTGAACAATCAAGGCACTGCCCCTAACAACCATGCTGCTCGGCTGACAGCCACTACAGCGTCTGGAGGTAATATAATATGGACACTTGCACCTATTAAAAATTAGCTTAAATCTTCCTGTTGATGTTTCATGTGTATCCCTGCCTCTGCAACCCCTTCTAGTCCCCAACCCCCCAACCCTGCGAGTAGTCCTCCCCAGATTCTCCAACACCTACCTGGTGTGGAGGGACCCAGAGCCCTTTGTCGGTTATATTCTTGGTGTGCAGATCCACTACCTGATAGATTGTATCCCACAGAACATTCCAGAGCTGGATGGAAGGATAAATCACTACTCTGTCTCTGGTATCAAGAGCAGTGCAGGAAAGACACACAGCATCAGTGTGCGGGCTAGGACCTCAGGAGGCTGTGGATCATTCAGCACACCACTAGTGTTCACCTTTCAACCCATTGGTAAGGCATCAGATGAGCACACTGAAGGTGACATACAACTTTTTATTAAAATCTGCAAGGGATTTAGGAGCATCTGTTAAACACGGAAACAAGTGGTGTCAAATGTGTGCTTTGACTCATTGTCTTGCAGTAGAGATCAGGATGTCTAAGTCCCTTGCAGTCTGGTACCGCTGTGTGTGTGTACTCCATGCTGTTTGTTACATAATGCAGGCCAGGCCTTTTGGCTTAATTTCATGCACATTCCGACAAGCGACAAATTACTTAGTTAGCTACGTTATAGGAGCACGTGCAATGATTGTTGAGGATTCAGCAGGCATCAAGTAAGCATGTATCCTATGAACTGTGCCATATTTTTTTGTGACGGATGTGTGTGCTCAGCATTTAAACATCAGAAAATCTTTGGTTGGTGATTTCTGCAAGAGAACCCTGAGTGATGTAACCCAACCGGACAAGCTTCTTCAACAAAACTATAAAACTAGGAATTGCAAGTGATTTAGGAATGCCAGTCAGTGAGATGATTCAAAGCACTGACTTGTTTCTTTTTTTGGACATTCAAAAATTCCTTGCAAGTTATAATTACTAACTTTTCAGTGATTCAATTGAATCCCTCAAAAGTGGTTGTGTACTTTTTGACTTGCAATATGCATAGGGTACACAGCACTGTACACAAGTACACAATAAAATGGCGAATGTGGTGTATGTTAACATATGGAAAACAAAACTGACACCAACACTGTGAAAATTAATTTGCCACCGACGCCACATATTTGACCATCAGATGTGTTTGGGAGTTCTCATCAATGAACTGGGTCTATAGGAGTCCTGAATGATGTGCTCAGCTCTTACATGCACTCCTTGTCTCCCTTGGGTGTGGTCCTCTTCAAAACACTGAAATTAATGGGCACAGCAAGAGTCAAGATTATGGTAATGATTTCCTTCTGCACAGTTTGGGTAGCTATTTCACCAACGCACATTAATACATTAACATAAGGGAAGCCATTATTATTGGGGACATTCCTAAATAGGCGACATTACTAATCTGCTTTGCTGTCCCGTACTTCCTGTCTACAACTTGTGGAGTGCTGTCCAGTCTTGACTTGCTGAATTCATGGGGCAAGACTAGACTCAGGAAGTTTGTAAGATCTGCCATGTAATGTACAATTCCTAAATACTGTAGCAAATGCTGGGAATTTATCACAATGGCTGAGGCAAGACTGGACATGTGTCAACTAGTGCATTATGGGCAAGAACTGTGGTCTATTAGAAGTTACACTGATTGCAATGATTGTTGAGGATTCAGCTGGCATCAAGCAAGCATTATCCTATGAGCTGTGCCATATTTTTTGTAGTGGCTTTGTGTGCTCAGCATGTGAACATCACAATCCTAGTGCAATTGAACTATGAAGTAGCACGGAATTTAGGAATACCAGTCAGTGGAACGAGTCACAGCACTAATTTGCCACCACTTGTTCCTTCGTTTTACTCCACTCGTCCAAAAATTTGTAATGAAGATTTTGTATTTCAGTAGTTGTGTACTTTTCAAATTTGTAGTGCACAAAACGTACGCAGGTATATACACAAGTACACGACAAAATGGCAGATGTGATGTATGTTAACATATGAAAAACAGCAGCTGGCATCTAGTCCACCACTGTGAAAATTAATTTGCCACCAATGCCACATATTTGACCATCAGATGTATTTGGGAGTTCTCATCAATAAACTGAGTCTATACGACTCCTGAGAGATGCGCTAGGAGTGCACAGAAATTAGATAATGAAGAGGACCGGACCCAAAGGTGACATGAAGTGTATGTAATAGCTAAGCATTACAACCCACTTAACCAATCTCTTCTCCCATATGTCCAGTCTTGCCTCATCCATTCTCGGCAAGCAAGTACATATAGACAGCCAGAGGCAAAACTGAACAACACTCCACTAGTTGTACGCAGAAGTATGGACAGCAAAACAGATTATCAAACGTCGCGACTGTGAAGCCTATAGCAATGTCCCCAACAACAGTGGCTCCCCTATGTTATAGCATAATTAGTGTACTTTGGTGAAATTACCAAAAATGCGTGGAAACAAATCAATACCATTGTCTTGATGTGCCTATTTCAGCATGTGATCTAGTGTGGGAAAGAAGTGTGGTCTAGCAGAAATTACACCTGCTACACCTCAATGAGATGCACCTTGTTGGTTGGTTGGTTAGCTTGAGGTTTATTTGATGGAGGTGAAATGTGGCATGTGTACACATTTAAATTTGCTAGACTATTCTCACCAGCTGTATAACGGAAGGGGGGTGGTAGAGTTATAGCTGGCGGATAGCGTGGTGTGATGGAGTGTGCTCTACTGTAATCAGCAAATGAATTCCTCCTTAATCTATCCATGCACACCCGGCCCAGAGGATTCACAGCTAACACCGAGGCCTCAATATATATTTATATACGATAATGTGTACAATTTGTAGTTGTATTTTCTACATTTTGTGCAGCTGAGGTTGAAGTGGCTGCTGTGAGCTGTGACAAACTGAAGCTCAGCTACACCGTCAACTCTCTTCCCAGCGGTAGCAGAGATACCACTCTGCAGTTACTGGTGGTGAGGTACCAAGCTATCCTAGGTGGCAGCTCACAGTCCAGGACTGTTCCACTGAATGGCAGAGCCACTGAAGGTGTGCTGTGCATTTCTGGCCTTACCTCCAATACCGGCTACCTCATCACTTACAGTGTTGGTGTCCAAGTCTCACTGCCATCAGATGTTCCAGAGCCTATTGAAGTGTCCACAGGTAGAACCTGTGACCAGCGACAGCAGTGCCAAGAGAGCAAGAGGACCAGAACAACCACAACAACTGCCCCTCCAATTTCATGTACTACGCCGACCCCTCCATCTTGTCCACGTCCTACAGCGACAACTCAAAGTCCACCTCCACCCACCAGAACCTCAAGTACAACGATGACCCCTACAACAGCAAGACCCACTACTCCAGCTGGTGAGTGATGTGCAGCACTGCATGTGAAATTTTGATTGTCATTAAATGTTACGATCAACTATTATTATATGAGAGAGAAATGTGATGGCAGTTTACTAATATTCCTGAAAGAAGGCTGTGTAGAGCTACCTATATGCATACATACATATGTATAAAGAATGGTAACACTGTAAATTGACCTTCAAGGCAAGCGACCATGTTTCGAGAGCAAATGAAAGATCAAGGAGCAAATTAGCCTAGGGAAGGTCAAGGTTAGAATGGCTGTATGTTACTTATCACTCTATAACACAGCTGACTGTGCAGCAATGTACATGTGCACAGCCAGTACATGTACTCTGCCCATGACAAGTCTAGAACTGTCAGGCTGTCGGTAGACGAGCGACTGTAAGGGATACCTGCGTATGTAGTGTGGAACGGGGATGGGTGTGATTTGTCTACCCTTCTCTTAGGTAGCTATATATGGCTATATATCTATCTGTGTAGCTACCAGGTTTTAGAGCCATAGATACTCCATGCCCCATGGTAGATAGAACAAAATCACAGCTAACTATAGATACATGGTGACACATAATTAAATAGCCAGTCTATATATAGATACTACACTTCGTGCCAGACACTGTTGAGTCTTCAGTGTTGTCTAACTTGGTCATGTTTGTAGCATTCTAGACATGTGAAAATATGGTTGGTGATACTTTGAACATGCAAAGCTGACAGAATGACTAGATTGGTAATTATATATAGAGGTAATGAAATGAGGGGCAAAAGGAGCTAGATGGCTTAGGGATTTGGAATGTAGAGTTTAGAAGTGTTTGGTGAGAAGGGGTTCATAAAGGAATGCCATGACCATAGATTATACGTATATATCTGCCACCTGGTGAGATTGGGCAGATGGATGCATGCATAGAGAATAGAGAAAGAAGTTATTACACAGGGGCATCCACAGCTATATAGCAGGTGTGGTGAAGGGTCTGCTGCATGAAATCTGATTGCATGCAGTTGCAATGTGGACGTATGAAACTTGTTAGCAAAACAAAGCGGTTGTGCAGCACAGGTGAAGATAGAGCCAGAATGGTGGAAGAGAAACAAATTTGCAAGCAACTGCATGTTCCATTGGATGCATTGACAATGCAGATCAGGTTTATGTTATGATGTAAATGTTATATGTATGTATTGTATGCATGATATGAGCATTATGTATACTATATGTAGTTTAGCTATATTAATAAAATATTTATGCTCACGGATTCAGCGAATGTCAAACAGTGGTTGACTGAACGATTACACTGGTTAGAAATCACATAACTGCATCCACTGACCCATAATATTCAACATGAATTTGTACATGCACTGTTCTGACATTAGTAGGTAGTGGAGTAGTATTATACTATATTTACGTACAAACAATGCTCACGTTGTATATAATGTGGATTTGATATTTATACCATATACTTTGATTCAACTAATTAAAAATGCCTACCTAATCAATACGTATTATTATAATATATATGTAGCTAAACTCTGCTAACATGTAGCTATTGTACTCTATCAGAGGGGCATGCACATCTTGAACATATATACAGCTACAAATATTGTACACATTATTTCATTAATCATTATATTTATATTCTCTCTTTCACATGTACTCTGAACACATGTAGCTACAATGTGCTATATGCCAGAGCTACAAATGTATGCACATTATTAAACCCATGGCCGTGAATAACTACAACCTATTTGTGTGATTTTCTTCTCATGCAGCAGGGGTTCAGCCTGTCAGTAATCTAGCTGTTTGTTATGATATCATGAGAGGAAGCAGTAGCTATGTAAGGCTAAGTGGAAGCAGACTGTGCATTCTACTATGGTGGGAGTTTGATGGCATTTATGTCTACTAAACAGTTAACAGATTTACTCCGCTAACATGTTCATTGTTAATCAGAGATGTATATCTGCACATATTTAACTGATGAACAGCTACAAATTGTTTATGTAATAGTTATAACATGGACGCGAGGGCGCTGGCTTATTTATTGCACGAGGGCGCAAAGCGCCCGAGGGCTATAAATGAGCTAAGCGCCTGAGCGTCCATGTCATAACTGGCTTGTTGCAATTTTAACGATTTGTAGCAGAGATGTTTCTCTCGCTATCGAACGAAATAGACTAACGTTCCCAGCGATACTATTTAGGACCCTATTCTGTCCGAAAGGTACCGATATGGCTTTGCACGCAGCGAATACAATGGAGGCGTCCCCCGGTTTAAAGCCATGGAAAGCACGCGGTCTAATTATTCATCCCTCTGATGAATTAGACTGTGCGCTTGACGACGACTTTGAGCAGATGTCTAAACGCTACACGCTGAAGAACATAGAAGCCAGTATCTCGTGAGCACAAAAGACGTTTTGGGAGTGGATGAAGGTGAAAGAGCGCTGCCTAGCTTTCTGCAAAGACTGAAGAGCCATGTTTGAAGCAGTAAAATCATTTAGATACTTTCCTAATCGTATACATCAATTGTTTTCAGCTGACATTAGTGTTTATGCAAGGTGCTGATTTTATTCTTCGTGATGAGTTTGTAGGTACTTCCAGCTGCAGCTTATGAGAAAGTAAACAAAGAATCTGAAGTAGACAAAACTGTTTGTACACATCTGGAAGATGATTGGTCTAATCCATATTGTTATTGGTTCATTTCATGTTTGTTATGTCTACAGGGGGGCTCTTAGAAGGCTAATGCACACCGAAGTGTGCATTGGACTTGATATTGCACACTTCCCGTCTTTGATGTATGGCTTCATCATGCAACAAGTAATAGTTATAACATGGACGCGAGGGCGCTGGCTTATTTATTGCACGAGGGCGCGAAGCGCCCGAGGGCTATAAATGAGCTAAGCGCCTGAGCGTCCATGTTATAACTGGCTTGTTGCAATTTTAACGATTTGTAGCAGAGATGTTTCTCTCGCTATCGAACGAAATAGACTAACGTTTCCAGCGATACTAGTTAGGACCCTATTCTGTCCGCAAGGTACCGATATGGCTATGCACGCAGCGAATACAATGGAGGCCATCCCCCGGTTTAAAGCCGTGGAAAGCGCGCGGTCTAATTATTCATCCCTCTGATGAATTAGACTGCGCGCTTGACGACGACTTTGAGCAAATGTCGAAATGCTACACGACGAAGAACACAGAAGGAGAGCACAAAAGACGTTTAGGGAGTGGATGAAGGTGAAAGAGCGCTGCCTGGCTTTCTGCAAAGACTGAAGAGCCATGTTTGAAGCAGTAAAATCATTTAGATACTTTCCTAATCGTATACATCAATTGTTTTCAGCTGACATTAGTGTTTATGCAAGGTGCTGATTTTATTCTTCATGATGAGTTTGTAGGTACTTCCAGCTGCAGCTTATGAGAAAGTAAACAAAGAATCTGAAGTAGACAAAACTGTTTGTACACATCTGGAAGATGATTGGTCTAATCCATATTGTTATTGGTTCATTTCATGTTTGTTATGTCTACAGGGGGGCTCTTAGAAGGCTAATGCACACCGAAGTGTGCATTGGACTTGATATTGCACACTTCCCGTCTTTGATGTATGGCTTCATCATGCAACAAGTAATAGTTATAACATGGACGCGAGGGCGCTGGCTTATTTATTGCACGAGGGCGCGAAGCGCCCGAGGGCTATAAATGAGCTAAGCGCCTGAGCGTCCATGTTATAACTGGCTTGTTGCAATTTTAACGATTTGTAGCAGAGATGTTTCTCTCGCTATCGAACGAAATAGACTAACGTTTCCAGCGATACTAGTTAGGACCCTATTCTGTCCGAAAGGTACCGATATGGCTATGCACGCAGTGAATACAATGGAGGCCGTCCCCCGGTTTAAAGCCGTGGAAAGCGCGCGGTCTAATTATTCATCCCTCTGATGAATTAGACTGCGCGCTTGACGACGACTTTGAGCAAATGTCGAAATGCTACACGACGAAGAACACAGAAGGAGAGCACAAAAGACGTTTAGGGAGTGGATGAAGGTGAAAGAGCGCTGCCTGGCTTTCTGCAAAGACTGAAGAGCCATGTTTGAAGCAGTAAAATCATTTAGATACTTTCCTAATCGTATACATCAATTGTTTTCAGCTGACATTAGTGTTTATGCAAGGTGCTGATTTTATTCTTCGTGATGAGTTTGTAGGTACTTCCAGCTGCAGCTTATGAGAAAGTAAACAAAGAATCTGAAGTAGACAAAATTGTTTGTACACATCTGGAAGATGATTGGTCTAATCCATATTGTTATTGGTTCATTTCATGTTTGTTATGTCTACAGGGGGGCTCTTAGAAGGCTAATGCACACCGAAGTGTGCATTGGACTTGATATTGCACACTTCCCGTCTTTGATGTATGGCTTCATCATGCAACAAATATGATTACTCTCCTCAGGGGTTCAGCCTGTCAGAAATCTACAGGCATTTGGTGCAAACTAGCGTAGCGTGTCCTACACCTTCAATGAACGAGGAACTGGATAGAGTGCATTTCATTGTATCATACAAAACTTTAATACCCTTTGACAATATGCGATGCTTAAGTGGTTATAGAGCATTTTGTGTACTTGTACAGTATTTTCTGAAACAGCAGATAATCTGTGCACATGCACGAGTGCACAGTCACTTCCAAAAGGGATCCTCTTCACCTCCCCTCCCAACTGTCCCCAACCTGCCACCGCAAGCCCTCTTCATTTGCCAATCAAACATTACATGCACCTAAACCTGTATGCCCCACACCTACTACAGGTTCTGTAGACGTCTATCACATGACTAGTTATAGCTAGATCTCCAATGCATGCATGTGCAACTTGCTCATGACAGCTATGAGGAGCTACACTCCTTCCCTCTCCTCATGCAGGGGTTCAGCCTGTCAGAAATCTACAGGCATTTGGTGCGACCAAACGTGGTGTGTCCTACGCCTTCACTGCATCACCCACCTCTGGAGCCAGTTACGAAGTGACCTTTATACACCAGAGAGCTGGCATACCTCAGCCTCCGACTGACACATTTAGGAGTGCAGGCCTTCGCACCAAGTCTGGTTTTGTACCAGATGTTGACTACATAATACAGGTGGTTGCAGTGCTGAGTGGTGTGAAGAGTACAGCCGTCACCACAGACTTCACCACTCAGCCAGATGGTGAGCAATGGCAGCTATAATGGCATTAGGGCTCCTCTGCAAATGAAGTTAATCTAATTGTTGCACTGCATGCCTCAGTTGGCAATCTCCAAAGTTTCTTGTGTAGGGTGTATAGCCAGTCCAGATTGTGCATGGTAAATCCTTGAGTGTCCATACAAATACAATCATGATTGTTCATTGTAAACACTATCTAAGCCAGGTCTATCATGTATGTGGAGTGTTGGAGTCTCCATACAATTGTAATAGCACGGTGAGATTATGAAAGTTCCTTTGAACGGTAAAAGTTGTGGAAAGTTCTTTTACATTCCATGCACAACTAATGCACCCTTTTTGCAATAGCAGGAGTGCACCAGCCATTTACACAGGTTCCCAAGCTAGCTCTTCCTACCCCTCTTCCCCAGTTCCCACTGGACCACCGCAGGGCCTAGCTGTAGCAAACCGCACTACTACCTCCATCACTGTCACCTGGGGGAACCCTGCACCAGATAGGATCAACGACAGAAATAATGTCACTGGGTTTGTGGTGAGGAGAGATGGACAGCAAGTGGCTACAGTTGAAGCTCAAACCTACACCTTCACTGGACTCACTGTAGCCACAAGTTATAGATTGGAAGTCCTGGCTGTGAACGATCAAGGCACTGCCCCTAACAACCATGCTGCTCGGCTGACGGCCACCACAGCATCTGGAGGTACTATCATATGCACAATTGCACCTATTAAAAATTAGCTTAAATCGTCCTGTTGATGTTTCATGTGTATCCCTGCCTCTGCAACCCCTTCCAGTGCCCAACCCCCCAGCCCTGCGAGCAGTCCTCCCCAGGTTCTCCAACACCTACCTGGTGTGGAGGGACCCAGAGCCCTTTGTCGGTGACATTCTTGGTGTGCAGATCCGCTACCTGATAGATGGTGTCTCAAAAAACATCCCAGAGCTGGGTAGTGGAAGCAATCATTACTCTGTTCCTGGTATCAAGAACAGTGTAGGAAAGAGACACAGTGTCAGCCTGCGGGCTAGGACCTCAGCAGGATGGGGTCAATACAGTACACCTATACAGTTCACCTTCAGGCCAATTGGTAAGGCGGTTAATTGGCATGCAACAGTTTTTAAAGGGTGCCATGTGTGTAGTGCCAAAGTATGGATTAGCATGTATCCTGTTGCTGATAAAGCAAGCAATGCATGCTGGGTCCTTCGCTAAAGCCAGTAGGCCACTTAATGTTTCTGTCTTATGCAGCTGAAGTTGAAGTGTCTCCTGGCTGTGACATGCTGAATGTCAGTTACACTGTCAACTCTCTTCCTGGAAGTAGCCTGAGTTCACTAGTGGTGAGCTATCAACGCATCCTGGGAGGTGGTGGTACAAGGTCCAGGAGAGTTGCACTGAATGGCAGAGCTGCTGAAGGTGTCCTAAGTATCATTGGACTCACCCCTGACACTGCCTACCGTGTCACCTACAGTGTAGAGATTGTAGTCAGCTTCCAAGTCACACTACCTTCGGACATAGCAGATCCTATTGAATTACACACAACCAGAACCTGTCCAGGTCAGTGGAGCACAAACTGTTACTGTTTTATGTGCATTGTACTTTCTAATTTTACAATATTTCTCGTCAATGGTGTGTGTGTGTGTGTGTGTGTGTGTGTGTGTGTGTGTGTGTGTGTGTGTGTGTGTGTGTGTGTGTGTGTGTGTGTGTGTGTGTGTGTGTGTGTGTGTGTGTGTGTGTGTGTGTGTGTGTGTGTGTGTGTGTGTGTGTGTGTGTGTGTGTGTGTGTGTGTGTGTGTGTGTGTGTGTGTGTGTGTGTGTGTGTGTGTGTGCATGCATGCGGGTGTGCGTGCGGGTGCAAGAGTGGATTTGGGGGAACAAAACTTAATTCTGAATACCTGTTGTACCCCTAACAACCATGCTGCGAGGCTGACAGCCACCACAGCATTTGGAGGTATGTACATATGATGGCACTTGACACATATAACAACCTTGAATGTCTTCCTGCCCTTGGTATGGGCCCATTCTCTGCAACCCTTCCAGTGCCCAACCCCCCATCCCTGCGAATGGTCCTTCCCAGGTTCTCCAACACCTACCTGGTCTGGAGGGACCCAGAGCCTTATGTTGGTGACATCACTGGTGTGCAGATCCTCTACCTGATAGATTGCATCCCACAGAACATCCCGGAGCTGGGTAGTGGAGTAAATCACTACTCTGTCTCTGGCATCAAGAACAGTACAGGAAAGAGACACAGCGTCAGCCTGCGGGCTAAGACCTCAGCAGGATGGGGTCAATACAGTACACTTATACAGTTCACCTTCCGGCCAATTGGTGAGGCAGTTAACATGTAACTTTAGTTAATATGGGTGCCATGTGTGTAGTGCCACAATATTGATTATATAGTTTGTAGCCTGTTGCTGACAAAGCAGGCAAAGCAAGCTGGATCCTCCACTAAAGTCAGTGGGCTACTTAATGTTTTCTGTCTTATGCAGCTGAAGTTGAAGTGACTCCTGGCTGTGACACGCTGAATGTCAGTTACACTGTCAACTCTCTTCCTGGTGGTAACAATGAGACCTCCCTGAGTTCACTGGTTGTGATGTACCATTCCATCCTGGGAGGTGGTGGTCCAAGGTTCAGGAGTGTTGCACTGAATGGCAGAGCTGCTGAGGGTGTCCTGAGCCTCACCGGACTCACCCCTGACACTGCCTACCGTGTCACCTACAGTGTAGAAATTGCAGTTAGCTTCCAATTGACACTACCTTTAGATGTAGCAGACCCTATTGAATTACACACAACCAGAACCTGCTATACACCAGACCCAGGTCAGTGGAACACAAAACTATACTATTTGATGTGCATTGTGTACTTGCTAAGTGCTGGTCAAAGGTCTGTGTAATTTTGAGGACAGGTACAAAACTTCTGAATGCCTTTTGGTTTACATGCCACAGACTGTTAGTTAATCATTAGCTCCAAACTATCTAAAATGTCTGCATCTCTATATAGCAATGGTTCAGCTGTCAAGATGGACGTGGCTCCATCAAAGGGCCTGTTCCCTCTATATATCATACCTGGCTTTTCAACTAAGTGGCATCCATTGTTCTATGTGCATTTTGGATTGCCCAACAAGAAGTGCTCTATTTATGATGTCTAATATTACATGATTTGATGCACCCTGTGAACTACACCACAAATGCATCTATGGGACTATATATGGTGTGTATACCCACATAACAACTGGCACTGTTTCTATGGATGTTCTGCTTCCATTCAAAATCACATTTGGTGAGAAGGCCACAAAGTTATACAGCATACCCGTATGTATTATGGTACATATATTGTATGTGTTCATCTGATGATGATGTCATACATCAGAGACACTATTGATAATTCTAAGTAAAATGCTCCTATCTGGTCAGTGGTGCATGGTGGTGGTGGTTGTACATAGTTGCATGTTGTTGCTGCATCCCGTACCAGCTAGTGCTGATGCTTGCCTTGACCTTTGCACCTTGCTTCCTAACCTTTGCACCTTAGTGGTGTTTTCCTTCTTTCATCTGGTGCAAACATTCCACTTCACCAGTTGCAGCTTACGCTGCGTGGTGGTGCTTTCTAAGTAAATATAATATATATAGTCTACTGCATTGCAAGAATTCAAGAAATTTGGCTATTATTTCCTTATAACAGCTAGAAGCACACAAAAATTTGTTGAGAAGAAGAAGAAGAAGAAGAATATGAAAGATGAAACGGAATAACAGCAATGCTTTTCCCTCACTAAAACTCCAGGTTGAACTTTGGAACAATGTCGCACTTAGCACCTTGAAATAAGCCACCTCCATGACCTTTAATTGTTCCAGTTCGCAACCAATTTGCTACTTTTACCAACACGCCCTAAGACATTAGATAGGAGCCGCCATTTTGAATCGGGGACATTCCTATAGACATTTGATACTGCCATAACACGAAGCCTTACGGCAAGCACAAAATGAAACACAATATAGAGGCTGCCTGCTGTAGCCCCTAAAAATTCACAATTTGTCTGTCAGTGAAATGTATGATCATAAATCTGTGCTCACATTATAACACAAATATGCTGTGATAAAATATGGAATAATGTGTTGGACCATACCTCCATAGACTAGGCGTTTTCTGGACACATGCATACTGTTTTGAATGGGCACTTTATTTAGCAATCATGTAGCAAAGGGCAGATTGCAGTGAGACATTTCACCCTCGAGGGTCTTTGTCAGGCACAAACCATCTACTTTGTCTTCATTGTATTTAATTGTGTATCAGTTGTGTTTCAGTTATGTTGGCTTGAAAACTTTCAGTTTCATGTCAGCATAACATTATGACAACAAAAATCATTATGCAAAAGTGACGTCTGTTTTGTGACTGACAAATACCCTCGAGGTCGAAACGTCTCACTGTAATTTGCCCCTTGCTATGTTACTGCTCCATGACATACTCATTCAGCTCAATGCTGTAGCATGAGCCACTGTCATGATATAATGCATATATACCTTTCTTCCTTTGTTCTTTTGTGCAGACATCCTTCCAAATGTGACTCTTCGGCTTTCTGGAGGCAGAAATGACACTGAAGGTCGTGTGGAGATCTTGTATAATGAAGAATGGGGCACCATCTGCGATGATTTTTGGGATTTGGATAATGCCAGGGTAGTTTGTAGGCAGCTTGGGTTTCGCACAGCTTTGGGGGCCCCAACTAGAGCAACATTTGGGCAAGGTAGAGGCCGAATCTGGCTGGACAATGTGCACTGTGACGGCACAGAGAACTCCATTGTTGACTGCAGTCACAATGGCTGGGGAAAGCACAACTGTAGACACTCCGAAGATGCAGGTGTTGTGTGTGCAGGTGAGCACTTGCTGCTGCTACAGACCTGCCAGTAGCATGAATGCAGCATCACATTTAGTCCACTCTGACGCATGTGAGACTGTAATGGGAATAATGAGATTGGGGCCAACCTGTTCAGTAGGTGCCCAAATCTGTTAGCCTATGTCAAATATCCTTGGGTGGAAACATCTTGCCATATCACTGAACATAACATATGCCCACAAGATAAATGCATCCTTTAATGAAGAGAGTGGCAACCTGTGAAATGTCATCACTTTGCTTCTAATGTATGGGTTAGGCAGTCAATCCTGTCCTGGAAGTGTTTTCATCATAATTATGTAAAGATTCCCAAGATAGCCTGCAGAAAGATGTGTGAGAATGTTTGGGGCAGGTGAAGCTGCACGGTGGCCGATAGAGTTTGGCGGTGTTTGACATTCCCTAATGTCATGATCATGTGATAATAGCCACATGCTCAATTGTATAATTATATAGTTTAGCTATATTTTAAATGGAATATACATTTATGATCACGAATTCAACGAATGTCAAATAGTGCTTAACTGAATGATTACACTGGTTAGAAATCACATATTTAAATCCTTCTGTTGGACTGCTACTGTGCTGAAAGGCCTTTTCAAAGAATACCACACCTCAGCTGTAGCACTGGGCCAAAAGCATCCAGAAGTCATCAAGCTACCACTTGTTAGTGATTGGTTGGTGACAAGTGGTTGTTTGGTGATTTTTGGACACTGTCGGCCCAGTGCTGCTGATGAGGAGTGGTATTCTCTGAAAAGGCCTTCCAGCACAGTGGTAGTCCAACAGGGTGATTTGTACACAGAGGTGCTTTACCATTTTTGACTTCTATACTTCATTCCAGCTAGACAAAATTACTCATATTTTCCCTTTTATTGCATCCTATCTGGGATCAGATGGCGATTTTATTGCACTATGGTGGACTCATGAAACATTCTAGCTATGTAGTAAGTGCATCCCCTAGCTGCAGAGTCATCCTTCTCTGTTTGATTCACATGAATGAGAAGGTGGCATGTTCTCAAAACATTGCTGCAGGACAGTGGGGTATATGTACAATACAGTACTGGCACTACATCTAGATTGTGCATATTTCAGGAGTGCCACTCATTGTGCGACTTATCAAGCCGATCATTAGCCGCATATTTTGGAGAGCCAATGGCACGGAACACTAGGATAAAGGAATGGCGTCAGTGCACACTCTGGATCAATTTAACATATTTAACACACTGAAGTTGTCATACAGAATCATTGATGTTCAGCTGTGAAGTGCATAATGGCATGGAATATGAATTCTACAGAAGTGATAGATTACTTGTGACATATAATTGAGCTTCATTTGGAAATGCGTACAAGTTGAAAAGGCAATGATGCATGTAAAACACTAGTGTAATAGCAGTAATTGCAGTAATTTTAAAGTGATAATTCAAATGTGCATGTGATGCTGTCTACTTCCAAACCTGCCTGCCTGCACATTTTTCTTACAACTCTATTTCCAGTTGTCGACTGTGGTAACCCCGGTACTCCCTCAAATGCTCGACGCACTGGCTCCAGTACAACCTACAACTCTGTAGTGACCTACACCTGTAACACAGGATACACACGACAAGGATCAAACAGGAGAACCTGCCAGTCCAATGGACAGTGGAGCGGGAGTGTGCCTCGATGTAACCGTAAGTAATGCGATTAACATTGTTTCTAATATTCTCTTGATGAATAATTTCATTACCTTCTGTGAGCAGCTTCTTTGAGTATATTAGGTGATCACATTTTCTACCTCATTAGTAGTGCTGTCTATGCAGAATTGGTGGTGTCTGTTTGTATACCGCTGATTACTACAATTTATGCAGTATAAGGGTAGTTGGGAAGTCTGTTTGAAACTAATACTGTAATTGTTTTTTTTTTTCAAAATGATAATAAAAGTCTCAGCTGGCTGATACATGAAGAGTAATAGATAGAAGACGGGTTCTTCTGTATCGGCTAGAGACGGGCTAAAAAACCTTGCCAAGGTTTCAACCAGAATTAATGTATTATCTCCAGTTGTCAACTGTGGTGATCCAACTTTTAGTTATATCATAATTTTATAGCAAAAATGGATGTACATATTTGGCATCAACAGTGGTTGCTCGAATTGCATGGATATTATCCAGTGAATGTAAGTATAGGCTTGGGAATTTGTCTGCACATGAAATCTGTTTTAGATCAACAGCACAGCAGTCATCATTCTTTATTGCTTATGTTCATATATAGGATTTTGTTCATATTCCTCAAATGCTGTTTCTTGCATTATCTCCAGCTGTCAACTGTGGTAATCCTGGTACTCCCTCAAATGGTCGACGCACTGGCTCCAGTACAACCTACAACTCTGTAGTGACCTACACCTGTAACACAGGATACACACGACAGGGATCAAACAGAAGAACCTGCCAGACCAATGGACAATGGAGTGGGACTGCGCCTCGATGTAACCGTAAGTTGTCTTTGTACCTTCAGTTCGAACTATCTGCAGTAGCGCAGTTCATTTCACATGATTTCTGTCCTTCATAGATGCACTTGATTCTAGATATTTCTGTTATCTCTGGTTTACCTAATCTTTATGAATTCGGCTTCCGTTAAGAACTCAAAGCATGGGTCTTTCTTCTTGTCAGCCAACTATTCCAAATGCTTCTTGTCCTCGTAAGGCTTGTTGTCAGTGCTTCGCTGCTTTCCCTTGGAATTCTACAGGCTAGGATACTTCTTCTTGGAGATGAACAATTCTCCTTACATTTAGAACAGCTAGTGTAGTCAGCCGTTGTTTTGTCAGGACTGGTTGCAATGGACGCTACTTTCATTCGTTAAATTTGCTAAGAGTAGACAGACCTATCACAGCAAGGCTATGGTTCCGCAAAAATGGCGCCATTTTCTATTCTGACGTAAGTACATACGTATAAAAGTAGTACATATACAAGTTCAGTTGGCATATTTGTACCACGGCTGTTCAATGTATATTATTTATATACACACTCGCCTTTGGGCCTCATGCGTATATACGTAATCCATATACACCTCAGCGCCATGGTATATCTAATACATTCATATATATATATATAATAAGTCAACATGGTGGCGCATCGGGTTTGTTGAATTTACTAAGCTATTTTTACTTGCGACTTACAACTACAAATGGTACTGAGGCTGAACAGCCATTGTATGAATGTTCTATATGCATTTATCACGAAGCCTACTGCTGCAGCTATTAGCTTCAGTGCTATCCTCTCATGTGAGATTTTAGATTTAGGACAGCAGCTATCAGTTTGTCTAGATTGAGGGCAAGGCAACTGAATAGCTAGCTAGCTAGCTGGTTTCAGTTTGGTATCAGTGTGCATGAAGCTGTGCAACTGCAAAGACCTAACCTGTACATAGCATCCAAACACTTAATGAATTTTCCCATGCAATTACAACTTTCCCATACAATTACAACTTTCCAATAAGTGTGAATGTTTAGGTACAGCTGTCGTGGCTTGTAACTAAAAACCGTGATGACCTCCTGCCTACCTCCATGTGGTGCATCCTGGGGTCATTCTAGGATTTAGAGTGATGCTAAATGGCATGACAAATGTGGGCGCCATTACTAACAAGTAGTTTGAGTTTGGGGCACCCCATCAGCGCCCCACAAGTTATTTAACTCGAAATATGTGTTCTTCTTTAATTTTATTCATCCTTTTTCCAAAAGATATATCTATTCCTTTATCTAATTTGTCTAGCTGTCAACTGTGGTGATCCTGGAACTCCCAGGAATGGCCGACGCACTGGCTCCAGTACAACCTACAACTCTGAAGTGACCTACACCTGTAACACAGGATACACACGGCAGGGACCTAACAGTAGAACCTGCCAGTCCAATGGACAGTGGAGCGCGACTGCACCTCGATGCAACAGTAAGTGTTTTAATGACAATAGTACTAGTGCTTATCATTTCTGTTAATACACTGTTCAATACATTCTTTATACCTGTCCCTGTGAGGACAGTAGCTGATCCTTCTTTATTGAATGAGCTGAAATAGCTGTCATTCGTGTTGTTGGATACTCTTACTTGAATGCTGTTCGACGCATTTTGTCCAGTTGTCAACTGTGGTAATCCTGGAGCTCCCACAAATGGTCGACGCACTGGCTCCAGTACAACCTACAACTCTGTAGTGACCTACACCTGTAACACAGGCTACACACGTGAGGGATCAAACAGGAGAACCTGCCAGTCCAATGGACAGTGGAGTGGGAGTTTACCTCGATGCAACCGTAAGTTTTAATGACAGTATTACTAGGGCTTATCATTTCTGTTAATAAAACTGTTCAATACATTCCTTATACCAGTCCCTGTGAGGACAGTAGCTGATCCTTCTTTATTGAGTGAGCTGAAATACCTGTCATGTTGTTGAATAATCTTACTTGAATGCTGTTTCATGCAATTTATCCAGTTGTCAACTGTGGTGATCCTGGAGCTGTCACAAATGGTCAACGCACTGGCTCCAGTACAACCTACACTTCTGTAGTGACCTACACCTGTACCACAGGCTACACACTAACACAGGGATCAAACAGGAGAACCTGCCAGTCCAATGGACAGTGGAGTGGGAGTGTACCTCGATGCAACCGTAAGCTTAGCAATGTGAACTATAATGAATGATATTCTGATCAATGAGGGGAACTCCACTAGCCGGGAAAGTGTTTTTTTACAGATCTATTGACATTTAAACCCAAACCTAGATCATAATGTCTGTATTGAAAGCAAGATCCGTCAAGAACAATTCCTGGCTAGTGGAAGTCCCTTTATCAATCGTATTGTCAATGTCTAGTCATGCATAACTTTTCAATACACCCCATTGCCATGGTCACTGTGGGAAATTTTTGCCAAAGGCATTGAGGATGGCCACATTTCATGTATATTACCATTCTTGAGAGAGCATGCATCCCATTAGCCAAGTTGCCAAATTCATATGATAGTGGCTGACAGTCATGAGAATGCAGCCACTCAGCTGGCAGTATTGTAGTATGTAGTCCTTTGTTCAAGTTCTTGACCACAAGGCTTCCTAATTATTCACCCTGACCCTTAATTCTCTATTCCCTGACCACAGCAGCAGGTTGCTAAGGTCAGAGTGTTCTACAATGGCACAACTGTGTGTTGTAGCCTGTTGTACTTTGTAGTTGTATAACAGCTGATAAAGGCCTATAATTATACATATGCACATGCCCAAAACGTACTACGTATGACAGTCACCTTATGTGTACTTTGTGAACATGCTCAAAAGGTACAATGGATTGTCACTTGTATGTAGCAATATGCCTCTTATATTGGGTAATCTTCAGAGTGCTGACTGAGTTAATGTTAATGTTTATCATTGGCAAGTTTTATATGAATTCTATGTTTACAAATCAAGCACACAATACTATGATGCACATTAAAGATACACCTTGGTTGCAGGACTGTGCTGTGAGGATTCGATGGTTGTCCTTTTGTCTGTAATTGGTTGGCCTATCAATGCTTGCACCTGTATGCCTAACTGAACAATACTGTCTTTACAGTAGAAATGAAGTACTTACCACTAGAGATGCATAATAAGAAAACGCTCAGTGCTTCAGTTTATAACTAGGCACAAAAGTGCTAAACCCTCAACCCAATAGCCCAAGTGTACTATATTGCGATGAGTAAACACAATGGCAAAGCCGGCAGCTAAGACACGCACTTGTCCTAGCGAAAGCAAAATGGCTCTCAACTGCACTAGTAACTTTGACATGAATTCTGTAGCTTTGTGAAGACACCGTTTTACAAAAAAAACATTTTAATTTTGCAGTGCTGAGGCGATCCATTGGTCTTCTTGGCTTTATTATTGTATGAAAAAATTGAACCGGACCCACAGACACAACCAACTACTGTAACCCTGCAGCACTTGTATGCCGAGGATTAATGATGCAGCTCCTAGTTTGGCTACACTACCATACCCTACTGTACGTACTTTCTCAATGCTTCATTAGCCATTATGAAGTGAGAGCCATGACAGACCCACTGAAGCATGTGTATAGCTATATAAGATAGTCGAAACATTTAGCTATACACCAAAGGGCGTACTGTGTATATATTATTTTGATGATGCCTACCAATATGTACTTATTTGTGTATGCCTAACCACTCACTACATGTATGGATTCTTCCTCATTAACGTTTTCTCCTCAGGGGTGTTCAAAGCGATTCAGCCTCCCAGCAATCTACAGACCTCTAACATAAGGAAACGCAGTGTCTCTTACAGTTTTGAAGCATCCCCCACTTCTGGAGTTACTTACAAAGTGATATTTACACATCAGAGGGATGGCATACCTCAGCCACAGATTGAAACCTTTCCCACAGCAGACGGTGATCAAACCAAATCTGGTCTCAGTCCAGATGTGACCTACAGACTGCAAGTGGTTGCAGTGAAGGGTGGTGAAGAAACTACTGCCATCAGTGTGAACGTCACTACTAAACCAGATAGTAAGACTGCATAATATTATGTATGTAAAATTGCTTGTCAGCAGCAGATTATGCATTGAATTATACATTTGTGTAATTGTCTAGTGAGTGTATGGTATGTATGTATAAATAGCAATGAATATGTAGTAGTTCACTTCATGGTCTCACCTGTGGCCTTGTTCTGCTAGAAACATACTCGTGTGCCTATACCCTATTTTTGCCTTGTACTCCAGTTCCCACTGGACCACCGCAGGGCCTAGCTGTAGTAAGCCGCACTACTACCTCCATCACTGTCACCTGGAGGGACCCTGCACCAGATAGGATCAATGACAGAGATGGAGTCACTGGTTTTGTGGTTAGGAGAAACAGAACGCGAGTGGCTACCATCACAGATCTGACCTACACCTTCACCGGACTCCAACCAGCCACGAACTATACTTTAGAAGTCTTCGCTGTGAATGATCAAGGTCGTGCACGTAGCAAGAATGCTGCTAAATTTACTGCATCTACCACTTCGTCCACCACAATCACTCCCAGTACCAAGACCCCCTCCTCAACCCCCAGTACTGTCATGCTAACCTCCACCCCCAGTACCAAGACCCCCTCCTCAACCCCCAGTACTGTCATGCCAACCTCCACCCCCAGTACGCCACAGGGTCAGTGCAACATGTACTGTATAAAACCTGTATGCACTGTATGTATGTACATATAAGGGATTCCAAGTGCAAGTTTACCTTCATACACTTTAGGAACATTTGAACTGTCTGGTTAATCTCGTAGTCATGACTGTGCCTGCCACACCCCAACCAGTGGGTTAATCTCGTACTCACCAAACTTCAACTAACTGCTAATGTGAACATGGCTTAGATTCTTATGTTGCAAGCTCCTGGTGGGGTCAAAACTTAGAGTTTCACTCACTCTCTATAACTTCTTTGCATTAGCTGTTGACTGAATCACTGAAATTGCTAGTCTGACCTGCTAGCCTCACTTCCTGCTTGCCGCAATAATTGTGCAGGGACAAGAAGTAGGGTCTAGTAGAAAGTGTAAATGCCACACCTCATCTCGACCAATCAGCTTGCGACTACCTGATTTTACACCAATAAACCTACGTACATCAAGGGTGCCAGTATAATAGCATGCTTACCTTGCAAAGTGTGTGGTGGGCAATGTCTACGATCGATGTAGTAGACGTTCTGAGGAAGGTGCCTCCAGATGTCATAGAAAGAAAAGTAGCCTTCACAAGCGACAGGCTGGTGGGAGGCAGTCCCAATTTCAGCAATTGGAAGCAGTGATGAGTCTTTTGCAGGGAAAGCACATGTTGGTCAGCTTGCCCATTGGATACAGCAAGATATGGCAAGATGCTGATCTATCAGCTTCTACCAGTCGCCGCTGAAGAAATCGTGGTATCGATGTATGTGCTGACTGCCGAGCTGATTGACCAAATTGAAACGCCCACAGGGAGTTTATTCACAAAGGGCATTTACATGTTCTGCTGACCGTGCTTCTTGCCCTGCGGCTGGCAGGAAGTAGGATAGCAAGCCAGACTATGAAATTGGATGCTGTGGTTAAGCCGATTAGCTAGTTCTCTGTTGTAACGTATTAGGCACATAAACGGTTTCAGTCAATCAGTAATGTGGGAGGTCTCTCCTCGGTTCACTGCAAAACTACTGTGATGCCAACGTCCACCCCCAGTAAATATAATGAAATAGCTGTCATTCATGTTGTTAGATACTCTTACTTGAATGCTGTCTCATGCAATTTGTCCAGCTGTCAACTGTGGTGATCCTGGTACTCCCTCAAATGGTCGACGCACTGGCTCCAGTACAACCTTCAACTCTGTAGTGACCTACACCTGTAACACAGGATACACAAGACAGGGATCAAACAGTAGAACCTGCCAGTCCAATGGACAGTGGAGCGGGAGCTTGCCTAGATGCAATCGTAAGTAATGCAATTAACATTGTTGCTAATATTCTCTTGATGAATCATTTCATTACCTTCTGTGACCAGCTTCTTTGAGTATAATAGGTGATCACTTTTTCTTCTTCATTAGTAGTGCTGTCCATGCAGAAATGGTGGTGTCTGTTTGTATACCGCTGATTACTACAATTTATGCAGTATAAGGGTAGTTGGGAAGTCTGTTTGAAACTAATACTGCAATTTTTTTTTTTTTCAAAAGTGATAATGAATGAAGCCGTGGAGTCTCAGCTGGCTGTTGCATGAACAGTAGTAGATAGACGAATGGTTCTTCTGTACCAGCAGAAACAGGCTGAAAAACCTTGCTGAGGTTTCAACCAGAATTAATTAATGTAATATCTCCAGCTGTCAACTGTGATCCACCGATGGTAAGGCAGGTGGATAGGGGGGTGTCCATCTGCCATGCATGCCTTATGCATGCCTTAAGGAGCGTTATGTGGGCAGTCCTGTGCTAGGGGTTGTACTTACGTATATATAAAGTACAGTTGTGGTTTTGTATTGTGTTGGGCTGCCTCCATATGATGTTGCATACCTCTTGGTTATTGTTGTCAACCCATTAGTGGTTGTGCCCATGTTGGGCACTGTTGTGTGCATGCCTTGGCTTATCTGCACCGAGGGTGATTCATGCCTGATGGTTCAATGCCTGCTGAGCTGAGGACTCCTCTAAAGAGGCTGAATAATTTCGACCATTTCAGGGGTTCTCCCTCCTCTGTCAGAAACAGGGGACTATGACTGAAGCCTCGAATTGCTAAATTGGACAATAGTGGTGCCACCGGGCACAACTCATTGCAAGTTCTGTCTATGAAGAGATTGATACGGCATCGTGTTTGGTTGATCTTGGGTACTTCAGGGTCAACTGAACTACAGAGGTATCCTGCTTGTTGTTTAGAGCAATGTCCATGAGCGTCATGGGCCAGCTCAGGTGAAAAGAGTTAACTGAAGGTGTGTTCATCTCACCCAACTGTAAGAAGGCAAAGAAACCAAGACAACAGGTAGCCCAAAGCATAGTATTGTCTTAGTTGAATGGTTCCTGATCCAGCGTAACTCTGACTCCTTAGAACATATTGTGTAATTGGTAGATGTGAGTCACTTGCTCTGAGTTTAGACCTAGCTTTTCAGGCCCTTGAGAGCTAGCTTTTAGCTGTGGTGTGCCAAATAGTGGATCACTAAAGCCATGGACAATGTGCATGTGTCTGACTGCCGACAGGTATGACCTCACTGAGCTGTGAGGCAACCGTAAAGACAAGTGAGCCACAAGAGGATTATCACTAGCTCTTCTGCTGGCAGCAAGTGTATGACTAGTCACTCTGATTGGCCGGACTGGTAGGTCTGATAAGAGTTTGGCGCCAGGCTGCTTGAGATGAAGTCGCTTGCCACTCCCTCTAAATGGAAGAGATCCATTGAGGCCGCTGCCTCGTAAGCAGATCCCCAGGGGGTCGGAAATTGGCATGGGATGTCTGTGTCCAGGGAACCTCCTGAAAAAGGACCTGCAGATGCTTGCAACAAACGTGTTAGAACGACCTGATATACGCTTTACCCTCAACTTAAAGTCCCCATCTGCACAGAAAAAGAGGACACATCTTAACAGGTGCATCAAGGTAGGGTCTTTGCTACATTGAGCCGTAATCACCTGAACCACTGTCATGTTGTCACATGAGGACCTACTGGTGGTGCCAGTGGGAACCCCATATGGCACATGCTACTGGAATGGTCATCAACTCTTTTGCTGCAAGGTGATGGGATGTCCATTCTTCTCTGCACGAGTGCTGGAACCATGCCTGCTGCCACACATCCCCACAGCTCCATAACCCAAAGGCATCGGACGAAAAGGTCACTGTCACTGTTGTACCACCTTGCATGCATGTGACTGCTTCCCAATTAAATAAAGTAGTTCATGTTCCTGCATGCTTTCTTGGGCCTCTAGCTGCCGAGCCATGCTTTCAGCTTGTCCAGCTTCTTCTCTGGTAGCCAAATCTTTCATCTCTGAGTGTCTAGGGTTATCCACAAAACATCAGCACAGGTGAGGGGCCTTCTAACTTTTCTGCCTTCAAGGGAACCCCTAACCACTCGAAGATACTAAGAATGATTGCCAGATTGCCCTTGCATTCGAGCATGTTGGGCTGGCCCATGGTCAGGTCAAGTTATCGATGTAATGTGTGCGCCAAGACACACCTTTATGTCATAGAACCGATTCCAGCGCATCTGCAAACGACGTGAATATTCTGGGAAAAGACCGGAGGTCAAAGGGAAGTGCCAGTTCCAGGATCTTATGATCCCGAGCAAATCTAGATGCTCTGGAAGGCATAGGCCACATCTAGCTTTGCGAGCAGTGCCCCTGGTTGTAGCTCCAAGGTATTGCACTGAGCACATTTGAGGGTCAACATTGTCGTTGACATTCGAATTGGAGGGGAGGACAGGTCAATAATTACCCGCCATTCTCCTGGTCTACCTCCCTTGGAGATCAACCCAAACCTGCTCACCTGCACGAGTGCGACCTCCCTGTCTACAAACAGACCGGCTATCCTCCCTGCAGTTAGCTCCGTTGCCAAATACTCCTCTACTGGGGCGGGGTTGAGTTCGGCTGACATCATATTGGTTGACGCTGAAAACCTAGTGTGGCAGTCATACTGGTAAAAGGGTAAAGGGTAAAGGGTAAAGATTCTTATTTTAACTGGGGTGGCCTTTAGCCTGAAGGCTACTCTTCCAGGCGCCCAGTGATTATGTACTTACACACATGCACACACATCATATACAATCGGGACATGAATACACACATGAACAGTCAATCTGTTTATTGTTCAATTGTTCAATTGTTGTTGGGCAGCGTTGATGTTAGGGGTAACCAATACGAAGCCCACTTTAAGCCATTAATAATGTATGATTCAAAGGATTGGTCTGGGTGCTGACTGAGCTCCCCTCCCAGTGCTGAAGGATCAAAGGAGTTACTATGTGAGAGACTGTTGGCGGGATCAGAATCGTCATACCTGGTGGAGGTCTACGGCTCTCTAAACTGATTAGCTGCTCCATGCCCATGCGACTTGATTCTCCTGTAGATACTCTCTTGTCTATCTCGCTAAACTGGCAGGAAGTATATAGAACTAACTGGTGGCTCCCACCAGACTATGAGGGGAGGATTAAAGATTTATTTGTGGTCCCTTGTGGTTGGACTGGGGTCAGTTCTGTGGCCCTTTCCAGGGCCATGCTAGTGAACGAGGTGGTCAGATCTGCCCCTAGGGACCTTGGTGCTTGGGCCTTCTAGGCATTCTGTGCAATCTCTGATTGTGTGTCCTGCTGAGCAACTCTCCAGGCAAATGTGCCGAAACCCACATGTAGTGTCTCTGCATCTTGTCTTCTCCGGCAGGTGGCATGTGTCCTGATGAGGTAGACAGTGTTTGGAAAATCCAATGGTCAGCTACTGCTGCGGGCTCCTCTCTGTCTGTTCCTTGTGTTGAGAACAATCCAAAGTTAGGAATGGCCAATAGGCTGTGTAACAGTAGTGGTGTGTGGGATCCAGTTGATGCCGCAGATTGTGAATCTGAAGCTGGCAACCGGCAAGATGGAGGTATATCACTACATGCACATTTATGAATGGTTATACTATTGCTAATTCATGGTCAGTGTCTGCAGACTTATATGTTTGTCAATAATCTTAAAGATCCCATGCCAGCGCCCCCCTGTCTCCTAATGATAGAAGTGTGTTATGGGGAATTAGCGACGATTTATCAGTAGCGATGTGACGCGCAGTTGACGACGTTCTTGCGAAAGCGCTCTGTGTTAGGCAAGAACCGGTACCGGGAGTGGAAGGGACATAAGTAAAATAGCAGTTGTCCGCAAAGGAAAAACCAGAAATGTCACGATATCTCTCCGAGAACACTAACACGGGCAATTTCAATCCACAGAGGACACTTTCCGAGTCGTTCTTTGTAATTCCTGAGCATTTGGTGTAGGTTTATCATTTACCATGAACAAACAAACAAGCAATCTCAATTATATATTTAAATATTATATAGATTATATTATCTTAATGGAATGGCCGAAGAATATAATTATAATAGTTACAATAATATTAGGATTCTGTCACATTGGCAAGACATTAGGATCAATTCTCAATCAAATCTCTGATACAATGATACATGGTGCATATATTATACATTAACTATTACTTAATTAAGGAACACTGGTGTCTATATAAATGCATGATGATCCCGTATGTTATTTCATTCTCAAATGCAGAGAACACACGCAAAAGTCTGAATGTATACATTAATTTGCTGTATCTACATCCTCTTCTTGAAAGCTTTCCCTCATCTTCATCCTTGTTTTTGTCCTGAAATTCAATAGCAGTCTTCTCGCCTGCTGCACAGCTGCCACTTGTGTCATGCTTATCAATCCAAACAGATTGAGCTCCATCTGAGAAGGAGGTGCATGAAAGAGATATAAGAGGGTTAATGCACGTAAAAGTTTGCACTATCTTCTACAATATATACTAAGGCGATAAATGTACACTTCGAGTGTCGATCCAAATCGCAGATCTAGAATTTTGCATTTGTATAAGTGTCACTACACAAGAGTCAGCTAATGCGTTGGCTGAGCATTCCAGATGTGACTTTTAGGAATCTGGTTAGGAGCCAACACACTGCTTTGCTACTACCAGCCATCCAGTTTCATACTCCCAAACATATCAAACAGCTCACTTTCAGCCAATTTCCTCTCATCTTGCTTTGGCAAGACATGTTCTGGGCAAAGCACTGTCAGATCATAGCGCAATAAGTGGGCTACGAGGTGTAACAGTTGGCTTCACAATGAATGGCAAGCAATTGTGAAATTAATGCATACCCTGAGGTATGGTGTGTCAGCCTCAAACACTGGAATCACATGCATTGAAGTACATTAGACTGACATGTTGCCTCAGTTTGTATGTGGACTTAAATCTGTGGATTGACATTAATGGCAATAAAGCAATTTGAGAAAATAGACGGTGTGATAAGCAATATTAATATGGTATATAGAGCCTTTATAATTCCATTAATTTTGTTTCATGCTTATCAACTCTTGCACATTGACTACAAACATAAAAGTCATAATTCAAATTTCTAATAATATGTGGCAGACAGTAACCTATATAGGTGTGCGGATGTATGTACAATCATGTAATATATTCTATGGTCAATTGGCCTAACTTTGACTCACTTTTAGTTGAACCGCCTCCGGTAGTCAGTGACACCTGTACAACGAGTAAGCACCAAGGAATGCATTATATAGACTATACATATACCATTAAGTGACCATAACGGCAAATTACAGTCTTTAAAATGTCTCTTAACACACCTAGCAGGTACAGAATATACAGACAAGTGAGCTAAGAAAGAATACTTACTTGCATCTTGGAGTTTGAGCGTCTGCCCTTTATCCATTTAAACACCTTCTCATGGAGCACAACATAAAGCAGGAATATAATCAACCCCTGCATAAGGTTTGAAAAGATTAAGTGATGAAGAGCATGTTGAAACATCTTATACAGTATACGTAGTCTTTCCGTTTTACCTGAAGTACATTGGCCAAGACAAAGAGAATGGCATAGATCTTCTCCTGCCCTTCCACTGCAAACAGACCAATGATCCAAGTGAAGGCCAGCACAGGAACAATGATGATGTTGGTCATCATCATATACCTGTGAACATAATATAGTAAAATGATAGAGCAGCAAAATTGTATGGCAACTGTGCAATAGTGTGCTTAATCATGCATACACATTGCTTAATTGTTCATACAGATTGCAAGTATTAAATCTTAAGGCATATAAATGGCAGTGCAAATGGTGTTGCATCTAAAGGTGTGGTGAACTTAGTCTTCACAACTGCAGATTAGGTTAGCCACATTCCCATACAATGCATTCTATATATCATATTACTATTACACATTCGGTGGCCCTATATCGTTGATATAGGGCCACCTCACAATGCTTAAGTTCCTATTGTTGTGCAATCACTGCACTATAATCGATATGTACAGATTTTGATCAACTTCTGTACCCAATGCTACATGCGCTACATCAACTTCTGTACCCAATGCTACATGCGCTACATCAACTTCTGTACCCAATGCTACATGCGCTACATTTAGCAGAATTCGAATCCTGCAGAAAGTGAGATCCAGTTCAGTGCTAAAATCAGCCACCTTAGTACATAGATATACTCAGTTTGAAGCCAAGGCTTGAAAACATAGTCCTCTGAGCTGTATTGTGTATACAGTACAAGACCACTCGTGTTCTACCTATCTAGTGAAATGCTAAGCACACAGCCGAGTTGTCTTGTTTACTGCAATGTGCTACATTCAATTGCTCACAATTCCCAGATTTGGTGCAAGTGGCCACACATGTAGCTGTACACTGAACTTACTTTGCCGTGTTTACGTTCCTTTTGCTCTCTTCATTTCTCTTTTCCTTAGTTATCATACCAAACTGAGACGTGGCCAGTGACAGCAAGCTCACAGCCAGCAGTACTGCATTAGCCTACAAACACAATGGCATAGATTCATACATATGTGCAAACATTAGCCAAGCTCACACAAAATAGATATAATTATACCACACCCAAGCAGAAAAATTCTTGGTAAGAGAGAGTTTAAGATTAATGTTTATGGTGAACATTGACGTCATAAATTGTCATGTGAAACCCTATATCAATAATGTACACAGTGAAATCCTAACATTTTGTACGCCTGGAAGCACGTTCCACCATGAGCATATTCTGGAGAGTTCTTCCTTAGTCTGGAGTTCCTTTTCACTGTTTTGTGAGTTTCCAGGTCTAGTTAGATATCTTTAGTATCCAAGAATGAAGGTTGGAGTACCTTTGCCGCAGGACAAATCCATATGGTTGTTGTGGTCACACAATGGCAGTTTAGTCTCAATCCTACCCATATCCAGATCACTAGGATCACTTCTAGAATATATAGTGCTTCACCATTAAGAGCGTTTACCAGCGGAGAAAAGACAGAGCTCTATCCAACTCTAGGCAACAAACTTTCTCTGTAAACGCCAATTTGCCGAACATTTATGCTATTCTAACATGTACCGCTGTTTATCACGGTGACGTTAATGCCATATCTCGTGCCAAATGACCATCCAGCATTCAGCGTAAACACTGATCTAAAACTCTCTAAGGTGACAACAGTAAACTGTACAGCTCTTTGCTTTGAACTCATTCTGTACACTCACAGCACTTCTCAAGGATATACGTCATTATTACATTGACATTGACACACTACATTGTAGATTATCGATTTTATGCTTACCCCAATAATGAGCACCACTGGTACAATAAAAGCATAGATCATTCCCTTTTCGTTGGGCAACCAACACCTGTCAAGACAGCAAATGTGCACACGTACATAAATGCAATGAGAAACTCAATATTAAAAGATTAGTACACACACATTAGCCCACATAGAATGGTACATTAGAACTCACGCCTTGATATTGCCATAGTGAGGGTGATCCTGATCAAAGGATGACCTAATCAGATAGTAGTCATGACTTATCCCTCCAGTTAGCACCACAACGGGGATGGGGAGGGCTGAAAAGAGGGAGAGGGATATACACTTGCTCAGTATTCATGCTTATTTGTTGCTCAATTGAGTTGAACTGAGTTTGACAATGGAATGTCCCACACATATACACGTAAATGTGGTCATGAAGGCTTAGTTGTAAAAATAGTTGGAAACAACACTTACGTAATGCTGACTAAGTAATTATAATTTTGTCAGCATTTTCACTACTCCTTTGAGCATGAACTATTAAAATATTATTCAGTAACGTATTATGTGAATAGAGTTTCCTTATAAAGTATATACATGTTAATGTTGTACATACATGCATGCATACATATACGTACATATTGTACACCAGACGTGGTGGTGCTGCTTACCCCATCCCAGTTTCAGATAGAGGAAGATCCACTTTTTATTGTTTGCTCCAAACACTTTCACCAAAAGGAAGCAGATGAGCACAGCTTCACACAGTCTTCAGGTGAAGGTGGCCAGGAAGACGTAGTGCATGAGGGCTGTCACAAACTTGCAGGCAGTCTGGTGAAAAGGAGCATAACTGCGGATTACCGACGCGGTGAGTCCGGGGATTGCATAAGGTTTCTTGTGTCGTGTAATAGGCGGGCTTCTCTGCTACGGAGCTCCTTCGACTGAAGCTATATAATTATAAAATAATTATTATTGTCTTATGAATCGCCATTTCTACATACTCTCTCCGTAACAAATCCGTATACTTTCTCCGTAAAACTAAAATGGCGGAAAGTCTTATATGAATTTTTTCACCGCACGCTCCTTTGTTGTTGCGAATTTGTGTACAGCACAGTGGCAATCCAACACAGCGAGAAGAACTCAGTACAGAGGTGAGTCGCCTTCTTTTTGACAGCATGAAACTTAATCCTCAACTGGTAGGGTAAAGCGGGGTAAAACGGAACACTTGCATTCAACCGACTATTACGAAGCAAGGAATAAATCGAACAACTTGATATTGTAGGACACTTAGGTACAATCTTCAGCGAATACATGCATACAAAATGTTTGGGTTAACTGCGCACCATCACAGAAACACAGCGTAATAATCATTACTGAGTAATTTGTAGCCATGCTAAAATTTCGCCGTAGCGAACACGAGGCCTTCCAGTATACCTTTGCAAAGACGACTTACTAATGTAATGTTACTCACCTACCCGTGGTGTCGAGCAGCCTTTGCAATCCCAGAAGACACTACTTAGCTAGGTAGCTACTTTAACCAGGACCACTTTCTTATTTAGATGCAGGTCAGAGGCTGATGACGTATGCACTGCATGCAACAACCTTCATGAGGACAACAACTGGGTTGCCTGTGATGGTTGTGAGGCTTGGTACCACTTTGGATGTGCCAGCTTGGAGCAGTAGCTGTCTGAGCTAAGAATACTCTTAATTCATGCTGAAATGCACTCATTGCTTGCTAATTGACACCAACAAACTTAAAAATGAATAAAATAAAAGCAATGAGCGTATAACTAGCTAACAAACGCTAAAACGAACTATTCGCTGGCGTTCCTTTTTACCCCGCCCGCCATTTTGACCGAAAATAATATATCGCGTAGACGAGATGCTGCCTGTTGCTCGAAGCAGCGAACGAACAAGATTGTTTTTACTGTAAGTGGATAGAGTAATACTACCTCTAGCAATATACAGAAACTTGAACCCTAGGGTATCATAGCTTGTTTACAGTGCGATGTCAGAATTGCAATCGTGAATTGTTCCGTTTTCCCCCGCTTTACCCTATAAAACGGATTCTACTAGCTAATAGAGAAGATCTACACTGATTGAAATTATCTGCATCTGGGTACAGATTGGTTGTGAACATTAGCAGCTGTGCTGTATTTTTCTCACTAAGTCTGAGCTGTATGTATGCTTCGATCCAGTTTTCACTGTCAAGCCATAGCTAAGTCTAAAATTACAGCCATCACTGATTACATTACATTCTATTCTATGCTCTTCACCCATTCCCTACTATATTATCATTCCTAATCTATTACCCAGTTACTTATACATGACCTGTCACATCCTCCAGACATTCCTGCCAATTTATCACTGTCATGCTGTATAAAAGCCAAGTCTCTCCCCTTCACACTTCAGTTTTGTAACGGACGAAGACCTTCGTAGTTTAACCATCTTGCATGTCAATTACTGTTCTGCTACACGTTCGCTCAAGAATCAATCGCTCCCTTTAGGTATTACATTGTTGCACCTGTACATAAGGTAGTGCTCCACCTTGGCAACAGTTATAGTTATTCAGCGGAGTAATTCCTTTCCTTAAGCTTGATAATTTTATATACCATATCACTTTAACCTGATGATTACAGACAAGTTGGTATCAGGTATCAGGTATCAGGTATCATATTTAGACTGGGGAACCTTTAGCCATAGGCTATTCTTACAGGCACCCAGTAACAGAAACAAAAAGAAAAGTACAAAACAGAGACAAAGAAACTGCAAAATGTGAATCAATAGGTTCTTCAATTGTAGGTCAATCGTGCAGTATAAAGATTACTTGCAATTATGTACATAAGCGTGCGAAGTAATAAAGAGAGCAGGGTTGTCATGCACATGCCAATAATATAAGTCAGATAAGTAGGTCCTTGCACTTGGCTGAGAAGGCCTGAAAGTCTCTTAGTTGTCGGGTAGTGGCTGGGAGTGATCTCCACATAGAGGCACCAGCAAAGCTGAATGCCCTTTGACCATAAGATGATCTGACTGCAGGAAGGTTCAGTTGAGAAGAGGAAGAAGATCGGGTGTGGTGGGAGGAGCTGGGGGTGGGGAAGAGCTGGGAAAGATACGTTGGGCAAGGGGAATAGAGGCACTTGAAGACAGTTTGCGCAAGATGGAATTTTCTTCTTGAAGACAAAGTGGATAGGCCAAGTTCACAACGAGCAGCAGAAGCAGAAGAGAGTTTACATCTATGAAGAACAGTCCGACAAGCAAAGTTCAGCAAGGATTCAAGGCGAAGGGACTCAGCTTTAGTACATCCGATCCAAACAACATCACAGTAGTCAAAGTGGGGAAGAATGTATGACTTGAGATAAAGAAGCAGAAGGGGTTGAGGCAAAAACCAAGAGAGCCGACGAAGCAAGTTCAGACTACGAGATACCTTTTTACATACCATGTCAATATGATCAACCCAAGTGAGGGTGTCGTTGACTACCACTCCAAGAAATTTGAAGGACCGAACACGCTCAACAGTTTTATCGTCTATTTTGAGTGATAGGTTGTCATCTACAACCTTTCTGCTGGAATGAATCAGCATTGACTTTGTCTTTGCAGCATTAATCCTTAAACCATTTCTTTGGAGCCATAGATTCGCAAGGTCTAGGCAGAGCTGGAGAGATGACTGGATTGTGGGAAGACTGTCACTGACAATGTAGATGGTGGTGTCATCAGCGAACAGAACTGTAGAGTCACGGGGGAGGATAGAAGGGAGATCGTTGATAACTGCAGAGAAGAGGGTGGGACCAAGTACGGAGCCTTGAGGGACACCAGAGGTAGGGAACCCAAGAGAAGAGTAAGAGTCAGCAACTTGAGTGATGTGGCAACGATCGAGATTGATTGAAACCAGGAGACAGCAGAAGTAGAGAGACCAAGACTGGATAGCTTGGATAACAGAAGATTGTGGCAGACAGTGTCAAAGGCCTTGGTGATGTCAAGAAAGATGACTCCTACAAAGCTCCTTTTATCAAGGGCCCTGTACCATCGGTCCAAGCAGTACAGAAGAAGAGTTTGTGTAGAGTGGGAGGGACGAAAGCCAGACTGCAGAGGAAAGAGAAGGTTGTTGGAGTTAAGATGAGAGGAAAGCTGGAGATGGACAAGTTTTTCCAAAACTTTGCTTGGGACGGGAAGAACGGAGATGGGCCTGAAGTTGGATGGATTTGCACGGTCACCACCTTTGTGGAGTGGCAGGATGGAGGCACATTTCCACTGGGTGGGAAACTGTGAAGAAGTAATGGAAGAGTTGATGATGGATGATAGTGGGTAGCAGATGACTGAGCGACTGACAATGAGTGCAGATGAGGGTAAACGATCAAGGCCTGTGGCGCATCTAGGCTTCAGCGAAGAGAGAGTTTGCTCACACCATTCAGGAGTGGTTGGAATGAGAGAGAGGGAGGGTAAGGAGGGACAAGCAGTGGCAGAGGAAGAAGCAGATGACAGAAGAGCAGAGGTCATAATGTTAGAACTAACAGAAGCGAAGTGGTTGTTAAGATCGTTAGCAAAGGAAGTAAGATTGGGAGAAAAAGAAGGCCAGTTATCTGAACGCAGTGAGGGAGAGGTAGCCAGTTTGAGTGTACGCCAGAGGGTCGATGGATGAGGCTTCTTGAGCAGCAGATGATGGAAATAGTCAAACTTGGCCTTGCGCTGGAGCCAAACCACACGGTTCCGTTGAGCCTTGTAGATTTCCCAGGCAGCATCAGTGGGATTTCGACGATAAAACCTAAAGAGCCTGTTCCTTCTGTCCATTTCCTTGCGTATTGCCTTAGTGATCCAAGGTGAAGGTTTCTTCTTGACTCTAACTGTCCTTACTGGGGCATGATGGTCAAGGATGTCCAGGAAGAGCAAGTTAAAGACCTCTGTCTTGTCGTCAGGATCATCAAAGATATCCATTACACACCAGGGAGCAGCAGTAAGGTCTTCCTGGAAGCTGGCCTTGGAAAAGTGTATAAAAGAGCGGTGAGTGATGAGGGTGGGTTGGGGACGGACAACAGATGAATTTACGCATAGCAAGATGGGGAGATGATCAGAGAAGGCAGCATCAAGAACAGAAAACTTCGAGATGGGAACATCAGGAGTGGCAAGGAAGAGATCAAGGATGGAAGCGGAAGACGTAGAATAACGAGTTGGAACAGAGATAGGTTGGGTGAGAGAATGTGAGGTGATGAAGTTCTGGAGAGTCTTGGAATTACTAGTGTTAGGATCAAGCATGTTGATATTGAAGTCACCACAGGCTATCAAGTGCTTACTATTCAGCATCATGGAGTGATATTGTAGATATACAATACATCCCCTAGCTTCGAACATGTACTGTAGAAAGACTTGCATCTTTGTGCAGAGCCTTTCTACAGTACATATAGAGGATGTAATATAATTAAGTTATCTGTGATTAGCAGCCTGAAGTGATATATCACATATCAAGGTTACGGTATTGATTGCCATGTCATAAACATTTTGCGTGGCAATATAAGTGCAATCAACATTGGAAACACTGAAACTGAGTAGCTAAATGGCCGTATACGTATATACAGGATAAGGAAATGGAAAGCGATGCCTCAACATCAAAATCAGATCACATATTAAAATAGGATGCACATTAAAAGTTAATAAAAGACATTCTGTGTATAATTGCAGTAGCAGCCCAACAAATATATGATTAATATAATATATGCACATTGGTCATATGGCATTGAGCACTACTTGTGTATATTTATAAATGTACGTATAAAATTTATATAGTACTAGCACAGAAGCCCGCCAAAGGCGAGCTTCTATGCTAGTACTCATATAATTTTTATACGGCGCACTGTCAAATGTTGAGGCCATGATGGCAGTGCCACATCAAAATGTTGCCAGATGTAGGGATGGTGAAAGTGTGTCTAAAGTGTGTCTTCAAGGCAGCGAATGTTGACCGGGTTGTTAGACTGTCACGGAACAGACTTCCTTGTTCCTGGACTTTTTCCACCAGTTGGTTTTTTCCATGCAGCTACCAGTAGCATCAGAGACACCGTGCACCATCCCTACATCTCTACTTGTTTTTGAAGGAAACATGTTTATACCCTTGTTTCATTAGTTTTTTGGCATGCACGCAGTGCATAGTGCAATTAAGTTCAAATTAAGTTGCAATAATAAACTGACTAAGAATGATATGGCTGGAGGTGATGTAGGAACAGACAGCGGTGATGTTGGAGCAAGTAAAGAGAGTGTGATATGTCTGCAGTTTTGAACGTCCAGCACAAATCACTCCTGCCACAGAGTGAATTACCCAACGAATTGGGCAAAGTACTGGTCTGACCCACACACAGCAGGGTACTCCAAGTACACATAATGATGTAATACGAATAAAGTACGAATAAGCTCAGAATCAGGCAGCAACTGTGTAAAGTAAAAAACACTGCACCCCTGGCAGAAAATGTTCCAAAGAACCGAAGTGCCTCCGTTTTAAGGCGCAGGAAAGGCGAAGGAGAACAGACAATAATGATACGAAGTAAATGAAACTTGCACCGCCGCTAGACTGAAGTAATGAGAGCGAACGACAGCACAAAATTTCCCGAGGGGCAAAGGGTGGCTTCTGGTTGAGGTGCAGGAACAGTCGAAAAGCGAACTGACTAAAACAGCAAATTTTGAGGTGTCCTGATCCACAGTAGGGCGAAAAATTCAGCTGACAGAAGTGCAAGCTGAGAAACAACTGCAACTGTTTTTGCGCATAGACACGATGTTTTCGCACATCCATTCAGCTGCCTGAAACCGGTTGTGAAACATCATTGCAAATGACGTCATGTTCGTAGCAACGAGCCAGGACGTCTTCACGTGGAAGAACGGTTAGCGCTGTCTGGTGTGTAGTCCATACTTGTTGTTGTTGTTGTTGTTGTCGTATTTCACAAAAGAGGTAACCCCTTCAGCCAAGGCTGGTATAAATGGCGAAAATTGAAATTACAATTGCAAATAAGAAAAACGGTCTCACCACTCTGGACCTGAACAACCGCCTCCTCTGCATCAGGGTCATCCATCCCAACTCCGGCCTCAGGTCTTTGGAGGGGTGGTCTCATTTCTTACCCAAGATCAGCCTCATCCCTCTGTTCTGCAGCCTCTGTACTTTGTCAGCATCACCTTTGCTGACCTCAGCCCATACGAAGGCGCAGTAATCTAAGTGTGGAAGGATCAGTGATTGGTACAGGAGCTCCCTCAGCCTCTTGGGAGAGCATCCTTGACCTTGTGCAGTTGGGCGAGACCTCCAAGGCACTTCCTTCTAACAGCTTCCACATGATCCTTCCAACTGAGTTGGCAATCCATTTCTCTTCGTCACACTTCCTCAGAACCTCACCATTGACCTTAATCTGCAGCTTTTCCACTTCCTTATCCCTGCCCCTTTTGGACAGGACCATGAACTGGGTCTTCTGTGTGTTCATGGTTAGGCCATTGTTGGCAATCCAAGTAGATAGGGCTACCAGGTCCTGAGAGAGGCACTCTTTCAGACTCAGAGTGTTGGGATCAGAGAGGTAGATGGTCGTATTATCTGCATATAACATCACTTCACTTCTGGCGAGGCTGACGGGTAAATCATTAACAAATAGGCTGAAAAAGATTGGCCCAAGGATTGATCCTGGGAATGCACCTGAGATTCGAAGACCTTGGCAATGATTGGAAGAACTGAGATAGGGCGAAAATCACCGAAGCTCACACTGCCTCTAGCTTTAGACTTAGGAACAGGGATGATCTTGGCAGCCTTCCACTCACTTGGTACCACACCAGAGTGTAGGTTGAGATTAAGCAAGTGACACAGACTCCTTGCAATAGCCGGAGTTGTAACCCTGAGGATGCTAGCCCTGATATTGTCCACACCAGATGCCTTGGAGACTTGGAGTCTACTCAAGGCCGCAACCACATCAACCTCTTCAATAGGTCTGAACTGAAAGGAGCAGTCAGGCTCTGGGAAGTTAGGAGGAGGGAGGTCGACGGTAGTGGGAGAAACATTTGAGAAGGGGTCACTGAACCCCTTTGCAAGATAAGAACAACCTTCGATACAGATGGATGGAGAACAGTGTCTGGTTCTACCAAGCAACTTGTTCAGCTCTCTCCAGGTGTTCTTGCTGGACTTAGCGGTGTTACAGCATAGAGAAAGGAAGAACCCTCACTTACCAGCCCTTAAGGCTGCTATAACCTTGTTTCATAGACACCTGTAGCTCTCCCATATACCGCTGTCACCACTCACACAAGCCAGCTTCCGTAACCGATTTCTCCTTCTTATAAGTTTCCTTATATCCTTGTCAATCCAGGGGATGGCAACTTTGCAGACGCGACAGCGAACCATTGGGGCATGATAGTCTAAGATCCCTGTAAAGATCCTCTTCCAGTGGTTCCAATTGAGATCAACATCCTCCCTGCCAACCTTCCAGTCTGCTCCCCTCAGATCATCCAAGAGGTTGTCAATATTGCAGTTCTTAAAGGCCCTCCCCATCCTGAATTTGTGCCCAGAAGCACTTTCCTTGTGTCTATTCACAAATACCATGAAGTGATCACTCACTCGAACATCAACACAGCCACAGCCAGAATAAAACTGTGGGTCAGACACGGAATAATGGTCGATCAGGGTGGCACTATCTTGGGTCACACAGGTTGGATCTCTGATCATTTGAGTCAGGTTCATTTCATTGGAAAGAGACTCCATGGTGCCTGCATTTGGTCAGCTACCCAAAAGGTTGATGTTAAGGTCCCCCATCAGTAGCACCTCCTTTCCCTCTGTAATAACACTCTCCATCATGTCAAAGAACACATCAAAGAACTGTTTGCCACTGTCTGGAGGACGATAGGCTCCTCGCCAGTTCAATTCACCGCTTTTAAAGCCCTGTACAACGCTGGCACTACTTGTTCGTTTATTACAGTATGCAAACAACCACTACCATCCCTACATAGACAGCACTACCATAACGTCTGATATAGGCACATAGTATTGTTGTACCTATGCATATAGTGCTCCACCATGGCAACAGTTGTATGTAGTACGTTATTCAGCGGAGTAATTCCCGACTGCAGTGGTGGAAGAGTATAATTTTATTTAATGGCATGCGCGATTGGATGTAAGTCTTTCAACAGTAGTATATATATAGAGAGAGAGGATGTGTAATCACCAATCTCAAATCACCACGCAGTGTCATGGTCTGTGTAGCAATGATGTCACCACTCTACAGCTGCACAACACGTCACTTGACTGTACTTGCTCATGCATATAATAAGGATACAAAGCAGGCATCCAATAACAGATTCTGATTCAATTATACAGTAGGACACTAATGAAGTTTGTAGCGTGCCATTGCTGCACGTACACATCCCTCAACATTGCATGCAATGATTCTATATAACTTTGGGAGACCTTGACAGAGTTGGTGGGTTCAGCTAAATAATGTGGGGATGACGTCATTTAGTTTGGTTATTATACTACTTTTGCGTGAAATGATGGAAGTTGTTGGAATATTGTGGAGTATATAATAGTTGCTGTCATAAACACTATAGCATTCTGAACGTATGAGCAACCCCACCAATATTGTACTGAAACCTCTATACGTCAGGAATTAGTGTGCCTAAGCTAAGTCCGCAGCAAGTTAATTTCCTGATTCTCATCCTGGGAAGTGGCTGCAAATCCACGCGGGTAAATTACAAACACAGGAAACAATTACACAGCACAATTAACAGCTACAAAGCACCAACGGGTACTTGCGGGCAATTGCCTTAGACTATTTGATGCGAATCACTTGCCAATGGCTTCGGTTGCACGACGACAGGGCAATACGGCAATAGGCGTCGACTGCACATGCGTAGAAGCCTTGGTGCCTCGTGTTCATGGGGTCACGACAGCTGTAGGCCCTGTTGTGTCGCTTCGTACATCATGTGTGTGAGGTTTTGTGTGGCGAACGGCACCAGGAAGATCCTCCATGGACGATGTGGCTCAGTTCAGAGGAGCACACGTTCACAAAGAAAGTGGCATATGTTGTTGTATCCACGACACATTAATGAACATGCATCAATATATGCATGTATATATATTTTACATGGGAACTCACAATCTTCCTAGATATTAAAGTCTGTGGTTTTAGCATGTATATACAGTATGGTGATTGTGAGTTGGTCCGATATATGTGATATTGACATTTGGGCAACAAGTATTTCAAGTTAAATACCTCGTGGGGCTACCGCCCAAACTCGAACTACTTGCTGTAGCAGTAGTAGTGACACCATGGCGGGTATGTATACAGTAGGTCACATACTGTTGTGAACAGAAATGTTGGTGCGTGAACAGGCCATAATGTATCACTAGTGACAGTTACAGAACTTCATTCCTTTGATCCAAACTATGCACAGACTACACGGCTGCACATGCAGGCTCTTGGTAGCCAACACAGTCAGGCATGCTAGTACTGCAACACTGATGGGATGTGTTACCTACTTTTTGACTGCATGCTCCAACACCTCACACGCCAACACTTGGGAAGGGCTTCGGTATCGGTTTCAGTCAAGATCTGTGCCGGCATGCTTCAAATACCAGTGTTGCTATATACCTCAACATTCTCCAAGCTTCCTTGCTTCACTCTTGCTTACATGACAAGGCCAAACATGCATTAATGCAAGGACAGGCTTGTTCATTGCATGCATGTATATGCATTTTACCACTCTACGGTCATCATCTTGCTGGCATTCAACCTAAAGACCTTGACTGGGCCAATCACATTTTCCAGTGGTTATGGTAGCTGACAGCAACATTAATGAGGCCACAAAGAAACATGCAGTATCTCTATCAAAGGTCTCAAATGGGTACTAGTGCCAGCTACCAGGGCAGTAAGGGTGCAGATATAGGAGAGACACTTAGCTGCAAACAAACATCAGAGCTTATAAGCTGTAAACAGACATCAGGGCTTATAAGCTGTAAACAGACATCAGGGCTTACACTATAGAGACTTCTCTGGCCAGGAAGATCCTCCCATGGACGATGTGCCTCTGTTCAGAGGAGCACACGTTCACAAAGCTCTTTGAGTTGTTGTATAGTCGCTATAGCTTTATGTTACATGTGATTTTACATGGTCTCTTTCTTATTCATAAATCTGTATTATCTACAGCTTTACTGCACAATGTTTCAATGCGGAGTAGTATATATAATACATTGTGTTTTTTGATAGCTCCATTGCCAGGGAATGCATGAGGGCAGTGGATGAGAAACAAGAAATTTGCTGTGGCCTAATGGCTTCTGCAGAATTCTATCAAGGCTTTGCCCTTTGGCAAAATCACTTCATCATCTCATAGCTATAAATAGCTGTGGTTGTGGTTGGGCTATATAGCTAGTGAGGAGGACTGTGGAGGGATGTCGTGGCTTTCCTGTCTTCTGTTTTTGGCACTCTCTGGAGTTGCATCTTGTCAAGGTAATGAAGCAGGCTGTCGGTAGACGAGCGACTGTAGGAGGTACCTGCGTATGTACTGTGGAACGGGGATGAGTGAAGTGATTTGTCTACACTTCTCTTAGGTAGTTATGGCTATCTATCTGTGTAACTACCAGGTTTTAGAGCCATAGATACTCCATGCCCCATAGTATATAGAACGAAATCATAGCTATCTATGTAAGCTACATAGCTAGCTAGGTGCCAAGCGGGAAACACAGATATTTGGCATCATAATTTGCAAAACCCACGGCTGGTATTAGCTATTACAGATAAATGGTGACACGTTAGTTATATCCTGGTACGAGTACGATATCCGGGTTAGCGCCCAAGACCGAGGCGGAATATAACGTTATATCCTGGTACGAGTACGGTATCCGGTTATCGCCCAAGACCGAGGCGGAGGAACGAGGGTCTTCTGACGCGTACGATCGCTCAATCCCAAAATGACGTCATAATTGCATGCCAATGCAAAACCGCAAAACAATGCCAAGCAACGTGACGTCAGAAGGCGCTCGAATTTGAATTGTGCATCTCGCGTCGATCGGGATGGGTGATTTCAAGGGGTGCGCTGCGAACTGCAAAGGTACAAAGTGCCCATCTAGTGCTGCATTTTCAGGGATGCAACCTTTGGAGGTCTTCTGTACTTCTTCCTCGCTGATGTTTTTCTCAAATCGCTTTGATGGCGACAAGGCGGCTTTCTTAACTGGTTTGCCCAATGACAGCTGCTTTCTCTTTACAGGAATATTCATTTCAGCAACAAAATCATCAGAGTCATGAACTCTTGAAATCACCCATCCCGATCAACGCGATCCTGAATGCACAATTCATATTCGACCACCTTGAGATATCACGTTGCTAGGCAATGTTTTGTGGCACACTTGTAACCACAAAATTTGTAAAAGATGCATGTGGCTTTTATCTGCTCATTTGCTACTCAAATCATTAATATAATGAGTATGAAACAGTTTGTGCTGATGTGTGAATCTGGTAGTCTTTATAATTGATCCACTTAGATATTGTTGGGCTTACTAGTTATCATTGGGCGATAACTAAGATATCACCCAGGGGATAAGTTCCATAGCATACACAAGATTCCATTGATCCACCAATGCACTGGGATAGAAATATAATTATATAGCCTGTCTATAATTATATATACTACACTTCATGCCAGACACTGTTGAGTCTTCAATGTTGTAACTTTGCCATGTTTGTAGCGTTGTATATCGAGTGTTGTAAATATGTTTCCTGCTGTGTCTGACCATAACTTGTCACAACTGGTATTCCTCCTTTGTGTATTTAAAGCTCTTCTTTGTAAGATGAAATGAGTTTAGGCTTTATCTGAGTCGACGGAACACTTGCCATACATAAAATTACAGCTAGTAATAGATCCATTATGTGAGCACTTGCATAGTTTCTGTAGATCGAGCAAGTGATTCTCAATATTGATAGCGTGTTCAAAAGCTTATAGCTAATACCAAACATCAACCAATACTTTCAAACATTTTATGTCTATAATTATACAAGAAATTGGGGATTGATTTGCACTAGATTGAATGTATGCTGAATCCTTACTGCATGGTATATCTCAAAGGTAAGATGGTGTGGTTTAGCATACACATGTGTGGTGCACAGAGAACCGAGTAAATACCTTGTCAATTAAGAAATTACAAGGTCTTGACTTAAGATGTGGAGGTGGATATATGTGAAAGTGTGTGGGTCTGGCAGGCATCAAGACCTACAGTGCAATTGTGTGCAAGATTATCTTAGGAGTTGGGCAGCTACGTACTCATCTGAAGGTTGCTTACCTGTTGCTTGAAAAAAGATCCTCCCTTTTAAAAGAATATAATGGGAACTACTATACAATATTATTGTGTAGATGTGCACATTGTTGATTAGTCGTCCAGCAAGTTTAATTGTGTTAATGCCTTATACTACATATATATATATATATATATATATATATATGTATATAATATAATAAGCAAATGTTAAAATACATGTTTATGTGTAACTACTACCCTTACAATTAAATTTACAGAAAGAAACTAGCTCAAAGAAACTAGCTAAAACTAGCTAAGCAGCCTCCTAAGGGGGCAAAGCAAATCATTAAAAATTAATGGAAAGCAAAGAAGAGACATGTGAAATAATGATTGGTGGTAGTTTGAACATGCAGAACTAACAGGATGTCTAGATTGGTAATTATAGAGGTAATAAAAAATGATAGGTAAAAGGAGCTATAGATACCTTATGTATTTGGAGTGCAGATTGTAGAAGTGTTTGGTTAGAAGGTTCATAAAGGAATGCCATGCCCATATATAGATTATATGTATACAGCTGCCACCTGGTGAGATTGGGCAGATTGATGCATGCATAGAGAATAGAGAGAGGGTTATGAGACACTGTGGCACAGGGGCATCCACAGCTATATAGCAGGTGCGGCAAAGGGTCTGCTGCATGAAATCTGATTGCATGCAGTTGCAATGTGGATGTATGGAACTCGTTAACAAAACAAAGCGGTTGTGCAGCACAGGTGAAGATAGAGCCAGAATGGTGGAGTAGGCTGAAGAGGAAACAAATTTGCAAGCAGCTGCATGTTCCTTTGGATGCATTGACAGTGCAGATCAGGTTTATGTTATGATGTAAATGTTATATGTTTGTACAGTATGCATGATATGCATGATATGCATGATATGCACTATATGTAGTTTTACTATAATTATATATATATTAATGAAATATAAATTTATGATCACGGATTCAACAAATGTCAAAAAGTGGTTGACTGAACGATTGCACTATAGTTAGAAATCACATAGCTGCATCAACTGAACCATAATATTCAACATGCATTTGTACATACCCCATGCACTGTTATGACATTAGTAGGTAATGAAGTAGTATTCTATAATTATGTACAAACAAATTTGTTAATGCTCATATTATAATGAGGATCTGATGCCTATAGCATATAAGTAGATTGCACATATTAAACATGCCTGCCTAATTAATTATAATATAGAATAATAATTATAGATAAACTCTGCTAACATTTAGCTAGTGTACTCTGTCAGAGGTGTATGCACATCTTGAACATATTATATGAACAGCTACAAATTAATATATTGTACACGTTATTTTCTTAATTTTCATCGTTGTCTATATTTTTTCTTTTTCAAATATACTCTGAACACATGTAGCTACAACAGTAGCCAGATTTATTCTATCATGTTCAGTGCTAATATCAGAGATGTATGCAATCTCAAACCCATGAGCAGCAAGAAATTGTTTATGTATGATTTACTCCTCATATATACAGGGGTTCAGCCTGTCAGTAATTTACAGGCATTTGGTGAAAGAAAACGTAGCATCTCTTACATCTTCACTGCATCCCCCACTTCTGGAGCCAGTTATAAAGTGACCATTATACCCCAGAGAGCGGGCATACCTCAGCCTCCGACTGAGACCTTTAGCAGTGCAAGCCTCCGCACCAAGTCTGGTCTTGTACCTGATGTGAACTACAGAATACAGGTGGTTGCAGTTCTGAATGGTGTGAACAGTACAGCCATCCATGTAAACGTGACCACTCTGCCAGAGGGTAAGCCATGGCAGCTGTATTGGCATTAGAGCTCCCCTGCGATTGAAGCTCCTCCATTCTTGAATTTTGCTTGAGAACTGGGAGGAATGTATGCCTCAGTTAGCCATCTCTAAAGTTTATGTTATGGTGTAGGGTGTATACCCAGTTGAGATTGTGCATGGTAAAGCCCTGAGTGGCTATACAAGTACAGTGATTGTTCATTGTTAATACAACCTAAGCCAGGTCAATCATGAATGTGGGACATGTCTGCTCTTTGTTAGTTTAGTAGTTGTTCATTTAGAGGTGCATAGCATGGTGTGATTATGGAAGTTCCTTTGAACGGTAAAAGTTTTGGAAAGTTCCTTTACATTCCATGCACCTCTAATGCACCCTTTTTGCAATAGCAGGAGTGCACAAGGAGTACATTGGCCATCGCTGGATACAGTAGTTCCCTAACTTCTACTGTAATTCTCTCCCCCCTTTCCCCAGTTCCCACTGGACCCCCAAAGGGCCTAGCTGTAGCAAGCCGCAATGCTACCTCCATCACTGTCACCTGGGGGAACCCTGCACCAGATAGGATCAACGACAGAGATGGAGTCACTGGGTTTGTGATGAGGAGAGATGGAGAGCGAGTGGCTACAGTCACAGATCGGCGGACCTACACCTTCACTGGACTCACTGTAGCCACAAGTTATAGATTGGAAGTCCTGGCTGTGAACGATCAAGGCACTGCCCCTAACAACCATGCTGCTAGGGTGATGGCCACCACAGCATCTGGAGGTAATTGGGGCGAGCCTGAGCGAGCCCCACCTAGTGAGCTGTATGGCTGGCTTCGGTGTCGGTATGTATGTATGTATGTATGTGTGTATGTATGTAACCGTACGTTCAACCGTCAAATTTTTGCTGTCTGCTCGCTACAAGTTTGCACAGTACGAAAATGGCTGTCGCTCGCGAGCCGTTCGAATTTTCCCTTCGGAGTGCTTCCAGTGAGCATTATATTGAGCGAAACGAAAGCAGCAGTCTTACCTTGCCCATTGCCATTGACATACGCCGTGAAATCGGAAAGGCAAGTGACTACTGTAGTTGCCCGGTTTATTCGCTGCAGTTTCAGACAAGTCAGTAAAGAGGGGCCGAAGCACAGCAATAGGGTGCAAGTTGCTTTTGCACACCAGCTAGGCAGTGTGTGTTGTGCGGTCTTTGATTGCAGTCGCTCCTGCGTACTTGCCGCCACAGCATCAGCACGTCCAATGCTCAGTTTGCATCCATGGTGCAAGAGTGGTAGCTAGACGTTGTGTGTGTCGCCGTTCTTGGTTGCAGTCACTAGCTGTTAACTGCCACCACGTACAATGTTCAGCTAACTACGAGGCTCGCCCCACAATGCTGTGCATTCGTCTAGTATGATATGCACACTTGCACCTAACTAATATTAGCTTAAATATCTCCCTGTCTATATATGTTTCACATGGACCAACTCCTCTACAACCACGTTCAGTACCCAACCCACGAGCCCTGCGACTGGTCCTCTCCAACGTCGACCTGCTGTGATGAGACCTAGACCCCTCTGTCGGTGACATCACTGGTGTGCAGATCCATTACCTGACCTGTGAATCCCTAACGGCTGATAGGCAGAAGAAGGACTCATCCCCAACGGCCTCTTGCCACTACTATCTGAGAAGCTCTCAGGCCCAGACCTCTGTACAGGAAACAAGTGGAGGACCAGGCATGAGGACAGCCACCTCACCCACCAAGGGGAGGGCAACGAAAACAGGATCCAAGCGCGATGCCTCGTGTGGAGATGGACAGAAAGATGAAGGCCAGGGTGCAATGGTAGCCAAAGCGATGAAATCAATAGGAAGGACGTCCTCACAAAGTCAGAAAGGCAGAAGAGAAGTACCATCAAGAACAGGCTGCTCATTGCTCGAGAAGTGCAAAGGTTTGGGACTTGAAGTGTGCACATTCTTCATGGCCTTGGCAAGACAGAACATGTAGCGAGGGAAATGAAGTGCTACCGTTTGTCCATCCTAGCTGTGACAGAGACCCACCTATCAGAGGAAGGAGAGATGATGTTCTTGGCAGAGGAAAATGGATACACCATGATCTTCTCAGGAAGGCAGGATGAGCACTATATGGAAAGGGTGGGGCTTGCCCTCACTCCCCATGCAGGAGCCACAATGCAATACCATCAAGCTGTGTCATCAAGAGTGCTGGCAGCGGAGTTCCTCACAAAAGTAGGTCCTTTGCATATGCTCCTACCAACCAGGACAGCACAGAAGAGAAAGACCAGTTCTACTCTGATCTTGACTACGCCATTTCTATGTGCGCACAGAGATCCGATCCGTATAATCGTAAAACCAAAATGGCGGATGGTGTTCAAGTGAATTTTCACTGCACGTTCCGTTGCTATAGCTAATTTGTGCACATTGATTCCTTTAGGACACTCTATGGTATGCTCCAAATGCTGGGGAAATTTGGCGATGATTCAGCAACGTGTTCGTGAGATTGCAAACAACCGTTTTGAACCACTCTTTATATACAGTGCAAATCGCAATATACACCACTATTCTAAACAATGATATAATAATTTGCAGGTTGTGAAGGCCTGGGCGGGTGCATATAATATTATAGAGATAATTATCTTCATTCTACAAATATTTAGCTGAAATGACTCGCTAACCCTGCCGCATCTTTACCGAACTGCGACAAACGCTATGTACACCCGAGCATGATGTTATTGTCACATGCACGCTGCCCACCACGTTTACAGGACTCACCAACACATGCACACTGCCCATCATGTATGTGTACGGGATTAATTGTCACATGCAACACTGCCTACCACTTAATATAATCTATGGGATTTGGGTCACACACCAAATATTTCGAGTGATTTAAAGGTGCCTGTTGTTCTTTAGAAGTGAATTAACATTGTATTAATGTTTAGGATAGAAATCAAGTGTAAAGTACTTACCACTAGAGGCACGTATTACCTTGCCTATCCTCCTGTTTACTTGATATGCCTATCAATACGTACATATGTAGTATCGTATGCCCAACCCCTCACTACAGATTCTTCCTTCTTATCTTTATGTCCTCAGGGACAAGTATTCAGCCTCCCAGCAATCTGCAGACCTCTGACATAAGGAAACGCCGTGTCTCCTACAGATTTACAGCATCTCCCACTTCTGGAGTTACTTACAAAGTGACCTTTATACCCCAGAGGACTGGCATACCTCAGCCACAGAAAAAATCATTTCACAAGTTGTGCTCAGGCTCATGCAAAATGGCTGGTCTCACTCCAGATGTGACCTACAGACTACAGGTAGTTGCAGTGCTGAGAGATATTGAGTGTACAGCCATCAGTGTGAAGTTCACCACTAAACCAGATGGTAAGACTGCTATGAGGGCCCTGTACTAAGTGTGATTTGATGCTACGTTTTTGAAGACAACCCTTTTGGCTGTATAGTGCCATTGCAAGGTATATAACACTCTATGTGATTCAATTCAGTTGTCAATCTCACCTTAGTCCCTTGCTTTTTGAGAAGAAAAAATGTCCTGTGTACACACCCTCATGCCTCATTCCTCCCTCTGCTTTCCTAGTTCCCAGCGGGCCACCCCAGGGCCTAGCTGTAGCAAGCCGCACTACTACCTCCATCACTGTCACCTGGAGGGACCCTGCACCAGATAGGATCAATGACAGAGATAATGTCACTGGGTTTGTGGTGAGGAAAGATGGACAGCAAGTGGCCACAGTTGCAGTTCGAACCTACACCTTCACTGGACTCAGACCAGCCACAAACTATACCTTTGAAGTCTTGGCTGTGAATGATCAAGGTCGTGCCTCTAAGAAACATGCTGCTCGGCTGACGGCTTCCACAACAGGTATGTAGGCACAGGTGCAGTCTTAAAAAATAAACCCAATGTAGCATTTGTCTGATTATAAGTCCTGCTGAGTAATAAAACGTAGCACAATGACCAGAAATGAGATAATTTCTGTCATGTATATACTTGTACTTCAGTTGATACTATTAAGTATACTACAAGGAACCTGATTTAATATAAAGATTACATAGCCATGCCTTGGCCATGGTTGTACTCAGCACACTATTGATTATGTGCAGGTAAAGTTCACTTGAAGGTATGCCTTTGCAAAATTCAAGTATAAATATTTTCTGTGTAGTTACGTGTATACCCAGCCCAGCTTCTGGTAAATGGCTATACTACTCATGAGAAGTGAGCCCATGCCAAGGTCAGAGATTGAAACATTTTTATATATGTAATTGTGAAAATTTGAATGTATTCATAGCAATCTACTTGTTAGGATATCATGTAGCATTGTTGACATGACAAATTAATGGGACTATTCCAGTAACAGATTCCTTAATTGATGGGGGTTGGTATGCAAACCACCAACAAATTATAGCGTCCTAACTATAATCATTGTAGATATCTAATACTAATGTACATATACCTAGCCCACATACAATATACCTAGCACACTATGCTCCTTGTTAGCCCGGATCAATGTGCTTATTATATGAATATGCATTTGATGCTTTGGCGGCAAGAGTGTGTGAGTAGATGCAGAGCTGCAGCCATTTACAATGCATGTTCTGTGTACTGTTCAGAAGACCTACAATTTCACATTCTGCACCTCATGCTGCTGCTGTTTATCTTTCACAACATGCATGCAGTATGTAGTACACATAGCCATGATTAATTGAAGTTGGAGTACGTATATATATATTTATATGGTAGCACAGCTGTAGGGATTCATAAGCAAACAATCTACGTCAAAGATGTTTGATTTGTAGATATTCCTCCAATGGCATGAAACTTAACCTTCAACTGGTATAAAACGGACTACAAATTTAGAAGATCTACCGAATAAAATATTCTGCATCTGGGTACAGATTGTTTGTGAATGTTGGCAGCTATGCTGTATTCCTCTCAATAAGTCTGAGCTTCAGTTAGTAGTACTGTACTGTATGTCTGCTTCGATCCAGTTTTCATTGTCAAGCCATATGTCTAAAATTGCAGCCATCACCGATTACATTCTATTCTATTCTATGCTCTTCACCCATTCCATATACCGTATCATCATTCCTAATCTATTACCCAGTTATTTATTCATGACCTGTTACATCCTCCAGACATTCCTGCCAATGTATCACTGTCATCCCGCTGTGTAAAAGCCACATCTCTCCCCTTTGCACTTCAGTTTTGTAACTGACGAAGTCCTTCGTAGTCAAAATGTCTTGCATGTCAATTACTGTCCTGCTACATGTTCGCTCAAGAATCAATTGCTCCCCTTACCTGTACAAAATATAGTGCTCCACCTTGGCAACAGTTTTAGTTATTCAACGGAATAATTCCTTTCCTTATCACTTTGGCCTGCTAATCACAGATAGTTTGGTAGATATACAATACATCCCCTAGCTGCGAACATGTACTGTAGAAAGACTTGCCTCTTGTGCAGAGCCTTTCTACAGTACATGCATATAGACGATGTGTTCTAATTATATGTACCAAATTATCTGTGATGAGCAGAAGTGATATATCATATCTAGGTTACATTATTGATTGCCAGGTCATGAACATTTTACGTGGCAATATAAAGTGCAATCAACATTGGAAACACTGAAACTGAGTAGCTAGATGGCCGTATACATATATACAGGATAGGGAAATAGAAAACGATGCCTCAACATCAAAATCAGATCACATATTAACAATCAAAAGAGGGTTCACATTAAAAATTAATGAGACATACTTGCAGTAGTTGCCTAGCAAATATATGGCATTGAGCACTAAGTCACCGAGGCACCGCTGCCGGAGGAAGGACGCAGACCCCCACTGGTGATGCTTCCCTACACGGAAGGAGTCAGTGAGGACATCAGACGGGTCTGCAGGAAAGTCGGCCCTTGCAGAGCATGCATGGGAGTACCACCACCCAATCAAGTGGGAAGAGGCCACGGTGATTGACCAAGCCAGGACCCACAAGGAGCTGTTGCTGAAGGAAATATATGCTTACTACATGCACATCGATCATATGGCATTGAGCACCATAAAAATTATACAAGTGCTAGCATAGAAGCCCGCCTTATCTGCTACGGTGCGCTGTCGATGGCATTTCAGCAAAAGCACTCTGACGCCAGTGTTTTATCGAAAGCACTTCTACTTCACCACACTCAACCATGCACTGGTATTTATATATATTTAGGGTAGAAGATCAGTGCTGAAGTTTTAAACTAGTTCAACTTACACCACTTTTCATGCTTATGGTGCTCCTCTGCAATTGTGCTAATGCCGTTTGGTGAACGTATGCCAGTTTTTCATATGCAAAGCAATAGCTTTTCTTAGCATTCACCTTACAAAGTTCATCCTTATATACAAAAGGGAATAAAACAAGTTATGAATTCACCTTACAAAGTTCAGCCTTATATACAAAAGGGAATAAAACAAGTTATGACAAGTTTATGGTCAGGCACAAGCACACAACATGTTTACTGCGACTAACAGTTTATAATGCAGATCAACCCTATATAAAATCATAAGGTTACAACATACAATACAGATGTTCACAGGCACAACACGTTCAAACACCACAGTACTCCCCCCAGTGTTTATGAGCAAGATACATCAATAAGTAAGTCTGTCAGGAAAGCAAACGGTTTTGCCAGAGCTAGTTGACCGTGTAGGTGGAGTGTCTGGAGAAGAGGGCACGACAGTGCAGACTCTGCACCCTCAAAGGAGGCAGGCTTCAGACGATCATTTGATACAGTCTGTTGTCTCTCATTCGCAGTCACTTGGGACTACGCTTCATGACTGGGAAAGGACCAGTATATGGTGGTTGCAGTGACTTGTTAATAGCATCATGTCGTATGAACACGTGGCTGCAAGAGAATAAGACATCTGGCAAATGAGACTTCAGGATGCCGGGGTGGAGGAGCAGAAAGCTGGCGCATCGCTGATCTCAATCTGTCCACGTACGATGGGGGTTCATCTATGGGGTTGTGGAGCTTTGTTTGATCTTACATGTCTCCCACCATCTGCTCGAATTTGTCTTTCTACCAATTGATTTTCTGGATTAACCCACACTCCAACATTCTTTGTATATAGCTGATATAGGACTACGTACCTTGCAATGATTAAGTTCCTACAGTTGTGCAATCACCGTACTATATGTATGAGATATATCCCTACCAAGGGGAATATACGTAAGACACGTTATATCTCGTGGGAAATGCCAATGCTAGAACAGGCTGAAGACCTTACCAAGGCTTTGACCAGAACGCTATAGTCTTCTTCCAAGGGCTAGGCCATTGCATTAAGAATGTCAGGTGAACCTCTGGCTTACCAATATACCTGATGCAAATAATTTCAGTTGCCGTGCAAGGGGACCACGCAGTGGTGATGCACGGCAGTTCCTCCCCAGATGACTTTGACTTGATTTATTCCCAATGACATTTTCTTCAGCATGTGGGTGTACACTAGTGTACGAGGTGTTGCTGTAATATATTGCATGTTATCAGTTACTGTAACAGGTAATTGTATTCTCTCTTGTGTGACTTTACTTGATATTAGAGTGCATATACAGGTTCCATGTATCAATACATGATTGAACTGCCGTAATCAGGCAATTACACAAAATTGTGTATCATAGTTCAACTTCATCAGCATGATATTTCTTAGTTGGTTGTGTTCAAGTGATTGCTGTTCATATTTTGAATAATACTGTTTCATGTATTTTATCTCCAGCTGTCGACTGTGGTAATCCTGGTACTCCCTCAAATGGTCGACGCACTGGCTCAAGTACAACCTACAACTCTGTGGTGACCTACACCTGTAACACAGGATACACTCTGCAAGGGTCAAACAGGGCAACATGCCAGTCCAATGGACAGTGGAGCGGGAGCTTACCTAGATGCAATCGTAAGTAGTTATGCAATTAACGTTGTTTCTAATATTCTCTTGATGGATCATTTCATTACCTTATGTGACCAGCTTCTTTGAGTATAATAGGTGATCGCATTTTTCTTTCTCATTATTAGTGCTGTCTATCCGAAATGGTGGTGTCTGTTTGAATACGTACTAGTTACTACACGCCTCCAATGGCGTACGGCACTCGAGTATCAGTATCAGTATCAGTATCAGTATCAAATCATTATTAGACTGGTGACTCCACTTAGCCAAATGGCTACTTTCCAGAGTAGACAGACCTATCACAGCAAGGCTATAGTTCTGCGATAACGGCACCATTTTTCTATTCTGACGTAACTACATATAAAAGCTCAGTTGACGTATATATTACCTTGCACCACGGGATTCAGTGTATATGATTTATATACACACTGAACTTCGGGCCTCATGCGTATATACGTAATCCATATACACCTCAGCGCCATGGTATATCTAATACATTCATATATATGTATGTCAACATGGCGGTACACTGGGTTTGTTGAATTTACTAACCTTTTTGGGGCACCAAAAGCGCCCCTATATTGTTTTCAGATTTAGACTTTTTTATGGCTTCATGTTCGTATATATATATATTTATATATAATTCATAATTCATATTCACAAAGTGCACATTGTGTTCATATACAAGATAATATATAACCACCAGGGTGATCACCCCATATAGCACCCCATCACCCCATATATTAAACAACAAAGTCAAGGGTCTTGTTTCCAATCCATTCAATCCAATCTTCTTCTATACAGCCTCTCCACTTCTTTTCGTACCCTTCCATTCTCACATGCCTGATCTACCACCCATATATACCACCTTCGCCTTGCCCTCCATCTCTTGCCACCCCTCCACAATCTCTTTCATCAACCTCTCCATCTCTCTCTCCTCCACAAGCCTGTACAGTGCGGAAAAATCCTGCACATCTTCCACTTCTCCCCTGACACACATTGTAATACTAAGCCAGCGCAAAGCCTGCGCAGGACGTTTTCGAGAAGAAACAGCCGGAAAAAGAACAGGTCCGATAACAAAATGGCCGCCCCAGAGGCTTCTGTTCACCCGCTTAGAAATCGCCTTGGTTACCATTTCTCCCTTTACCAAATGAATGCAAGTTGCTCACAAAGTGTTTCAAGGAGGCTGATGTTGCTTAGAAGCTTTAATAAATCTTCTAGCTTCAGTGCTATCCTCTCATGTGAAATTTTAGATTTTGGAATGCAGCTATCAGTTTGTGTAAATGATATTATTGAGGGCAAGGCCAATGAATAGCTAGCTAGCTAGCTGGGTTATAACAGTTGCGTATCAAAGTGCATGAAGCTGTGTAACTGTAGGGCTCTATCCTGAGCAAAGTATTCAAACACTTAATGCACTTTCCCATGCAATTTCCAACTTTCCAATGAGTGTGGGTGTTTAGGCAAAGCTTTTTGCTGCATTTGAAACCCTGATGCATTCATGCTACTTCTGCATGGTGCATCCTTGGATCATTCTAGGACTTATAGGGATGCTAAATGGCATTACAAATGTGGACACCATTGTTAGCAAGTAGTTCGAGCTTGGGCGCCCCATTGGCGCACCACGAGTTTTTAACTTGAAATACTTGTTTTGCTTGCAAGTTACAACCGCAAATGGTACTGAGGCTGAACATCCATTTTATGAATGTTCTATATGCATGTAATATGAAGTCTAATCCTGCAGCTGTTAGCTTCAGTGCTATCCTCTCATGTGATATTTTAGATTTACGACAGCAGCTATCAGTTTGTGTAAATGGAATTAATGAGAGCAAGGCAACTGAGTAGCTAGCTAGCTAGCTGGTTTCAGTTTGGTATCAGAGTGCGTGAAGCTGTGCAACTGCAAGTCCCAAATCTGTACAAAGCATCCAAACACTTAATGTACTTTCCCATGCAATTGCGAACTTTCCAATGAGTGTGGATGATTAGGTACAGCTGTCTTGGCTTGTATCTAAAACTTCTGATGCATTAATGCTACCTCCACGTGGTGCATCCTGGGGCAATTGTAAGATTTAAAGTGATGCCAAATGGCATGACAAATGTGGGTGCCATTACTAGCAAGTAGTTTTGAGTTTGGGGCGCCCTATCAGCGCCCCATGCATGGGTTTTCTTACGAAATACGTGTTCTTTTATTCTTCCATTTTCCAAAAGATATATCTATTACTTCATCTAATTTGTGCAGCTGTCAACTGTGGTAATCCTGGTACTCCCTCAAATGGTCGACGCACTGGCTCCAGTACAACCTTGAACTCTGTAGTGACTTACACCTGTAACACAGGATACAGACGACAGGGATCAAACAGGAGAACCTGCCAGTCCACTGGACAGTGGAGTGGGAGCTCACCTAGATGTAATCGTGAGTCTTAATGCCTTTATTGCTGGTGTCAAACATATTTATTACACGTTCAAATGCGTGTTAGTACAATAGTTGATCCTTCTATAATAAATGTGTATCATTCATTTCTCCGTAAGTCACCGTATTTCACTGTAAGTTCTTTCTACCTTATATAAGATGGGCATTGCGTGGCGGTCCTATATATGCACTTGACTTTGGGCAAAATAGTGTCATATATGTAATACTTATATATAGTATGAGAGGGACCTACTGTAATATATGTGTTATGTACTATGGTTAGTGTGCAGCATACAAACTTTTTGTCTTAAAATGCTTTCCAAGGTTATGCCATTTTGTCATTCTACGTATGTAGCTGATATAGGACTACCTTGCAATGCTTAAGTTCCTACAGTTGTGTAAACGCTGTACTACGTATATTTATGAGATATATCCCTACCATGAGGGATATACATAAGACACGTTGCATCTCGTGGGGAAGGCCAGTGCTAAAACAGGCTGAAAGCCCTTGCCGAGGTTTCAACCAGAACGCTCTGGTCTAATTCCAAAGGCTAGGCCGTTGAATCAGGAATGTCAGCTGAACCTCTGGATTACCAATACCTAATACCTGGTGCAAATAATTTCAGTTGCCGTGCAAAGGGACCACGCAGTGGTGATGCACGGCACTTCCTCCCCAAATGACTTTGACTTGATTTATTCTCAATGATATTTTCTTCTGCATGTGGGGTGTACGTACACTAGTGTACGAGGTGTTGCTGTAATATATTGCATGTTAGCAGTTACTGTAACAAGTAATTGTATTCACTCTTGTGTGACTTTACTTGATATTAGAGTGTACAGGTTTCATGTATCAATACATGAATGACATGCTGTAATCAGGCATGCACACAAAATTGTGTATCATAGTACAACTTCATCAGCATGATCCTTCTAGTTGGCTGTGTTCACGTGACTGCTGTTCATATTTTTGAATAATACTGTTTCATGTATTATCTCCAGCTGTCAACTGTGGTAATCCTGGTACTCCCTCAAATGGTCGACGCACTAGCTCTGGTACAACCTACAACTCTGTAGTGACCTACACCTGTAACACAGGCTACACAAGACAGGGATCAAGCAGGAGAACCTGCCGGTCCAATGGGCAGTGGAGTGGGAGTTTACCTCAGTGTAACCGTAAGTTCTTTGTACCTTTAGTTTGAACAGTCTGGAGTGGCTACATAGGCCGATTTGACATGATTCCTGTCTTAGCACAGTCAGTAACCAGCCAGTAACATACAAGAGTTCCAAGTGCTTCAGTAACATGTGGCTACTTTTATCACAATGTATGTACTCAAAGGGTATTGAAAAAGGTTTAGAATTTTGTGAATATTTCAGCTAGTATTGCAGTGAGATCAATGCCTTTTAGTGTTATGGTGTCTATTACTCAAACATTCTATTCTGTTCTATGCCAGCCCCTGTGAGAGTAGTAGCATGCACTTATTCAGCAAGTACATAGCCCATCTTTTCATTCTAGTCAGATAGAACCTAGTACTGTATAGAACCGTCTTAAGTAGAGATGATAGTGGCTGTATGTATACTGCAATACGATGCACAACTATAGATCTGTATGTAGGAAATTTTGAGTTATATATATAATGTGGTTCCTTGTCATAGCAAAGATGAATGTGCATATTTGGTATCAATAGTGCTTGCTTGAATTACATGGATATTATCCAGTGAATGTAAGTATAGGCTTGGGAATTTGTCTGCACACGAATTCAGTTTTAGTTCAACAGAACAACAATCATTCATTCTTTTTATTGGTTACATTCATATATAGGATTTAGTTCATATTCCTCAAATACTGTTTCATGTATTATCTCCAGCTGTCAACTGTGGTAATCCTGGTACTCCCTCAAATGGTTGACACACTAGATCCAGTACAACCTACAACTCTGTAGTGACCTACACCTGTAACACAGGATGCACACTAACACAGGGATCAAGCAGTAGAACCTGCCAGTCCAATGGACAATGGAGTGGGACTGCACCTCGATGTAACCTTAAGTTGTCTTTGTACCTTCAGTTCGAACAATCTGGAGTGGCGCGGTACATTTGACATGATTTCTGTCATTCATCGAGTAACTCCATTCTAGATATTTCTGGCTACCTACATTTTTTGAAGTTGGCCTCAATTAGGAACTTAAGGCGTAGGTCGTTCTCTTTGTCCATGAAAAATTTCAAATGCGACTTGTCCTCATTAGGCTTGTTGTTTGTGCTACTCTGCTTTCCCTTGGAATTCTTTAGACTAAGATACTTCTTGGCAGGTGGACAATTCCCTTTACATGTAAAACAGTTGGTGTAGTCGGAGCAGGAGCGTTCTACGAAGTAGTCCGTGCACAAGCAAACACAACCAGGCGGGAGCTGAGCCATTCTGAATACGGTTAAATGTACCTCAGCTGTTGTTTTCTCAGAATTGGTTGCAACGGACACTACTATTGTTTGTTAAATTTGCTAGAGTAGACAGACCTATCTCAGCAAAGCTACGGTTCCTAAACAACGGCGCCATTAAATTTTGTCTATTCTGACTTAACCCCTATCGTGTCCCAATGATGCAAAAGCCTGAGCCATATACTCTGTACTTTGGGTTATGGTCACAGACAACTAACTAGACTAATTAATTACCAAGCCGGAATGCGAGGCAAGTAATCTGTACGCAGGTCTCATCGTGCGTGTGTATGTATATATATATACGTACATATTAACCAAATTCACTGATGAGCAATACACAACTAATAATCAATCAACTGCAGGACGTTTCGACCCGAGGGTCTTTGTCAACTGCTTTCAAGTAGAGAAATGTAGTGGAGGCTATTTATATGGTCACAAAGTGGTGACGTCACAAATGCATGTGTAAACAAAGTAAACACTATGATTAGTTGTGGTACGAAAACGGAGGTAACACTTGTGGAGAGTGTGATTGGTTAAAAATTATAATAAAGGCCTAATGTAGCCAAGTAGTGGCTTGAGATACATGGTGAAAAGCATGCATGACATGGGCCTAGGTGTGCTACAACAAACAAAATATGGGATGAGAGGTCAGGTTAGGTCAAACACCGGGTTCCAGACTGAGGGGAGATGTAGGCCCCTGTCTAGGTTCATAGAACTCTTACTTTTCTTGATTTTGATGCCTTTGATAGTTCTTCGTTCCCAGTAGCCTTGCACTGACTTTACAACCCTTGCTTCTTTCCAATCAATGCTATAATGGCACTTTGCTACATGGACCACAATGCCATTGTTGGGGTCACTCTTCTGTACGGCCCGTCTGTGTTCTGCCATACGGATCTACAGGGTTCTCTTTGACTCCCTTGTGTACACGTGGTCCAAGTTGTTACAGGGGATCTGGTACACGACCTCTGTCCTTTTGTCGTCAGGGAGATGTGACTTCACTCTCATCAGGGTTCGCTTCAGGGTGCGTGCTGAGGACCCTTCCCCCTCTGGTCATCAGCTCCATCTTCACTTTCATGCATCGGCAGCTATTCGTAGTGCCAGCAGTTGCTCCACATCTGTTTGGATCATTGAATTATAAATCCACATGTTGTGAGTCATTCTTTGCTGCGCCTGTGTTTGTGAGTTTGCCGCATCTTCCGCGGGGAGGTCACATCCGCCATTTTCTGTCCACATCCCTGTAAAAATTCCTCGGTACACATGGACCAAATCGCCAGCAACTGTACACAGGGGGCGTCGCTGCTGCCATCTTGCTATGTGCGCTCCAGATAGCATAATCTGTCTCGCAGTCTAGCATACTTGTGTGCTCTTATCACTCTTCAAGAGCTATAGCTCTACATATGCACTCCAGGCTGTCCAGACCTATCAGCGCGGCTTCTTCTGCACTTCTTTTCGTGCTCTAGTTATTTTGGTTGTTGGGGCAATGGCCCGTGGGCTGCAGCAATGGTGGGAGCCCTATGGCTCCCACCGATGGTAAGGCAGGTGGATAGGGGGGTGTCCACCTGCCATGCATACCTTATGGGGTGGTATGTGGGCAGTCCTGTGCTAGGGGTTGTAATTACGTAAAGTACAGTTGTGGTTTTGTATTGTGTTGGGCTGCCTCCATATGATGTTGCATGCCTCTTGGTTATTGCTGTCAACCCATTAGTGGTTGTGCCCATGTTGGGCACTGTTGTGTGCCTTGGCTTACGTATGTGCACAGAGGGTGATTCATGCCTGATAGTTCAATGCCTGCTGAGATGAAGACTCCGCTAAGGAGACTGAATAATTTCGACCATTTGAGGGGTTGTCCCTCCTCTGTCAGAAACAGGGGACCATGATCTAAGCCTCAATTGCTAAATTGGACAATAGTGGTGCCACTGGGCACAACTCATTGTAAGTTCAGCCTATGAAGGGATTGATACCCTGTCGTGTTTGGTTGGTCTTGGATCCTTTCAGGGTCAACTGGACTACAGAGGCGTCCTGCTTGTTGTTTAGAGCAATGTCCATGGGCTTCATAGGCCAGCTCAGGTCAAAAGAGTTAACTGAAGGTGTGGTCATCTCTCCCAACTGCAAGAAGGCAAAGACGACAACACAACAGGCAGCCCACAGCATAATAATTATTGTCTTGCTTGAATTGTTCCTGGTCCAGCGTGACTCTGACTCCTTGGAACGTATTGTGTAATTGGTGAATGTGAGTCACTTATTCTGGCTTTTCGGGCTCCTTTTAGCCGCGGTGTACCTAACAGTGGATCACTAAAGCTATGGACAATGTGCATGCGTCTGACTGCCGACAGGTGATGTCGTAGAGGCTCATGCTACGGAATACATAGAACCAGAGAGATATTGAGCTAACACGTAGCAATACTTCCAACAAGTAAGACGTTTCAACCGCGAAGGTCTTCGTGAGTTACAAAAGTGAGCCACAAAGAGGACCCCTAACCACTCGCAGGTGCTAAGCATGATTGCCCTCGCATTTGGGCATGTTCGGTTGGCCCATGGTCAGGGAGTTATCGATGTAACGTGTGTGCCAAGACACACCTTTGTGTCATAGAACCCATTCAAGCGCATCTGGGAAAGGCCGGGGGCCAATTAAGGGAAGTGTCAGGTCCAGGATCTTATGACCCCAACGCATCCCGAGCAAATGGTGATCCTCTAGATGTACCGGAAGGCATGGGCCACATCTAGCTTTACGAGCAGTGCCCCTGGTTGTAGCTCCAAGGTATTGCATTGAGCACATTTGAGGGTCAATGCCTTTGTTGATATTCAAATAAGGAGGGGAGGACAGGTCAAGGATTAGCTGCCACGCTCCTGGTCTACCTCCATTGGAGATCACCCCAAACCTGCTCACCTGCACCCAGGAGACCTCCCTGTCTATGAACAGACTGTCTATCCCCTAATAACCCTCTAGCAGGGTGGGGTTTCGGACGGCTGAGATCATATTTGTTGATGCTGAAAACCTAGTGTGGCGGTGGTAACCAATGAAACCCACACTTTAAGCTATTAATAATGTATGATACAGAGGATTGATCTGGATGCTGGCTGAGCTCCCCTCGCAGTGCTAAAGGATCAAAGGAGTTACTATGTGAGAGGCTGTTGGGGGGTCAGAATCGTCATACCTGATGGCGGTCTACAACTCTCTAAACTGATTAGCTGCTCCATGTCCATGCGACTTGATTCTCTTGTAGATACTCTCTTGTCTATCTCACTAAACTGGCAGAAAGTAGAACTAACTGGTGGCTCCCACCAGACAATCAGCGGATGATCAAACAATTATGTGTGGTCCCTTGTGGCTGGACTGGGGTCAGTTCTGACCAGTCAGACAAATTGCTGGAGGCTGCTGTCCGTCTGAAGTGGCTGTCATAGGCCAACCTCGGTTTGTTCTCGTAGTCGAGGCTGGTCTTGACAATAGTTGAGGTGTGTGTCAGGAGGTCTGGTACTCTGACTTTTAGGAATGGGTGGCAAATGTAGATAGCTTCCGTGGAAGTGGGGGAAAACAGTATAAGAAGCATGCTAGACAGGGGTGTAGAGGGTAGCAGCCCTGTTTCATCCCCAAGTGATGTTGGTGTGCCACCTACCATTGCAAGGCTCGGGGAGGGGGCTCAATGCTCGATGCTCAACACCACAGGCTTCGTCCATCTCTGGTGTTTGGCCCTCGTCTTGGAGTTGGGTGGGGGTTTGCTCAGGTTCTATCACCATTGTTGGGTGATCCACTGATTTTTCGCAGTTTAGCTTGTAGATTGGCCTTGGACAGCAGCTATCAGTTTGTGTAAATGGCATTTGTGAGGGCAAGGCAACTGAGTAGCTAACTAGCTAGCTGGTTTCAGTCTGATATCAGAGTGCGTGAAGCTATGCAACTGCAAGGTTTTAACCTATGCAAAGTATCCAAGCACGTAACACACTTTCCCATGCAATTGCCAACTTTCCAAAGAGTGTGTGGATGTGTAGGCACAACTGTCTTGGTTTGTAACAAAAACCCTAAAGCATTTATGCTATTTCCGCTAAACCGTGATGAACTCCTGCCTACCTCCACGTGGTGCATCCTGGGGTCATTCTAGGATTTAGAGTGATGCTAAATGGCATGACAAATGTGGGCGCCAATATTAGCAAGTAGTTTGAGTTTGGGGCGCCCCATCAGTGCCCCATGTTTTTTACTCGAAATGCGTGTTCTTTGATTTTATTCATCCATTTTCTAAACGATATAATTATATCTATTGCTTCATCTAATTTGTGCAGCTGTCGACTGTGGTGATCCTGGTACTCCCAGGAATGGTCGACACACTGGCTCCAGTACAACCTACAACTCTGTAGTGACCTACACCTGTAACACAGGATACACAAGGCAGGGACCAAACAGGAGAACCTGCCAGTCCACTGGACAGTGGAGTGGGAGCTTACCTAGATGTAAACGTGAGTCTTACTGCCTTTAGTGCTTGTGTCAAACATATTTATTACACGTTCAAATGCCATTCTACCAGTCCCTGTGAGTACAATAGTTGAAAATTGTGTATCCAATACATGAATGAACGGCTGTAATCAGGCAGTCACACAAAATTGTGTATCAAAGTTCAACTTCATCAGCATGATCCTTCTTAGTTGGCTGTGTTCAAGTGATTGCTATTCATATTTTTGAATAATACTGTTTCATGTATTTTATCTCCAGCTGTCAACTGTGGTGATCCTGGTACTCCCTAGACAAACTCTTCTGAGTTCGAAGGCTGAAATTTTTCTTGATGACTCCTTTGATCCATTGACACCATGTTTCTGCTCCAAATCTATCTCTCTTATGTGGGACTCCCATGTAATGCTTGACTTACTAAAATTTTAATATATAGTATGGGCATTGCGTGGCGGTTCTATATATGCACTTGACTTTGGGCAAAAATGGTGTCATATATGTAATACTTATATATAGTATGAGAGGGACCTACTGTAATATATGTGTTATGTACTGTGGTTAGTGTGCAGCAGACAAACGTTTTGTCTTTGTTTTGCCTGAAAATGCTTTCCAAGGCTATGCCATTTTGTCCAACATTCTACGTATGTAGCTGATATAGGACTACCTTGCAATGTTTAAGTTCCTACAGTTGTGCAATCGCTGTACTACGTATATGTATGAGATATATCCCTACCATGAAGGATATACATAAGACACATTGCATCTCGTGGGGAAGGCCAGTGCTAAAATGGGATGAAAGCCCTTGCGGAGGTTTCAACCAGAACGCTCTGGTCTAATTCCAAAGGCTAGGCCGTTGAATCAGGAATGTCAGCTGAACCTGAGGCTTACCAATACCTAATACCTGGTGCAAATAATTTCAGTTGCCGTGCAAAGGGACCACGCAGTGGTGATGCACGGCACTTCCTCCCCAAATGACTTTGACTTGATTTATTCTCAATGATATTTTCTTCTGCATGTGGGGTGTACGTACACTAGTGTACGAGGTGTTGCTGTAATATATTGCATGTTAGCAGTTACTGTAACAAGTAATTGTATTCACTCTTGTGTGACTTTACTTGATGTTAGAGTGTACAGGTTTCATGTATCAATACATGTATGACCTGCTGTAATCAGGCATGCACACAAAATTGTGTATCATAGTTCAACTTCATCAGCATGATACTTCTTAGTTGGCTGTGTTCAAGTGATTCATTCATATTCTGTTTATATTTTTGAATAATACTGTTTCATGTTTTATCTCCAGCTGTCAACTGTGGTAATCCTGGTACTCCCTCAAATGGTCGACGCACTGGCTCTGGTACAACCTACAACTCTGTAGTGACCTACACCTGTAACACAGGCTACACAAGACAGGGATCAAGCAGGAGAACCTGCCAGTCCAATGGACAGTGGAGTGGGAGTTTACCTCAGTGCAACCGTAAGTTCTTTGTACCTTTAGTTTGAACAGTCTGGAGTGGCTACATAGGCGGATTTGATGATTCCTGTCTTTTACACTAGCCAGTGAAATACAAGGAGTTTCAGGTGCTTCAATAACATGTGGCTACTTTTATCACAATGTATGTACTCAAAGGGTACTGAAAAAGGTTTGGAATTTTGTAAATATTTCAGCTAGTATTACACTGAGATCAATGCCTTTTAGTGTTAAAGTGTCTATTGCTCAAACATTCCATTTCGTTCTATGCTAGCCCCTGTGAGAGTAGTCACACTAATTTAGCAAGTAGCACGTCTTTTCATCCTTGTCAGACAGCACACGAAACTGTATAGAACTGTCTATGTAGAGATGATAGTGGCTGTATGTATACTGCAATGTGATACATACTTATAGATCCGTATGTAGGAAATTTTTGAGTTATAATATAGCTCCTTGTCGTAGCAAAGATGAATGTGCATATTTGCTATCAATAGTGGGTACTTAAATTACATTGGATAGATATTATCCAGTGAATGTAAGTGTAGCCTTGGGAATATGTCTGCACAGAAATTGTGTTTTAGTTCAACAGAACAACAGTCATTTATTCGTTATTGGTTCTGTTCATATATAGGATTTAGTTCATATTCCTCAAATACTGTTCATGTATTATCTCCAGCTGTCAACTGTGGTAATCCTGATACTCCCTCAAATGGTCAACGCACGGGCTCCAGTACAACCTACAACTCTGTAGTGACCTACACCTGTAACGCAGGATACACACTAACACAGGGATCAAACAGGAGAACCTGCCAGTCCAATGGACAATGGAGTGGGACTGCACCTCGATGTAACCGTAAGTTGTCTTTGTACCTTTAGTTCTAACAATCTGCAGTGGCATGGTTCATTCGACATAATTTTTGTCATTCATAGATGCACTTGATTCTAGATATTTCTGTAATCTCTGGTTAACTAATCTTTATGAATTCGGCCTCCATTAGAAACTGAAAGTGTGGGTCTTTCTTCTTGTCAGCCAACTATTCCAAATGCTTCTTGTCCTCGTGAGGCTTGCTGTCAGTGCTTCGCTGCTTCCCCTTGGAATTCTTCAGACTAGGATATTTCTTCTTGGGAGATGAACAATTCTCCTTACATTTAGAACAGTTGGTGTAGTCAGATGTTGTTGTCTCAGAACTGGTTACGGATGCTACTTTCGTTAGTTAAATTTGCTAAGAATAGACAGACCTATCACAGCAAGGTTATGCTTCCGCAACAACAGCACCATTTTTCTATTCTGACATCTCTACATATAAAAGCTCAGCCGTTGTATATATTACTTGTACCATGGCGATTCAGTGTATATGATTAATATACACACTCGCCTTCGGGCCTCATGCGTACGTATATACGTAATCCATATACGCCTCAGTGCCATGGTATATCTAATACATTCATATAATATATGTATATATTATGTCAGCATGGCGGCGCACCAGGTTTGTTCAATTTACTAAGCTATTTTTGCTTGCGAGTTACAACTGCAAATGATACTGAGGCTGAACAGCCACTTTATGAATGTTCTATATACATGTAACACGAAGTCTAATCCTGCAGCTGTTAGCTTCAGTGCTATCCTCTCATGTTCGATTTAGATTTAAGACAGCAGCTATCAGTTTGTGTAAATGGCATTATTGAGGGCAAGGCAACTGAGTAGCTAGCTATATAGCTAGCTAGTTTCAGTCTGGTATCAGTGTGCATGAAGCTGTGCAACTGCAAGGCCCTAACCTGTACATAGCATTCAAACACTTAATGAACTTTCCCATGCAATTGCAACTTTCCAATAAATGTGGATGTTTAGGTACAGCTGTCTTGCCTTGTAACTAAAAACCGTGATGACCTCCTGCCTACCTCCATGTGGTGCATCCTTGGGTCATTCTAGGATTTAGAGTGATGCTAAATGGCTTGACAAATGTGGGCGACATCACTAGCAAGTATGCCATTGTCACTTTGGGAAATTTATTGCATTTGAAATAACCATCAGCAGGGTGTGGAGTTGAAATGAAGTATGTAGCATTGTATGCCCAACCCCTCACTACAGATTCTTCCTCCTTATCTTTATGTCCTCAGCGATCTCCACAAGTATTCAGCCTCCCAGCAGTCTGAAGACCTCTAACATAAGGAAGCGCCGTGTTTCCTACAGATTTGCAGCGTCCCCCACATCTGCAGCCAGCTACAAAGTGACCTTTTCACCCCAGAGGACTGGAATACCTCAGCCTCCAACTGAGACATTTAGCAGTGCAAGCCTTCGCACCAAGTCTGGTCTTGTACCAGATGTGACGTACAGAATACAGGTGGTTACAGTGAATGGTGGTGAAGAAAGTGCAGCCAGCAGTGTAACTTTCACCACTAAACCAGATGGTAAGACTGCTGTGAAAGACAAATACATGTGTCTGCAGATAATGCAATACGAATCCAGTGTTATGCCTATAAATACCTATTTGTTGTATATGTATGTACAATCACAGCATGGCTGCTATAGTGGTTAGGCATGGACCTAGGAGTGATGCAGCATATGAAATGCTACAATACCCCATGCCTCAATTTTATAATTGCTCTGAAGTGTCATTTGCAAGGTTACAATCTACATATATTTCTGCTTCTGATTCAGTTGTCAGTGTATACAAAAAGCATAGAGTGTACCCACATGCATATACCCTCCTTTACTAGTTCCCACTGGACCACCGCTGGACCTAGCTGTAGCAAGCCGCAATGCTACCTCCATCACTCTCATCTGGAGGGATCCTGCACCAGATAAAATCAATCACAGAGATGGAATCACTGGGTTTGTGGTGAGGAGAGATGGACAGCGAGTGGCTACCGTCACAGATCATACCTACACCTTCACTGGACTCCAAACAGCCACAAACTATACGTTTGAAGTCTTGGCTGTGAATAAGCAAGGCCGTGCAAATAGCAAGAATGCTGCTAAACTTACAGCATCTACAACTTTGACCACCACAAGGACGCCACAGGGTCAATGAGACATATATACTTAAGTACTATAGATTATAATGTTGCAGAGGCTCATTGCTACTTTGTTGATATCGGGCGAACTGATCGTGAGCAAATACATAGCAGAATCAATAACGATGATTGCAGTTTCTTTAGTTTTGTACGCAGTTGACAAAGGCCTTCGTGACCGAAACATCCTGCAATCATTGTTATTGATTCTGCTACGTATTTGCTCACGATCAATTCGCCCGATACTATAGATGATATTTAATTCACACACTTCAGATACACTAAACTCTCTTGTTATCTATTGTCCCTCCAAACTTCCTCTTCCTATATAAATGTATACTGCCAATAGTTGGTATAAATTCTTCTGTTGCAAGCTTCTGATAGGGTCACAACTAGGATAGTCACCCAAGTAGGTTGAGATCTCAGAGGGATAATGTACTTAGTGTTTCACTCACTTGCATTAGCTGTTGACTGAATCACTGATAGTGCTAGTCTGGCCTGCTATCCCCTTCTTCCTGCCTGCCACAATAATTGTGCAGGGCCAAGAAGTAGGGGCTAGTAGAAAGTGTAAATGCCACACCTCATCTCGACCAATCAGCTTGCGACTACCCAATTTTACACCAATAAACCTATATTGAGGGTGCCAGTATACTAGGGTGCTGACTTTGCGAAGTGTGTGCTGGGCAATGTCTACAATCGGCGTGGTTAACTTTCTCAGGAAGGTGCCTCCAGATGTCATAGAAAGAAAAGTAGCCTCGGCAAACAACAGGCTGGTAGGAGGCAGTCCCAAATTTCAGCAATTGGAATCAATCACAAGTATTTTGCAGGGAAAGAATGTGTTGGTCAACTTGCCCACTGGATATTGATACTGGATATGCCTAACCGGACAATACTGTCTTTACGGTAGAAATGAAGTACTTACCACTAGAGACCCATAATAAGAAAACGCTCAGTGCTTCAGTAACTAGGCACAAAAGTGCTAAACCCTAGACCCAATAGCCCAAGTGTACTATATTGCGATGAGTAAACACAATGGCATAGCCGGCAGCTAAGATACGCTCTTGCCCTAGCGAAGGCAAGCAAAATGGCTCTCAACTGCACTAGTAACTTTGACATGAATTCTGTAGCTTTGTGAAGATGCTGTTTTACAAAGAAAACAGATTTCAATTTTGCAGTGCTGAGGCGATCCATTGGTCTTCTTGGCTTTATTATTGTATGAAAAATTTGAACCAGACCCACAGACACAACCAACTACTGTAAACCTGCAGCACTTGTATGCCGAGGATTAATGATGCAGTTCCTAGTGTGGCTTCACTACCAAGAGTACGTACTTTCTCAATGTTTCTTTAGCCATTATGAAGTGAGAGCCATGACAGACCCACTGAACCATGTGTATAGCTATATAAGAAACATTTAGCTATACACCAAAGACGTACTGTGTATATATTATTTTGATGATGCCTACCAATATGTACTTATTTGTGTATGCCTAACCACTCACTACATGTACGGATCCCATTCTTTCTCCTTAACGTTTTCTCCTCAGGGGTGTCCAAAGTGATTCAGCCTCCCAGCAATCTACAGACCCCAAACATAAGGAAGCGCAGTGTCTCTTACAGTTTTGAAGCATCCCCCACTTCTGGAGTTACTTACAAAGTGATATTTACACACCAGAGGGCAGGCATACCTCAGCCACAGATTGACACTTTTCCCACAGCAGATGGTGATCAAACCAAATCTGGTCTCACTCCAGATGTGACCTACCAACTCCAGGTGGTTGCAGTGAAGGGTGATGCAGAAAGTACTGCCATCAGTGTGAACGTCACTACTAAACCAGATAGTAAGACTGCATAATATTATGTATGTAAAATTGCTGTCAGCAGCAAATTATGCATTGAATAATATGATACATTTGCATAATTGTCTAGTGAATGTATGTATGTATGTATAAATATGTAGTGGTTCACTTGGTGGTCTCACCTGTGGCCTTGTTCTGCTAGAAAACATAATCATGTGCCTATACCCTATTTTTGCCTACTACTTCAGTTCCCACTGGACCGCCACAGGGCCTAGCTGTAGTAAGCCGCACTACTACCTCCATCACTGTCATCTGGAGCGACCCTGCACCAGATAGGATCAATGACAAAGATGGAGTCACTGGGTTTGTGGTGAGGAGAAACAGACAGCGAGTGGCTTTAGTCACAGATCGAAACTACACCTTCACCGGACTTCAACCAGCCACAATCTATACCTTTGAAGTCTTTGCTGTGAATGATCAAGGTCGTGCCCGTAGCAATAATGCTGCTAAATTTACTTTATCCACCAAAATCAGTCCCAGTACTGTGATGCTAACCTCCACTCCCAGTACCAAGACCCCCTCCTCAACCCCCAGTACTGTCATGCCAACCTCCACCCCCAGTACACCACAGGGTCAGTGCAACATGTACTGTATAAAGTATATGCACTGTATGTATGTACATATAAGGGATTCCAAGTACAAGTTTACCTTCATACACTTTAGGAACATCTAAACTGCCTGGTTAATCTCATACTCACCAAACTTCAACTAACTGCAAATGTGAACATGGCTTAGATTCTTATGTTGCAAGCTCCTGGTGGGGTCAAAACTTAGAGTTTCACTCACTCTATATAACTTCTTTGCATTAGCTGTTGACTGAATCACTGAAATTGCTAGTCTAGCCTGCTATTCCCTTCCTGCCCGCCGCAATAATTGTGCAGGGGCAAGAAGTAGGGTCTAGTAGAAAGTGTAAATGCTACACCTCATCTCAACCAATCAGCTTGCGACTACCTGATTTTACACCAATAAACCTACATCAAGGGTGCCAGTATAATAGCGTGCTTACCTTGCGAACTGTGTGCTGGGCAATGTCTACGATCGATGTAGTTGACGCTCTGAGAAAGGTGCCTCCAGATGTCATAGAAAGAAAAGTAGCCTTTGCAAGCGACAGGCTGGTGGGAGGCAGTCCCAATTTCAGCAATTGGAAGCAGTGATGAGTCTTTTGCAGGGAAAGGACGTGTTGGTCAGCTTGCCCATTGGATACAGCAAGATATGGCAAGATGCTGATCTATCAGCTTCTACCAGTCGCCGCTGAAGAAATCGTGGTATCGATGTATGTGCTGACTGCCGAGCTGATTGACCAAACTAAAACGCCCACAGGGAGTTTATCCGCAAACGTGTGGCATTTACATGTTCTGCTGACCGTGCTTCTTGCCCCTGCAGCTGGCAGGAAGTAGAGGATAGCAAGCCAAACTATGAAATTGCATGCTGTGGTTAAGCTGATTAGCTAGTTCTCTGTTGTAACGTATTAGGCACACAAATGCTTTCAATCAATCAGTAATGTGGGAGGTCGCTCCTCGATTCACTGCAAAAGTGACTTTTTGATGTGAACTTTGTATTAAAGCCTTGTATTAATTCAAGCTACTGTAGCTTAACCTATCTGATTCGTAAATTTTATCTTCTGCGACAGGTGACATGTGTCCTGATGAGGTAGACAGTGTTTGGAAAATGGAGTGGTCAGCTACTGCTGCTGGCTCCTCTCTGTCTGTTCCTTGCGTTGAGAACAAAACACAGTTAGGGATGGCCAACAGGCTGTGTCTGGCTGGTGGTGTGTGGGATACAGTTGATGCCACAAAATGTGCATCTGAGGCTGTCAATCGTATCAAGATGGAGGTAGCTAGGAATCATGCTTACTGCATGTGATGTTATTAATGGAAGGCTTGACTATTTCACTGTGATTTATGGTCTTAAATGTCTGCAGACTGATTCATTTGTGAATAGTTTGAAGGATTCCAACACCACCCTGTCGGATGATGATAGATTAATGATTCAGGCAATATCACAGAACTTGAATGCAGCTTTGCAGCCATCTACTACAGACAATAGGCCAATTCCTCCTCAAGATTTGAGAACAATAGCGTCATTTTTGGAGGTTGTGGCTGAGTGAGTATCGTACGCTTTGCAGCATGTGCATGTATGCTTTAACAGCACAGGTGCAGCTTAGGCAGGACTGCTCTTGCATTGCTCTCTCCCTGACTATACGTAGACTCGGTGAGAATAATGGACTATTCAATGAGGAATCAAATGAAACTCAACAAGTGAGTACAGTAATAGTTAGTGTGTGTTGGTGTGCTGAAGTAACTGTCGTAATTTTCCACATTAACTGTAGTTGATTGTTGACATCCTGAGCAAAGTCTTCGATGATGAAAATGCACCAGCATTTGAAGCGTTTACACAGGTGACCATTGCAATTGGTGGTGCAATAGATATTTTGTACTGATACTAATTAGCAATGTATTATATACTATAATACTAAGAACAAATTAGAGTGTGCAGTTGGAGTCAACTCGATCCAACTGGCCAAAGTGTGCACTTTATTTATCACTCTGGAGTATAAGTGTCTTGCGTAGGTTTTGTAATTAGTTCGGATGTGTAAAGAATTTTTAACTTCCTACTGTTTGTATGCAGAGGAGTGCCTCAGACGACCTGGAAGCAAATAGAACAGCTCTAGCTACCAGCATCCTCCGTAGCAGTGAACGGGTTGCCAGTGCTATTGCAAATACAATCAACAACAATGCAATTACTGTTTCAAGACCAAATTTAGGTAGCTGCATGTTGTATGTGTGCAACACTTACTTGCAACAAACCCATACAGTGTCATAAAAAAAGGACTTGGACATATTTACACGGTGTATGCTATTGGACATTCTGCAGCAATGGTTGTCCAGCGATTCTCAATGAACAGTCTTAATTGGTCGGGGAATGATTTTAATTGGAAACATTCAAACCCATTTGTCCCTCTACCTTTGCTCAACAAGACAGAAAGCCTTCCAGTCATACATTTTCCTCCATCATTCCTGTTTGCTGCAATAGGAATTAAAGTGCCTTCAGGTAAGATATGTATGGACGTTAGTGTTGTCATTCCAATGCCTTCAACTGTGCTTGGCTGTGTGTTGCAGAGACTGACTCTGTTGTGGTGGTCAACATGGTGATGAACAACATAAGAAATTATCTGCCCACCAATGTGGTCAAGCAAGATGTGGACAGGTATATAAGAGGAGTGCATTCCAGCATCCTATAAATTTGCAGTTAATGCATGTACAGTACCAGTTAAACCACAAGATGCTGTATAATTATTTGTAACTATGCGCAAATGGTAACAAGTGTGCAGATAATCTCATTGTCATCAAGTTTACTTTTATATAGAGCTACCAATGTAGATTTTTACATTTTGCAATGTTTGCAGTGGACGATATATTTCCAGGCATGCTCTTACCATGAATACATTGTGATGACCTGTAACTGAATGCTTTGTAGGGAGGAAGAGGCAGAAGATATCTCTCCAGCTAGTCTTGTGCTATCAATTCAGATTCTTGGCTATGATGGTCGAGAGGTGGACAGCAGGGAGAATGTGACAATGATTTTCCCCATTAATGTAAGACCATGTTCCCCTCTGCCACATGAATGCATGTACGTAGCTGCAGACTGCTGAGAATGTTCAACTACAGCCCATGGACCATGGGTATACACCACATTACATGCAGGTCATGACAATGGTTGAGAATAATTATGTCAAAGTTATATTATTGAGTATATATTTTATGGCAGTGGTGTACAGGCACACTGCAACATGCATATAAACCTATAGTGTAGTTGTTTTGAGGTTGTCTCCCATGAAGTAGAAGGATTAATGTTGCTCACAAGTTTGACGATGTAGGCCTTTGTCAGCTATTGACTGTTTATGTGTCAGCTGATGAAGGCCTCTGTATGCTTCTAAACCTTCTGGAGCACCACTGGTCCTCCTGCTACTGTGCATGAGCATCAGCTTGAAATCTATCACTACAGAGATCCATTCAGTAGTGCTGTGTGGTTACAGTGTTGTCTCATTTTTGCTTCTGCATGTAGAAAAAAGCACAAGACCTCCAAGTCTCACCAGGAAGAGTGAAGCAGTTTCGTTGTGCCTTCTTTAATTTCAGCGGAGGAGCCAACCAAACTGGAGCGTGGTCGTACAGGGGGGTAGAGACAGTTATCATCAATGAGACTCATGTTCAGTGTAATTCAGCTCATCTGACCAGGTTTGTGCTTTTAGTCATGACTGTGCCCGCCACACCCCAACCAGTGGGTTAATCTGGTACTCACCAAACTTCAACTAACTACAAATGTGAACATGGCTTAGATTCTTATGTTGCAAGCTCCTGTTGGGGTCAAAACTCTGAGTTTCATTCACTTGCATTAGCTGTTGACTGAATCACTGAAATTGCTAGTCTGGCCTGCTATCCCCACTTCCTGCCCGCCGCAATAATTGTGCAGGGTCAAGAAGTACGTAGGGTCTAGTAGAAAGTGTAAAAGCCACACCTCACCTAGACCAATCAACTTGCGACTACCCAATTTTACACCAATAAACCTACCTTGAGGGTGCCAGTATTGTAGGGTGCTTACCTTGCGAAGTGTGTGCTGGGCAATATCTACGATCGGTGTGGTTGACTTTCTCAGGAAAGTGCCTCCAGATGTTATAGAAAGAAAAGTAGCCTTGGCGAGCTACAGGCTGGTGGGAGGTAGTCCCAATTTCAGTAATTGGAATCCGTCACGAGTATTTTGCAGGGAAGGTACGTGCTGATCAGCTTGCCCACTGGATATTGCAAGATGCTGATCTATCAGCTTCTACCCATCGCTGCAGAAGAAATCTTGCGAGAGTATAAAAGTGCTGACTACTGAACCGATCGACCAAACTAAAACACCCACAATATATGGCCAGTATATATTATACGTATATGGTCAAAATGTACTATGACAGTCAACTTACATGTACATACTTACATGTACATACTTTATTAGGGCAGAAATGAAGTACTTACCACTAGAGACACATACATAATTGAGAAACACACAGTGCTACAATAATAATGCAGTTTCTACTTTAGCTACACCACCCATAGTACTTTCTCAATGTTTCTTTAGCCAGCATGAAGTGAGAACCACGACAGATCCAGCTGCCTAGCCATTGAAGCCTGTGTATATATATATAACTTTGTCAAAGTATTTAGCTATACACCAGCTATACAGGATGTACTGTAGATTTATTTTACTGAGGATTTGGTGGCTGTCCTTTTTCCTTACACAGTATGCCTACAAATATGTGCATATTCTTGGATTTTTTTTATCTTATTTTATTCTACTATGCTACTCTATTTAAAGCTCACAACTGTGGTGATCCTAGAACTCCCTGGCCTCCAATGGTCATTGCTCTCTCTCCAGTACAACCTTGAACTCTGTAGTGACCTACACCTGTAACACAGGATACACACAACAGGGATCAAACAGGAGAACCTGCCAGTCCAATGGACAGTGGAGTGGGAGCTTACCTCAATGCAACCGTAAGTTTTGTTTTTTGTACTAATAGTGTTATATATATAATTATATATAATAGTTTGATTTTTAGGTTATATAGTACATAATTATATAGTATATTATGTTTTTGTATACTGTCTGTTTCTGAAACATTCGGATATATATTATACATTCTAACAGCCCATGAGAATAGTAGCTCATGCACAGCAGTTGACCCATCTCTTTCACTGCGCATACTTTTGCACTCATATTTCTCTAGGTTCACTCTTTCATTTAGTTGGTAAGTAAGAGCATGCTACGTCGAGAGGTACAATTCAATACACACCATTCAATTGTGGACCACACCTGGTATATACAGCAGATGCTGGATGGTTGACCTACCTGCCAAGAGCTCTAAATACCTTGTACATAATCATAGTGGCCATTAATCACACTTGGTGCTGCCTGTTCTTCACTATCTTATTTGCTATCTGCCTCTTAGTATTTTGACACACCATAAAAATGCAAATGAGTTGAATACAAAGATATAAATTATACATACAGCAACAAATAATTAACAAACTATAATATTCGTAATAATATGCAATAGTATTGATCCTCGTGCCCTTCTATGTAATTTTAAAATCACAAACTTCTTGAATTTTGATCTCATTGTGAGAATACACTAGTAACACCATTTTCTCGACCTTTAGTTTCGTAGGACACTGTGGCATTGCCCTCATATTATATACATGTCACCCACCATGCACTTGAACTTGTCTTCGTCCAAATCGATTTTCTGGATCACCTCATGCTGGATACTGGTGGCCATTTTGTGCTTCCCCGCAATGTTGTTCGTTGCTTGAATCTCATACTGACATCAAGAAAGCTCCCATGAGTTGTTCATTCAAGAAGAGACACATTTCAAGCACACAGTATACCATGCGTCACACTGTATATATGTAGAAGCACAAATAAACAGAAACTCCACATCGCCTACATACTTCCAGTCACATGTAATAACATAGTGAGGGCACGAGGGTTAAATTGAGTGTTTGGTAAAGGCATATTAACTGTAAGTATAGACATACGGTATTTCTTTTCCACCAGAGCTACAAGCACATGCCTTTTACAACTGATCAGTAACATAATACAGTGCATAGCAAAATGTACATGAGTTAATCACTCAGTATGTGTTTACACTGGTCTGTATGGATATGTTAGATATCCCATAGTTTTGTATGTATTTCTACAGCTGTCAACTGCGGTGATCCTGGTACTCCCTCAAATGGTCGACGCACTGGCTCCAGTACAACCTACAACTCTGTAGTGACCTACACCTGTAACACAGGATACAGACTGGAGGGGTCAAGCAGTAGAACCTGCCAGTTCAATGGACAGTGGAGTGGGAGTTTGCCTCGATGCATCCGTAAGTTTTCTTAACACTTTGGTGTTAGGGTCAAATATCTCAACCCTTCCAATACACCTTCTACCAGCCACTGTGAAAATAGTAAACCATATCAAAATCACAGAGTAGATTTCTATATATAATTTTGTAGAGACCAGTGGTCGTGTATGACTTAGCATTAGTGGAAGGGTAGTTATACAGGATGTCTGTGGTGGTGTGGGGAAAGAATAATTTTATATTATACTTACCCTGTCTAACTTGTTTGCCTACATGGTCTTGTCTTAATGAACGCATGCATCAGCTTATGCGACTGCATATGTATATATTTGTCAGGCTTCTCTACTACGGTGCTCCTCTTACAGTGCTCCTTCGACTGAAGCTACAAATGTCTTTGTTTTCTTCTTCGCAAGTGCGAATCGCCATTTCTATCTATGCTCTCTGTCGTAAATCCGTATACTTTCTCCGTAAAACCAAAATGGCGGGCGGTCGTCATGTGAATTTTCACCGCATGCTCCGTTGTTGTAGCTAATTTGTGCACATTCATCACCTTAGGACACTCTCTGGTAGATGCTCCCAGGTGCCTGTAAAGTTTAGCGGCAATTCAGCAACGGGTGCATGAGGAGCGTTAGGGCGTAGGCTATGGGTTCAGGCGCCGGGTCGTGGTTCTTTTTCTCCAGTCGCTATATACCTTGAACCTGCCAACCATAGTGACCATCAGCACTGGCAGCAGGGACATGATTGATACAGCATGCAGAGAGGAACGAAGCGGTCGGAAGGGCACTGAAGAGAATGTTATTAAACCCACACCTCAAGTCGTTGATTCTTTGTTATTCTGCTATTTTGACATTATATATATATGTATATATCAGTGCTGCATGGGGCAGTGATGCCCTAGTGTGCCTTTGTACATGATGCACTTAAATGATATGATATGATATGATATGATATGATATACTTTCAAGCTGTGTAGTTGACAAACTCAGACATGTTACACACCAGCTTGCATAACACTTACTGACAATCACAGCATAGCTGCGATAGTGGATATATAAAGATATTGGGATTCTGTCGCATTGGCAAGACATTAGGATCAATTCTCAATCAAATCACTGATATATGATCCATCAATTCAACGATACATGGTGCATATATTATACATTAACTGTTACTTAATAAAGGAACACTGGTGTCTATATAAATGCATGATGATCTGGTATGTTATTTCATTCTCAAATGCAGAGAACACACGCAAAAGTCTGAATGTATACATTAATTTGCTGTATCTACATCCTCTTCTTGAAAGCGCCCCTCATCTTCATCCTTGTTTTTGTCCTCAAATTCAATGGCAGTCTTCTCACCTGCTGCACAGCTGCCACTGGTATCATGCTTATCAATCCAAACAGATTGAGCTCCATCTGAGAAGGAGGTGCATGAAACAGATATTAGAGGGTTAATGCACGTAAAAGTTTGCACTATCTTCTACAATATATACTAAGGCGATAAATGTATATTTCGAGTGTCCATCCAAATCGCAGATCTAGAATTTTGCATTTGTATGTGTCACTACACAACAGCCAGCTGATGCGTTGGCTGAGCATGCCAGATGTGACTTGTTAGGACTCTGATTAGGAGCCAACGCACTGCTTTGCTATACAAGCCATCCAGTTTCCATACTCCCAAACATATCAAACAGCTTGCTTTCAGCCAATTTCCTCTCATCTTGCTTTGGCAAGACATGTTCTGAGCAAAGCACTGTCAGATGCTAGCGCAATAAGTGGGCTACGGGGTGTATCAGTTGGCTTCACAATGAATGGCAAGGAATTGTGAAATTAATGCATACCCTGAGGTGTGGTGGTATGTCAGCCTCAACACTGGAGTCACATGCATTGAAGTACATTAGACTGACATGTTGCCTCAGTTTGTATGTGGACTTAAATCTGTGGATTGACATTAATGGCAATAAAGCAATTTGAGAAAATAGACGGTGTGATAAGCAATATTAATATGGTATATAGAGCCTTTATAATTCCATTAATGTTGTTTCATGCTTATCAACTCTTGCACATTGACTACAAACATAAAAGTCATAATTCAAATTTCTAATAATGTGTGGCAGACAGTAACCTATATAGGTGTGCGGATGTATGTACAATCATGTAATATATTCTATGGTCAATTGGCCTAACTTTGACTCACTTTTAGTTGAACCGCCTCCGGTAGTCAGTGACACCTGTACAACGAGTAAGCACCAAGGAATGCATTATATAGACTATACATATATAGCACTCACACCATTGAGTGACCATAACGGCAAATTACAGTCTTTAAAATGTCTCTTAACACACCTAGCAGGTACAGAATATACAGACAAGTGAGCTAAGAAAGAATACTTACTCGCATCTTGGAGTTTGAGCGTCTGCCCTTTATCCATTTAAACACCTTCTCATGGAGCACAACATAAAGCAGGAATATAATCAACCCCTGCATAAGGTTGAAAAGATTAAGTGATGAAGAGCATGTTGAAACATCTTATACAGTATAGTCTTCCGTTTTACCTGAAGTACATTGGTCAAGACAAAGAGAATGGCATAGATCTTCTCCTGCCCTCCCACTGCAAACAGACCAATGATCCAAGTGAAGGCCAGCACAGGAACAATGATGATGTTGGTCATCATCAGATACCTGTGAACATAATATAGTAAAATGATAGAGCAGCAAAATTGTATGGCAACTGTGCAATAGTGTGCTTAATCATGCATACACATTGCTTAATTGTTCATACAGATTGCAAGTATTAAATCTTAAGGCATATAAATGGCAGTGCAAATGGTGTTGCATCTAAAGGTGTGGTGAACTTAGTCTTCACAACTGCAGATTAGGTTAGCCACATTCCCATACAATGCATTCTATATATCATATTACTATTACACATTCGGTGGCCCTATATCGCTGATATAGGGCCACCTCACAATGCTTAAGTTCCTATTGTTGTGCAATCACTGCACTATAATCGATATGTACAGATTTTGATCAACTTCTGTACCCAATGCTACATGCGCTACATCAACTTCTGTACCCAATGCTACATGCGCTACATTTAGCAGAGTTCGAATCCTGCAGAAAGTGAGACCCAGTTCAGTTCTAAAATCAGCCACCTTAGTACATAGATATACTCAGTTTGAAGCCAAGGCTTGAAAACATAGACTCCTCTGAGCTGTATTGTGTATACAGTATAAGACCACTCGTGTGCTACCTATCTAGTGAAATGCTAAGCACACAGCCGAGTTGTCCTGTTTACTGCAATGTGGTACATTCAATTGCACACAATTCCCAGATTTGGTGCAAGTGGCCAGACACGTAGCTGTACACTGAACTTACTTTCCCGTGTTTACGTTCCTTTTGCTCTCTTCATTTCTCTTTTCCTTAGTTACCATACCAAACTGAGACGTGGCCAGCGACAGCAAGCTGACAGCCAGCAGTACTGCATTAGCCTACAAACACAATGTCATAGAGATTCATACATATGTGCAAACATTAGCCAAACTCACACAAATATAGACATAATCATACCACACCCAAGCAGAAAACATTCTTGGTAAGAGAGAGTTTTAGATTAATGTTTACGGTGAACAATGACGTCATAAATTGTCACGTGAAATCCTATACAAATAACGTACACAGTGAAATCTTAACATTTTGTACGCCTGGAACCACGTTCCACCATGAGCATATTCTGGAGAGTTCTTTCCTACTCTGGAGTTCTTTTTCAACGTTTTGTGAGTTTCCAGGTCTAGTTCCAAATCTTTGGTATCCAAGAATGAAAGTCTGAGTACCTTTGCTGCACGACAAATCCAAATGGTTGGTGTGGTCACACAATGGCAGTTTAGTCTCAATCCTACCCATATCCAGATCACTTGGATCACTTCTAGAATGTATAGGGCACCACCGTCCAGAGTGTTTACCAGCGGAGAAAAGACAAAGTTCTATCCAACTCTAGGCAACAAACTTTCTCTGTAAACGCCATTTTGCCGAACATTTATGCTATTGTATCATATACCGCCGTTTATCATGGTGACATTAATGCCATATCTCGTGCCAAATGACCATCCAACATTCAGCATAAACGCTGATCTAAAACTCTCTAAGGTGACATACAGTAAACTGCACAGCTTTGTTATGAACTCATTCTGTGCACTCACAGTACTTCTCAAGGATATATGTCATTATTACATTGACATTGACACACGACATTGTAGATTATCAATTTTATGCTTACCCCAATAATGAGCACCACTGGTACAATAAAAGCATAGATCATTCCCTTTTCGTTGGGCAACCAACACCTGTGAAGACAGCAAATGCGCACACGTACATGAATGCAATGAGAAACTCAATATTAAAAGATTAGTACACACACATTGATCAGCCCACATCGAATGGTACATTAGAACTCACGCCTTGATATTGTCATAGTGAGGGTGATCCTGATCAAAGGATGACCTAATCAGATAGTAGTCATGACCAATCCCTCCAGTTAGCACCACAACGGTGACGGGGAGGGCTGAAATGAGGGAGAGGGGATATACACTTGCTCAGTATTCATGCCTATTTGTTGCTCAATTGAAATGAACTCAGTTTGACAATGGAATGTCCCACACATGTACACGTAAATGTGGTCATGAAGGCTTAGTTGTAAAAATAGTTGGAAACAACACTTACGTAATGCTGACTAAGTAATTATAATTTTGTCAGCATTTTCACTACTCCTTTGAGCATGAACTATTGTAATATTATACAGTAACGTATTATGTGAATAGAGTTTCCTTATAAAGTATTATTATACATGTTAACGTTGTACATACATGCATGCATACACATATGTATACGTATTGTACACAAACGTGGTAGTGCTGCTTACCCCATCCCAGTGTCAGATAGAGGAAGATCCACTTCTTATTGTTTGCTCCAAACACTTTCACCAAAAGGAAGCAGATGAGTACAGCTTCACACAGTGTCCAGGTGAAGTGGCCAGGAAGACGTAGTGCATGAGGGCTGTCACAACCTTGCAGGCAGTCTGGTGAAAAGGAGCATAACTGCGGATTACCGACGCGGTGAATCCGGCCGGGGATTTCATAAAGGTTATTGTGTCGTGTAATAGGCGGGCTTCTCTGCTACGGAGCTCCTTCGACTGAAGCTATATAATAATATTATAAACATAATTATGTCTGTGAATCGCCATTTCTACATACTACATCCGTCACACATCCGTATACTTTCTCCGTAAAACCAAAATGGCGGAAAGTCGTTATGTGAATTTTCACCGCACGCTCCTTTGTTGTTGCGAATTTGTGCACAGCACAGTGGCAGTCCAACACAGCGAGGAGAACTCAGTAGAGAGGTGGGTCGCCTTCTTTTTGACGGCATGAAACTTAACCCTCAACTGGTATAAAGCGAATTCTACTATATACTACTAGCTAATTGAGAAGATCTACAGATTGAAATTATCTGCATCTGGGTACAGATTGTTTGTGAGCATTAGCAGCTGTGCTGTATTCTTCTCACTAAGTCTGAGCTTCAGTTAGTAGTACTGTACTGTATGTCTGCTTCGATCCAGTTTCACTGTCAAGCCATAGCTAGCTGTGTCTAAAATTGCAGCCATTACTGATTACATTACATTCTATTCTATGCTCTTCGCCCATTCCCTACCATACTATCATTCCTAATCTATTACCTAGTTATTTATTCATGACCTGTCACATCCTCCACACATTCCTGCCATTTTATCACTGTCATGCTGCTGTATAAAAGCCAAGTCTCTCTCCTTCACACTTCAGTTTTGTAACTGACGAAGACCTTCATGGTTGAAACATCTTACATGTCAATTACTGTTCTGCTACACGTTCACTCAAAAATCAATCGCTCCTCTTAGGCATTACATTGTTGCACCTGTACATAATATAGTGCTCCACCTAGGCAACAGTTGTAGTAACTCAGCGAAGTAATTCCTTTCCTTATCCTTGATAAGTTTATATACTATATCATATCATATCATATTATTATTAAAGTGCACCATGTGCCAAGGCACACTAGGGCATCACTGCCCCATGCAGCACTGTGATATATAAAATTGTGAATCAATAAGATAAAGGAATCAATGGGTCTGGGGTAACTTTAGCCTGCTGATCACAGACAAGTTGGTAGATATACAATACATCCCCAAACTGCGAACATGTACTGTAGAAAGACTTGCGTATTTGTGCAGAGCCTTTCTACTGTACATATAGAGGATGTATTATAATTTAATTATCTGTGATCAGTAGGCTGAAGTGATATACCACATATCAAGGTTACATTATTGATTGCCATGTCATGAACATTTTGCGTGGCAATATAATTATAAAGTGCAATCAACATTGCATGGAAACACTGAAAAAACTGAGTAGCTAGATGGCCGTATACATATATACAGGATAGGAAAGTAGAAAGCGATACCTCAACAACAAAATCAGATCACATATTAACAATCAAAAGGCGGTGTACATATGGCATTAATTGAGCACTACTTGCGCATATTTATAAATGTACGTATAAAAATTATATAAGTACTAGCATAGAAGTGCACTCAGGACCACTCTGCAAGGGGTTTAGGACTTCTGATGCTCAAAGAAATGTGATGGGTCTAAGTACTGTGAGATGTCACCACTTGCTTCTATGCTTTTTTGGACATTCCTAAATCCCTTTACATTTTTAATGAAAATTTTTAATATTCTAGTATAATAATATGTATCTGTGACAGTGTAACAACTGCATCAAAATGTTGCCAGATGTAGGGATGGTAAAGTGTATCCAAAGTGAGTCTTGAAGACAGCAAATGTTGACCGGGTTGTTACACTGTCGTGGAATAGACCTCCTTGTTCCTGGACGTTTTCCACCAGTTGATTTTTCCATGCAGCTACCAGTGGCATCAGAGTCACCGTCCACCATCCCTACATCACTACTTGTTTTTGAAGGAAACATTTTTATACCCTTGCGGTTTCATTAGTTTTTTGGCATGCACACAGTGCATAGTGCAATTACGTTCAAATTAAGTTGCAATAATAAACAAACTGACCAAGAATGATATGGCTGGAGGTGATGTAGGAACAGACAGCAGTGATGTTGGAGCAAGTAAAGAGAGTGTGATATGTCTGCAGTTTTAAACGTCCATCACAAATCACTCCTGCCACAAAGTAAATTACCCAAGAAATTGGGCAAAGTACTGGTCCGATCCACACAGCAGGGTACTCCAAGTACACATAATGATGTAATACGAATAAAGTACGAATAAGCTCAGAATCAGGCAGCAACTGTGTCAAGTAAAACCGCTGCGCTCCCTGGTAGAAAATGTTCCAAAGAAACGAAGTGCCTTCGTGTTAAGGCGCAGGAAAGGCTAAGGAGAACAGACAATAACGATCAGGGTTCTTTTGTGGAAATCACCAACCAAAGATTTTCTTTGAAATACCAAACGTTTCGGCAGCTTGCTACTGCCTTCATCAGTGGTAGTGGCTTACAGAGTGTGCATGTGTTAAATGTGTGAGGGGAACAGCTGATGATGTGAGGTGAAGATAAAAATGAATTAAAATTAAAAATGAATATACAATAACGATACAAAGCAAGTGAATCTTGCACTGCCGATAGACTGAAGTAACGAGAGCAAACGACAGCGAGAAACTTCCCGAGCGGCAAAGGGCAGCTTCTGGTTGAGGCGAACAGTCGAAAGGCGAACAGACTAAAACAGCAAGTTTGAAGGCCTCCTGATCCGCAGTAAAGGGCGAAAAATTCAGCTGACAGAAGTACTAGCCGAGAAACAGCTGCAACTGTAGTCTCGTGCGCCAGACTGTTACGTAACCGCAGGGCGGAGGAACAGTCTGGTCACATGAGCCAGGATTAATTCCGTGGCACGGGCGCGGGCAGAGTAGCCTATATGATTGCGTAATAGTCTACGCGTATATTCGCGATTGAGGCTTTTTCGTTCTCATGGCCTGCGCTGTGTGCTGCAAACGTATCGCTGCCAGAGAGGCTAGAAGGAGGCGTGACTATCCACCGTCCATCCACAATTGCCTCCACATATTTGGGCGATTTCCGCGTCTTCTTTCGCATCTCCTACGTACGCAGCCTTCATGTTCCTTTCGGACATCGCTCTCACTTGGTCTTTCATCAGTGCAACAAAGGGACTAACGACCACAACGATTGCTTGCTTCTCCCAGCCACGCAGGATATCGCTAGTTATCGGCTACAGACAGTAGCGCAGCGACTTACCACTGCCAGTCGGGAGGCACACAAACACTTCTCTGCCCGACAAGAAAGCTTTAACTGCTTGCCTTTGTCTCAGACGAAGTGAGTCATAGCCTAACAACTCAGCTGCATTTGTGATAGCACGATCTACGCTGGCTTCTACGTCGGCAGCCACGCTCTCGGTTACAAGTAATCACGTACGTGCAGATTAATACGTAATTGGCCATAGTGTAATCTGATTGGGTGGCCAAGATCCGGCCACCGCGCGTGCCACGGAATCCTGCCTCATGTGACCTAGTCTGGCTAGTCAGACCGTCCCATCTAATCGCCGGGGCGCTTAGGGCTGGGAAGGGACGGTCTAGCGGCAGTAACGATTAGTTCACACCTATTCGACCAATCAGATGCTACTGGCAGGAATTCCTGCTAATAGTATTCATAGTCTGCAGGAGCTCAGTCACTATGCCTTTCACTGGCGGTGGATTCTTTCTGGCTGGAGATAGAGCCACCGGACGTGGAGAGGGTTTTAGTGGGCTCGAGAGACCACTCACTCGTTTCGAGCTTGAAAGAACGCGTGAGCAGAAGAAACCTTATATTTCGCAAAGTGCGCGTCCTGGCATCGACATCCTCAGTCGAACGTTCAACACCGTAAGGTAGCACGTGTGGCACAGACTTTCTTCTCCAGCGACGCTCAGCTGTGTAGCTGTCACAAATGCTTCTGCCACTACCGTCAGCCTCCTAGTCTTCACCAATCTGTACTTCTCTTTGAGCGGTTTGTAGCAGCAAATGCAAAAGCGCTTATGTTTCTCCATCTCGTCCGTCTGGCGTATGGTCCGCCCCAACTACGCAGGAGTGCTGTAGTGATCGATACGCTATACATTACTCTTGCGTAGTTAGGGCGGACCCATTTCCATACGTCGTATTATCAACACGCACAAAGTGTGAATTTGATAATGTGAAGGTGTGAATTAATCGTTACTGCCGCTAGACCGTCCCTCCCATTCAGCGCCTCGGGCGTTTAAGTGGGACGGTCTAGCTAGCCAGACTACATGTGACCAGACTGTTCCTCCGCCCTGCGTTTGCGTAACAGTCTGGCGCGCGAGACTACTGCAACTGTTTATGCGCATAGACACGATGTTTCGTGCATCCATTCAGCTGCCTGAAACTGGTTGTGAAACATCATTGCAAATAATGCTCCTCGCCAGTTCAATTCGCCACTTTTATAGCCCTGTACAACGCTAGCACTACTTGTCCGTTGTATACAAACAACCACTACCATCCCTACATAGACAGCACTACCGTGACGTCTGATATAGGCACATAGTATTGTTGCACCTATACATATAGTGCTCCACCATGGCAACAGTTCTACATAGTACGTTATTCAGTGGAGTATTTCCCAACTGCAGTGGTGGAAGAGTATAATGTTATTTAATGGCATGCGCAGTTAGACACTAGTCGTATAATCATAGATCCTCCAACAACGGGATTGGCAACTCCCAGTATTGCGTATAAATTTGTATGGTTTATACGCCATATGTAACGTAATAATTGTCGATGAAGTCATACTTCCGGTTTCTAGGTGTGTTACGCTCTGCTCCCGAATGAAGACATCACTGTAGCCACACGAACTGCTATCTGTAGTGCTTGGAAACGGTTTAGAAAGGAAAGCTATAGCTAGATGTCATCTGCTAAGGCTGTGTAATAGCGTAGTACAATTTGCTAAGCACATTTCAGAAAGAAACATTGCAGTATTTGAAGAAAACGAGGATTTCTATGCATTTCATCCATTTTGAAGCAGTTTACGCTGAGGCGGTAGCACGCTTCACTGTCAGACATTGGCCGTTACAAAGTAAGCTCTGTGCCCTGTGGAAAGATGCACATTTCGCCTTGTACAAGCCTTCCTGGAGGTTGCAATACGGCCAGATGTCTACTTTTACCTAGGCTAACCTTGAAACAGCCTTTAGATTGCGTGTTGCTTGAAGCATATCATGTTTGGTATCATTCGAATCAGCTGAAAGCGCTACGTAGCAAGAGACGCCATTTTTTTCGGTTATTTGCTTCCGTAAGGAGAAGCGAACGTCAGAAGTTAGCCAATTGGCACTCCTGGTGGCAACGATGTCACAATAGAGCTGCTCAATGACATTCATAAAGCAACTACAATTATATTCATAATTATTGCACGTCATGAATCTAATTATATAGTGAATAAGTAGCACTATAATCTACATTGACACCCGCTCTTGCATTCTTGTGGCCTATATTGCTAAGTGTTAAGCAAACAACGGAAGTCTTCTGTTATTGCAACACCGTAACACACCTAGTTCCCAATTTTTTTTCGAGTTTCCAATCCCGTTGTTGGAGGATCTATGGTATAATTATAGAGAGGATCATCAAATTATCTGTGATTAGCAGGTTAAAGTGATATAATGTTACATAGTTGATTGACACAGGATTTTAGCGTGCAATAATGTGCAATCAAGATTGGAATGCCGAAACACCATGTAGCTACGTAGATGGTATATATAAAGGGTATATAGGGAAATGGAGAGTGATGCCTCAAGTGCAACAACACAGTCAGATAACATTTTCACAAAAGAGGGTGCACATAAAATTTATGTAACAATAAAAGACAATCTGTACTTGGGAAACTGTAAATATAGTTCACTAATTACCAAATAACACCAGTCCCCTAGACCTATCATCCATACAATAATCTCCCACAAGCATCCTTTCTACAAACTAGTGCATAATCTGCAATATGGTGTATTCAGTTGGAAAGGTCTGTACGTATATATACTGTAACTGCAGCAATTAAAAATTAGTAATATTTCTAGCATATGAGGGGCGTACACATGTGCAAACATGTGAGAAACCATCTTCAGTGTGTTGCACCCTTTTAAGTGAGCATATGCAACGGAGCGACCACGCATCTGAGGTTCACCTATGCAGATTACACCTGTCCTGCCTAACTTGTGTACACTACACCACCACCTCCATCCTATACCTTAGGGATTCCACCTGCAGCTGATTATCCCCCTCCCCTCTCCCCCTCCCCCCCCCCCCCCCCAGGCTATAGTTGCCCTGCACCCACCCACTCTCAACTTTCCACATATTTAACCTCCCAGGTCTGCTGCCCTCGTGAACTGCCACTCTCAGAGATTCCACAATTAATGCCCTTCAGGTCAGCTCTCCTTATTAACCCCCACAGTGTCATCGTCTGTATGGCAATGCCGTCGCAGCCCTACAGCTGTACAACACATCACGCATCATCATCGTCGTGGTGGTCGTGCACTTGTGTACACTACACCACCACCACCATCCTATACTTTAGAGATTCCACATAATTAACCTCCCAGGTCTGCTGTGAACTGCCACTCTCAGAGATTCCACAATTAATGCCCTCCAGGTCATCTCTCCTTATTAACCCCCACAGTGTCATCGTCTGTATAGCAATGCTGTCGCAGCCCTACAGCTGTACAACACATCAGGCATCGTTGTCGTGGTCGTGCACTTGTGTACACGTCGTGGTCGTGCACTTGTGTACACTACACCACCACCACCATCCTATACTTTAGAGATTCCACATAATTAACCTCCCAGGTCTGCTGTGAACTGCCACTCAGAGATTCCACATTTAATGCCCTCCAGGTCAGCTCTCCTTATTAACCCCCACTGTGTCATGGTCTGTATAGCAATGATGTCCGGTGTCATGGTCTGTGTAGCAATGATGTCACCGCTCTACAGCTGCACAACACATCACTTGACTGTACTTGCTCATGCATATAATAAGGTTGTGGTTGTGGTTAGCCTATATAGCTAGTGAGGAGGACTGTGGAGGGATGTCGTGGCTTTCCTGTCTCCTGTTTCTGGCACTCTCTGGAGTTGCAGCTTGTCAAGGTAATGAGGCAGGCTGTCTGTAGACGAGTGACTGTAGTGGATACCTGCGTATGTAGTGTAGAACGGGGACGGGTGAAATGATTTGTCTACCCTTCTCTTAGGTAGCTATGGCTATCTATCTGTGTAACTACTACGTTGGAAGCATAGATACACCATGGCCCATGGTATATACTTAGAACAAAATCACAGCTAGCTAGGTGGCGAGTGGGAAACAGATATTTGGCATCGTATTTTGCAAACCCACGGTTGGTATTAGCGTAGCAGTTATAGATAAGTGGTGACATATAATTATATAGCCAGTCTATATATAGATACTACACTTCATGCCAGACACTGTAAGGGTGGCTTCTGGTTGGGGTGCAGGAACAGTCGAAAGGCGAACAGACTAAAACAGCAAATTTGGAGGCCTCCTGATCTGCAGTGAAGGGCAAAAATTTCAGCTGACAGAAGTACAAGCTGAGAAACAACTGCAACTGTTTTTGCGCATAGACACAATGTTTTTGCGCATCCGTTCAGCTGCCTGAAACCGTTTGTGAAACATCATTGCAAATGATGTCGTAGAGGCTCATGCTACGGAATACATAGAACCAGAGAGATATTGAGCTAACACGTAGCGATAGTTTAAACAAGTAAGACGTTTCGACCGCGAAGGTCTTCGTCAGTTACAAAGGTTTTGTAACTGACGAAGACCGGAAATTTATGCTGATAGATTCAGTGAATGAATATCTGCACATCTTTAACTGATGAACAGCTACAAATTGTTTATATATGATTACTCTCCTCAGGTGTTCAGCCTGTCAGTAATCTACAGGCATTTGTTGCGACCAAACGCAGTGTGTCCTACACCTTCACTGCATCACCCACTTCTGGAGCCAGTTACAAAGTGACCTTTATACCCCAGAGGGAGTGCATACCTCAGCCACCAACTGAGACATTTACCAATGCAAGCTTGCGCACCAAGTCTGGTCTTGTACCAGATGTGGACTACACAATACAGGTGGTTGCAGTACTGGGCGGTGTGGAGAGTACAGCCGTCACCACAGACTTCACCACTCAGCCAGATGGTGAGCAATGGCAGCTATATTGGCATTAGGGCTCCTCTGCAAATGAAGTTGATCCAACCTAATTGTTGCACTGCATGCCTCAGTTGGCAATCTCTGAAGTTTCTTGTGTAGGGTGTATAGCCAGTCCAGATTGTGCATGGTAAATCCCTGAGTGGCCATACAAATACAATCATGATTGTTCATTGTAAACACTATCTAAGCTAGCTCAATCATGCATGTGGGACTGCTCTTTGGAGTCTCCATATATAATTGTTAATAGCACGGTGAATGGTAAAAGTTGTGGAAAGTTCACTTACATTCCATTCACAACTAGTACACCCTTTTTGCAATAGCAGGAGTGCACCAGTCATTTACACAGGTTCCCTAGCTAGCTCTTCCTTCCCTCCTTCCCCAGTTCCCACTGGACCACCACAGGGCATTGCTGTAGCAAGCCACACTACTACCTCCATCACTGTCACCTGGGGGAACCCTGCACCAGATAGGATCAACGACAGAGATGGAGTCACTGGGTTTGTAGTGAGGAAAGATGGACAGCGAGTGGCTACAGTCATAGATCGAACCTACACCTTCATTGGACTCACTGTAGCCACAAGTTATAGATTGGAAGTCCTGGCTGTGAACGAGCAAGGCACTGCCCCTAACTACCATGCTGCTCGAGTGACAGCCACCACAGCATCTGGAGGTAGTATAATAATTATGCACACCTACACCTAATGCAAATTAGCTTAAATCTTCATGTTGATGTTTCATAATACATACATAATATAGTGCTCCACTTTGGCAACAGTTGTAGTTATTCAGCAGAGTAATTCCTTTCCTTAACCTTGATAATTCTATATACTATATCACTTTAGTCTGCTGATCACAGATAAGAAAGGGTAGTTCTCGAATACCAGCTTCAAAACAGGGTTGAAAACCTTGCCGACGTTTCGACCAGATGCTCTGGCCTTCTTCAGGGCGAAGATAAGCTAGCGTGAACACTTGTCATATTTATAGCCCAGCATCTCATCATGCGCTGTCACCGGAAGTCGAATCAGGCGGTGTCACCGGAAGTTGCGGGTTGCCTCCGGTCGACCTTGGCTGCTGTGCCTTTCAAGGCGGCCACCCAACATCCAGGCAGCTCCAGGCCACCATCCCTGTTGAGTTGGGAGTGTTGCAGCCGGATGTGTATTGCCTCCTTCAGCAACAGCTCCTTGTTGGTCCTGGCTTGGTCAATTACCGTGGCCTCCTCCCACTTGATTGGGTGGTGGTTCTGCCATGCATGTTCTGCAAGAGCCGACTTCTCCAGTGCTCCCTTCTGGCACGCATCCCGGTGCTCCTTCATCCTCGTCTCGAGCCTCCTCACTGTCTCCCCAATGTACTTCTTGCCACAGCTGCAGGGGATTTGGTATACCACCTTGGACCTCTTCTCCATCCCCAGGGTGTCCTTCACCCTGGTTAGCATGGAGCGGATGGACAGTCCAGACCTGAAGACAACCTTTAGGCCAAACTTCCTGCAGACCCGTCTGATGTCCTCACTGACTCCTTCCATGTAGGGAAGCATCACGGTGCCTCGGTGAACTCCACATTCCGCCTGGAAGGAACAGATGAGGAGCGGATGAAGGAGCTGGGGTAACCATTCTGCTTTAGCACCTTGGCGAGGTGGCACTCCTCCTTCTTCAAGTTGTCCTGTCTGGTGGTGATGCTCCTTGCTCTGTCGTACAGACACCTGACCAGTCCTCTCTTGACATGAGATGGATGGTGGGACTGGAAGTCCAGGTACCGGTCTGTGTGTGGGGCTTCCTGTAGACGGTGACATCCAAGCTACCATCGTCTCTCCTCTGGAGCAGGGTGTCAAGAAAGGGGAGGCTTCCTTCTCTCTCTACTTCCACGGTGAACCTGATGGAGGGTCGCACACTGTCACACACGATGCAGCAGGTGTCGTCCACGTACCTCTTCCATAGCCGGGGTTTGGAAGGTGCAGACTTGAGTGCCAGTTCCTCAAAGAACTCCATGTACAGGTTCGCCACAACTGCAGAGACAGGGGAATCCATTGCTGCACCTTCCCGTTGCTCATAGAACTCTGTTTATACCGCAGATCAACCCTACACAAAATCATAAGGTTACAACATACAATTCAGATGTTCACAGGTACAACACGTTCACGCACCACAGTACTCCCCCCAGTGTTTACGAACGAGATACATCAATAAGTAAGTCAGTCAGGAAGGTGAACGGTTCTGCCAGAGCGAGTTGACCGTGTAGGTGGAGTGTCTGGAGAAGAGGGGCACGACAGTGCAGACTATGCACCCTCAAAGAAGGCAGGCTTCAGACGATCATTTGATACAGTCTGTTGTCTCCCATTGACAGTCACCGTATACTACGCTTGATGACTGGGAAAGGACTAGTATATGGTGCTTAATAGCATTATGTCGTATGAACACGTGGCTGCAAGAGAATAAAGCATCTGGCAAATGAGACTTCAGACTTCTAAGATGCCGAGACGGAGGAGCAGAAAGCTGGCGCATCGCTGATCTCAATCTGTCCACGTACGATAGGGGATCATCTATGGTGTTGGGAATTGGAAGAAATCACTTGGAAGTCACAAGGTGGTGCCATACACTAGTTCGGCTGGGGAGCAGTGAAGATCGTCCTTGACTGTGGATTGGATACCAAGTAACACTAATGTAAGTGCTTCCAACCAGTTACTGTTGGAGTTAGCTGCCATCAGCAATGCTTTCAACTGGCGATGTAAACGCTCAACTAGGCCGTTGGCACTGGGATGGTATGCTGTGGTTCTGGAACGGTGAGTGCCCAGGAGTTTCATCATGTGCTGCCAGAGAGAAGATTCAAACTGTGCTCCACGATCTGATGTCAAGTCAGATGGTACACCAAAGCGAGCCACCCAATTTGTCAGGAAAGCCTGCGTGACCATGTAGTGCTGGTCAGCGGAATCGCTTCCTGCCAACGTGTCAATCTGTCTATGCAAGTGAGATGATGGGCGTGACCATTGACATGTGCAAGTCTATATGAACATGGCAAACGGGAAATGGGTGGCACACTAAGTTCTGCACCTCTGTCCACTAAAAATCGCAGGCCACTGGAGTGGTCTGTCACGAAGAAATGGCGGCTCGACTGGTGGCCTGGGGTGCTTCCCAAAGAGTTGCAGGGAGAAACACACTTGTTGGCTTGGCTCCCAAACCTCTGATGATACCAGCAGAGGGTGGGCTTGTCCCCGGTGGGTGTAGGGGCAGGACTGGATGCACGGAAACCAGCTTGTGATCTGAAGTGTGAATGGCACAGATGGTGCTGGCTGGAAGGCAGCTGCAGGGAAGCAAGGGCGTCCTTTAAAAGAGCAATCTCTGTGCAGAGCTGTTCCACTTCAGATGCTAGTGGAGAGATGTGAACTGCCGAGACTGTGGGAGTGGCTACCTCCATAATCTTGTTGGCTAGTTGGGCCATAGCCTTCAAGGACATGTCACTAGCTGATGCTAGGACCATCCAAACATGGTTAGGGAGACACTGTAAAAACAGTTCACACAGAAACCTGTTGTCGGGGTTAGGCCCTGCAGAGTCGCCAAGGAGTTGCTGCAATCGGCGGAGAAGGTTGCTTGTCACCCTGTTCCTCTGCAGTGAGAAGCTGTTGCAGGCGCTATTGCTCTGAAGCTGCTGTTTTTTTGATGAGCTGAGCTCGTAGCACGCCATATGGGTGGTCATCTGGAGGAGAAAGGAGCAAGTCTTGGACTTCTGTGGCAAATTGAGGCGCTAGGGCTGCTACCACGTGGTCAAACCGGGTCCTCTCGTTTGTAATGTTACGTGTAGAGAACTGGGCCTCGACCTGAGCAAACCAAACTTTAGGATCCACTGGCCAGAGTGGTGGGATCTTGATGGCCACTGCTGAGACCGAGGCAGGCTGGGAATGCGGCTGGGCAGCTGAAGGAGAGGAAGAGGAGCTCAAGATCTTTCTCGGCCATATGATTGTCCTTGCTATAGCTATACATGTCTTTACACCTGCTGTGGAAACCACTAGTACTGTAGCTAATTAAATCTGGTTAACTTGGTATTCACCCTTGCAATATCCATTGATTTTCAAGCCAAAGTAGCAATAGAAATGGTTACGTGATACCTAAAGATGTGAAAGCTGCTACCTGCTTCCAAACCTGCCTACCTGCACATTTTTCTTACAACTCTATTTCCAGCTGTCAACTGTGGTAATCCTGGTACTCCCTCAAATGGTCAACGCACTGACTCCAGTACAACCTACAACTCTGTAGTGACCTACACCTGTAACACAGGATACACACTAACACAGGGATCAAGCAGTAGAACCTGCCAGTCTAATGGACAGTGGAGTGGGAGCTTACCTCAATGTAACCGTAAGTTTTGTTTTGTGATAGTAGTGGAACTACCTCCCAAGAGCTCCGAATATCTTGTACGTAATCATAGTGGCCATTCAGCACACTTGTTCTTCACTATCTTCGTTGTTATCTGCTATCTCAGCACTTTGACACACCATACAAATGTAAATGAGTTGAATACAAACATATAAATTATACATACACCAACAAATAATTAACAAGCTAAAATGTTCATAATAATATGAAATAATAGTAATCTTCATGCCCTCCTATGTGATTTTAAAACTGCAAACTTCTCGAATTCCTCACCGTGAGAATATGCTAGGAACACCATTTTTCTCAATGCCATGTAGGCCACTGTGGCATTGCCCTCATCTTACATGTCTCCCACCATCTGCTCGAACTTGAAAAATAGCTGCAGTCCCGCCTTAAAGCCATATATGGAGGTGTTGGGGGCGCTTAGGTGGTTATTGCCATGTGGTAACTTTGTTTCCAGCTGTGCGGCTTTCTTTGATGTATGACATGTGATAACGCTGATTACTACAATATACGGTACATGTCACAAGTTACTTACGGAAATCCGACGAATTCCGCGGAAATCCGTCGCGGCTTTCCGTGAAAACCTGCGCAGAAATCCGCGGAACGTATTCGGCTTCTCTGCGGATCGTCTGTAGTGAGTCCGCAGATTGCATATTATTCACAAACATCGCGGTGACCACAACTATTCTGACACCTGCCCGTATCCTGGGTAACAACCACCCACGGGTGGTGGGATTGCGTAATTCACTGGCTACGCTGGCTACGTGAAGCTAATCCATCTCCTTCGAACGTTCTGCGCAAACCTTCAGCGGAACGTTCCGCGGGTGCCCTACGGAGGTTCCGCAAATATTCAGCGATGATTCCGCGGATAACCAGCGATAATTCCGCGGATAACCAGCGATAATTCCGCGGATAACCAGCGATGATTCCGCGGAAGGCTCACGGACATCCGCACTTCGCCGCTCGGAGATCCGCAGAAAACCTACGCGGCAAATCCGCAAAATTCCGTAAGTAACTTGTGACATGTACCGTATGCAGTATAAGAGTAGTTGGGAAGTCTGTTTGAAACTGATACTGTAATTGTTTTTTTTTTTTCAAAAATTATAATGAATGAAGTGGTGGAGTCTCAGCTGGCTGTTGCATGAACAGGAGTAGATAGATAGAAGGGTTCTTCTGTATCAGCTAGAAACAGGCTGAAAACCCTTGCTGAGGTTTCAACCAGAATTAATTAAGGTATTATCTCCAGCTGTCAACCATGGTGATCCACCTTTTAGTTAAATCATAATTCCTTGTCTTTAAGTTAAGTTATATATTTCTTTTTGTAGCAAAGATGGATGTGCATATTTGGTATCAATAGAGGTTGCTTGAATTACACGAATATTATTCTGTGCACGTGAGTATAGGCTTGGGAATTTGTCTGCACACGAATTGTGGTTTAGTTCAACAGCAGTCATTCATTCTTTTATTGGTTACATGCATATATAGTGCACTATCGTCAAATACTGTTTCATGTATTATCTCCAGCTGTCAACTGTGGTAATCCTGGTACTCCTTCAAATGGTCGACTCACTGGCTCCAGTACAACCTACAACTCTGTAGTGACCTACACCTGTAACACAGGATACACACTAACACAGGGATCAAGTAGGAGAACCTGCCAGTCCAATGGACAATGGAGTGGGACTGCACCTCGATGTATCCGTAAGTTGTCTTTGTACCTTCAGTTTGAACAATCTGGAGTGACACGGTACATTTGACATGATTTTTGTCATTCATCGAGTAACTCCATTCTAGATATTTATGTAATCTCTGGCTACCTACATTTTTTTGAAGTTGGCCTCAATTAGGAACTGAAGACGTAGGGTGTTCTCTTTGTCCATCAAAAATTTCAAATGCAACTTGTCCTCATTAGGCTTGTTGTTTGTGCTACTCTGCTTTCCCTTGGAATTCTTTAGACTAAGATACTTCTTGGCAGGTGGACAATTCTCCTTACATGTAAAACAGTTGGTGTAGTCAGAGCAGGAGCGTTCTACGAAGTAGTCCGTGCACAAGCAAACACAACCAGGTGGGAGCTGAGCCATTCTGAATACGGTTAAATGTACCTCAGCTGTTGTTTTCTCAGAATTGGTTGCGATGGACACTACTATTGTTTGTTAAATTTGCTAGAGTAGACAGACCTATCTCAGCAAAGCTACGGTTCCTAAACAACGGCGCCATTAAATTTTGTCTATTCTGACTTAACCCCTATCGTGTCCCAATCATGCAAAAGCCTGAGCCATATACCCTGTACTTTGGGTTCTGGTCACAGACAACTAACTAGACTAATTAATTACCAAGCCGGAATGCGAGCCAAGTAATCTGTACGCAGGTCTCATCGTGCGTGTGTATGTATGTATGTATATATATATATATATACGTACATATTAACCAAATTCACTGATGAGCAATACACAACTAATAATCAATCAACTGCAGGACGTTTCGACCCGAGGGTCTTTGTCAACTGATTACAAGTAGAGAAATGTAAGGAGGCTATTTATATGGTCACAAAGTGGTGACGTCACAAATGCATGTGTAAACAAAGTAAACACTATGATTAGTTGTGGTACGAAAATGGAGGTAACACTTGTGGAGGGTGTGATTGGTTAAAAATATAATAAAGGCCTAATGTAGCCAAGTAGTGGCTTGAGATACATGGTGAAAAGCATGCATGACATGGACCTAGGTGTGCTACAACAAACAAAGTATGGGAGGAGAGGTCAGGTTAGGTCAAACACCGGGTTCCAGACCGAGGGGAGATGTAGGCCCCTGTCTAGGTTCATAGAACTCTTACTTTTCTTGATTTTGATGCCTTCGATAGTTCTTCGTTCCCAGTAGCCTTGCACTGACTTTACAACCCTTGCTTCTTTCCAATCAATGCTATAATGGCTCTTTGCTACGTGGACTGCAATGCCATTGTTGGGGTCACTCTTCAGTACAGCCCGTCTGTGTTCTGCCATACGGATCTTCAGGGTTCTCTTTGACTCCCCTGTGTACATGTGGTCGCAGTTGTTACAGGGGATCTGATACACGACCCCTCTCCTCTTGTCGTCAGGGAGATGTGACTTCACTCTCATCAGGGTTCGCTTCAGGGTGCGTGCTGAGGACCCTTCCCCCTCTGGTCATCAGCTCCATCTTCACTTTCATGCATCGGCAGCTATTCGTAGTGCCAGCAGTTGCTCCACATCTTTTTGGATCATTGAATTATAAATCCACATGTTGTGAGTCATTCTTTGCTGCGCCTGCGTTTGTGAGTTTGCCGCATCTTCTGCAGGGAGGTCATATCCGCCATTTTCTGTCCACATCCCCGTAAAAATTCCTCGGTACACATGGACCAAATCGCCAGCAACTGTACACAGGGGGCGTTGCTGCTGCCATCTTGCTATGTGCGCTCAAGATAGCATAATCTGTCTCAAGGTCTAGCGTACTTGTGTGCTCTTATCACTCTTCTAGGGCTATAGGTCTACATATGCACTCCAAGCTGTCCAGACCTATCAGCGCGGCTTCTTCTGCACTTCTTTTCATGCTCTAGTTATTTTGGTTGTTGGGGCAATGGCCCGTGGGCTGCAGCAATGGTAAGGCAGGTGGATACAGGGGTGTCCACCTGCAATGCATGCCTTATGGGGTGGTATGTGGGCAGCCTGTGCTAGGGGTTGTAATTACGTAAAGTACAGTTGTGGTTTTGTATTGTGTTGGGCTGCCTCCATATGATATTGCATGCCTCTTGGTTATTGCTGTCAACCTTTAGTGGTTGTGCCCATGTTGGGCACTGTTGTGTGCCTTTGCTTATCTGCACCGAGGGTGATTCATGCCTGATGGATCAATGCCTGCTGAGCTGAGGACTCCGCTAAGGAGACTGAATAATTTCGACCATTTGACGGGTTGTCCCTCCTCTGCCAGAAACAGGGGACCATGATCTAAGCCTCAATTGCTAAATTGGAAAATAGTGGTGCCACTGGGCACAACTCATTGTAAGTTCAGCCTATGAAGGGATTGATACCCTGTCGTGTTTGGTTGGTCTTGGATCCTTTCAGGGTCAACTGGACTACAGAGGCGTCCTGCTTGTTGTTTAGAGCAATGTCCATGGGCGTCACACGCCAGCTCAGGTCAAAAGAGTAAACTGAAGGTGCGGTCATCTCTCCCAACTGCAAGAAGGCAAAGAAGACAACAAAACAGGCAGCCCAAGGCATAATAATTATTGTCTTGCTTGAATGGTTCCTGGTCCAGCGTGACTCTGACTCCTTGGAACGTATTGGGTAATTGGTGAATGTGAGTCACTTATTCCGGCTTTTCAGGCCCCTTTTAGCCGCTGTGTACCTAACAGTGGATCACTAAAGCCATGGACAATGTGCATGCGTCTGACTGCCGACAGGTGATGTCGTAGAGGCTCATGCTACGGAATACATAGAACCAGAGAGATATTGAGCTAACACGTAGCAATACTTCCAACGAGTAAGACGTTTCGACCGCGAAGGTCTTCGTCAGTTACAAAAGTGAGCCACAAAGAGGACCCCTAACCACTCGCAGGTGCTAAGCATGATTGCCGGATTGCCCTCGCATTTGGGCATGTTCGGTTGGCTCATGGTCAGGGAGTTATCGATGTAACGTGTGCGCCAAGACACACCTTTGTGTCATAGAACCCATTGAAGTGCATCTGCAACCGACGTGAATATTCTGGGAAAAGACTGGAGGCCAATTAAGGGAAGTGTCAGGTCTAGGATCTTATGACCCCAGTGCATTCCGAGCAAATGGTGATCCTCTAGATGTACTGGAAGGCATGGGCCACATCTAGCTTTGCGAGCAGTGCCCCTGGTTGTAGCTCCAAGGTATTGCATTGAGCACATTTAAGGGTCAATGCCTTTGTTGATATTCAAATTAGGAGGAGAGGACAGGTCAAGGATTAGCTGCCACGCTCCTGGTCTACCTCCCTTGGAGATCACCCCAAACCTGCTCACCTGCACCCGGGGGACCCCCTGTCTACGAACAGACTGGCTATCCCCAAAAACATGTCTACCGGGGTGGGGTTGCGGACGGCTGACATCATATGTGTTGATGCTGAAAACCTAGTGTGGCAATGGTAACCAATGAAACCCACACTTTAAGCCATTAATAATGTATGATACAGAGGATTGATCTGGATGCTGGCTGAGCTCCCCTCGCAGTGCTAAAGGATCAAAGGTTTTACTATGTGAGAGGCTGTTGGGGCAGTCAGAATCGTCATACCTGGTGGAGGTCTACGGCTCTCTAAACTGATTAGCTGCTCCATGTCCATGCGACTTGATTCTCTTTTAGATACTCTCTTGTCTATCTCACTAATCTGGCAGGAAGTAGAACTAACTGGTGGCTCCCACCAGACATTCAGGGGATTTGCTGTAGGCTGCTGTCCGTCTGAAGTGGCTGTCATAGGCCAACCTCGGTGTGCTCTCGTAGTTGAGGCTGGCCTTGACAATAGTTGAGGCGTGTATCAGGAGGTCTGGTACTCTGCCTTTTAGGAATGGGTGGCACATGAGAACCGACGTAGATGGCTTCCCTGGAAGCTGGGGAAAACAGTATGAGAAGCATACTAACAGGGGTGTAGAGGGTAGCAGCCCTGTTTCATCCCCAAGTGATGTTGGTGTGCCACCTACCATTGCAAGGCTCGGGGAGGGGGCTCAATGCTCGATGCTCGACACCACAGGCTTCGTCCATCTCTGGCGTTTGGCCCTCGTCTTGGAGTTGGGTGGGGTTTTGCTCAGGTTTTATCACCATTGTTGGGTGATACACTGATTTTCGCAGTTTACCTTGTAGATTGGCCTTGGACAGCAGCTATCAGTTTGTGTAAATGGCATAAGTGAGGGCAAGGCAACTGAGTAGCTAGCTAGCTAGCTGGTTTCAGTTTGGTATCAGAGTGCGTGAAGCTATGCAACTGCAAGGTTCTAACCTATGCAAAGCATCCAAGCACTTAACACACTTTCCCATGCAATTGCCAACTTTCCAAAGAGTGTGTGGATGTTTAGGCACAACTGTCTGTTTGTAACTAAAAAGCATTCATGCTATTTCCACTAAACCGTGATGACCTCCTACCTACCTCCACTACCATCCTGGGGTCATTCTAGGATTAAGTGTGATGCTAAATGACATGACAAATGTGGGCACCAATACTAGGAAGTAGTTTGAGTTTGGGGCCCCCCATGTTCTTTTTACTCGAAATGCGTTCGTCTTTGATTTTATTCATCCATTTTCCATACGATATATCTATTGCTTCATCTAATTTGTGCAGCTGTCAACTGTGGTGATCCTGGTACTCCCAGGAATGGTCGACACACTGGCTCCAGTACATCCTACAACTCTGTAGTGACCTACACCTGTAACACAGGATACACACGGCAGGGATCAAAGTGGAGAACCTGCCAGTCCACTGGACAGTGGAGTGGGAGCTTACCTAGATGTAATCGTAAGTCTTAATGCCTTTAGTGCTTGTGTCAAACATATTTATTACACCTTCAAATACCATTCTACCAGTCCCTGTGAGTACAATAGTTGAAAATTGTGTATCCAATACATGAATGATCTGCTGTAATCAGGCAGTCACACAAAATTGTGTATCATAGTTCAACTTCATCGGCATGATACTTCTTAGTTGGCTGTGTTCAAGTGATTGCTGTTCACATTTTTTAATAATACTGTTTCATGTATTTTATCTCCAGCTGTCAACTGTGGTGATCCTGGTACTCCCTCAAATGGTCGACGCACTGGCTCCAGTACAACCTACAACTCTGTAGTGACCTACACCTGTAACACAGGATACACAAGACAGGGATCAGACAGGAGAACCTGCCAGTCCAATGGAGAGTGGAGTGGGAGCTTACCTCGCTGCAACCGTAAGTTATGCAATTAGTGTTGTTTCTAGTATTCTCATGATGAATCATTTCATTACCTTCTATGACCAGCTTCTTTGAGTATAATAGGTGATCACATTTTCTTCCTCATTAGTAGTGCTGTCCATGCAGAAATGATGGTGTCTGTTTGTATACTGCTGATTACTACAATTTATGCAGTATAAGGGTAGTTGGGAAGTCTGCTTGAAACTAATATATACTGTAATTGTTTTTTTTCCAAAAATGTTGATAATAGTCTCAGCTGGCTGATTGATAAACACTAGAAGATAGAAGACGGGTTCTGCTGTATCACGGGCTAAAAAACCTTGCCAAAGTTTCACCCAGAATTAATGTATTATCTTCAGCTGGCAACTGTGGTGATCCACCTTTTAGTTATAATTTTCATAGCAAAGATGAATGTGCATATTTGGTATCAATAGTGGTTGCTTGAATTACATGGATATTATCCTGTGAATGTGAGTATATATAGGCTTGGGAATTTGTCTGCACATGAAATGTGTTTTAGATCAACAGCACAGCAGTCATCATTCTTTATTGCTTATGTTCATATATAGGATTTTGTTCATATTCCTCAAATGCTGTTTCTTGTATTATCTCCAGCTGTCAACTGTGGTAATCCTGGTACTCCCTCAAATGGTCGACGCACTGGCTCCAGTACAACCTACAACTCTGTAGTGACCTACACCTGTAACACAGGATACACACGACAGGGATCAAACAGAAGAACCTGCCAGACCAATGGACAATGGAGTGGGACTGCGCCTCGATGTAACCGTAAGTTGTCTTTGTACCTTCAGTTCGAACTATCTGCAGTGGCGTGGTTTATTTGACATGATTTCTGTCATTCATAGATGCACTTGATTCTAGATATTTCTGTAATCTCTGGTTTACCTGATCGTTATGAATTCAGCTTCCGTTAAGAACTCAAAGCATGGGTCTTTCTTCTTGTCAGCCAACTATTCCAAATGCTTCTTGTCCTCGTAAGGCTTGTTGTCAGTGCTTCGCTGCTTTCCCTTGGAATTCTACAGGCTAGGATACTTCTTCTTGGGAGATGAACAATTCTCCTTACATTTAGAACAGCTAGTGTAGTCAGCCGTTGTTTTGTCAGAACTGGTTGCAATGGACGCTACTTTCGTTCGTTAAATTTGCTAAGAGTAGACAGACCTATCACAGCAAGGCTATGCTTCTGCGGCAAGGGCACCATTTTTCTATTCTGACGTAAGTACATATAAAAGTAGTACATATACAAGCCAGTTGGCATATTTGTACCACGGCTGTTCAGTGTATATTATTTATATACACACTCGCCTTTGGGCCTCATGCATATATACGTAATCCATATACACCTCACCGCCATGGTATATCTAATACATTCATATATATATAATATTATATATATATGTCAACATGGTGGCACATCGGGTTTGTTGAATTTACTAAGCCATTTTCGCTTGCGAGTTACAAGTACAAATGGTACTGAGGCTGAACAGCCATTGTATGAATGTTCTATATGCATTTATCACGAAGTCTAATCCTGCAGCTATTAGCTTCAGTGCTATCCTCTCATGTGAGATTTTAGATTTAGGACAGCAGCTATCAGTTTGTCTAGATTGAGGGCAAGACAACAGAATAGCTAGCTAGCTAGCTAGCTGGTTTCAGTTTGGTATCAGTGTGCGTGAAGCTATGTAACTGAAAGGACCTAACCTGTACATAGCATCCAAACACTTAATTACAACTTTCCCATATAATTACAACTTTCCAATAAGTGTGAATGTTTAGGTACAGCTGTCTTGGCTTGTAACTAAAATCCGTGATGACCTCCTGCCTACCTCCATGTGGTGCATCCTGGGGTCATTCTAGGATTTAGAGTGATGACAAATGTGGGCGCCATTACTAGCAAGTAGTTTGAGTTTGGGGCGCCTCATCAGCGCCCCACAAGGTTTTTAACTCGAAATATGTGTTCTTCTTTAATTTTATTCATCCTTTTTCCAGAATATATATCTATTCCTTTATCTAATTTGTCTAGCTGTCAACTGTGGTGATCCTGGAACTCCCAGGAATGGCCGACGCACTGGCTCCAGTACAACCTACAACTCTGTAGTGACCTACACCTGTAACACAGGCTACACAAGACAGGGATCAAACAGGAGAACCTGCCAGTCCAATGGACAGTGGAGTGGGACTGCACCTCGATGCAACAGTAAGTTTTAATGACAATATTACTAGTGCTTATCATTTCTGTTAATAAAACTGTTCAATACATTCTTTATACCTGTCCCTGTGAGGACAGTAGCTGATCCTTCTTTATTGAATGAGCTGAAATAGCTGTTATTCGTGTTGTTGGATACTCTTACTTGAATGCTGTTCGATGCATTTTGTCCAGTTGTCAACTGTGGTGATCCTGGAGCTGTCACAAACGGTCAACGCACTGGCTCCAGTACAACCTACACTTCTGTAGTGACCTACACCTGTAACACAGGCTACACACTAACACAGGGATCAAACAGGAGAACCTGCCAGTCCGATGGACAGTGGAGTGGGAGTGTACCTCGATGCAACCGTAAGCTTAGCAAGCTGAACTATAATGAATGATATTCTGATCAATGAGGGGAACTCCACTAGCCGGGAAAGTGTTTTTTACAGATCTATTGAGATTTAAACCCAAACCTAGATCATAATGTCTGTATTGAAAGCAAGATCCATCAAGAACAATTCCTGGCTAGTGGAAGTCCCCTTATCAATCATAATGTCAATGACTAGTCATGCATAACTTTTCAATATACCCCATTGCCATGGTCACTCTGGGAAATTTTGCAATTTTTGCTACAGTCATTGAGGATGGCCACGTTTCATGTATATTACCATTCTTGAGAGAGCATGCATCCCATTAGCCAAGTTGCCAAATTCATATGAATGTGGCTGACAGTCATGAGAATGCAGCCACTCAGCTGGCAGTATTGTAGTATGTAGTCATTTGTTCAAGTTCTTGACCACAAGGCTTTCTAATTATTCACCCTGACCCTTAATTCTTTATTCCCTGGCCACAGCAGCAGGTTGCTAAGGTCAGAGTGTTCTACAATGGTGTGTTGTAGCCTGTTGTACTTTGTAGTTGTGTAACAGCTGATAGAGGCCTATAATTATACATATGCACATGGCCAAAACATACTACCTATGACAGTCACCTTACGTGTACTTTGTGAACATGCTCAAAAGGTACAATGGATTGTCACTTGTATGTAGCAATATGCCTCTTATATGGGATAATCTTTGTAATAATAATAATTTTCAGAGTGCTGACTCAGTTAATGTGCTTACACTCATCCTCATAATGTTTATCATTGGCAAGTTTTATATGAAATTCTATGTTTACAAATCAAGCGCACAATACTATGATGCACATTAGAGATACACCTTGGTTGCTGCAGGACTGTGCTGTGAGGATTCGATGGTTGTCCTTTTGTCTGTAATTGGTTGGCCTATCAATGCTTGCACCTGTATGCCTAACTGAACAATACTGTCTTTACAGTAGAAATGAAGTACTTACCACAATAGTATTGATCCTCGTGCCCTTCTATGTAATTTTAAAATCACAAACTTCTCGAATTTTGATCTCATTGTGAGAATACACTAGTAACACCATTTTCTCGACCTTTAGTTTCGTAGGACACTGTGGCATTGCCCTCATATTATATACATGTCACCCACCATGCACTTGAACTTGTCTTCGTCCAAATCGATTTTCTGGATCACCTCATGCTGGATACTGGTGGCCATTTTGTGCTTCCCCGCAATGTTGTTCGTTGCTTGAATCTCATACTGACATCAAGAAAGCTCCCATGAGTTGTTCATTCAAGAAGAGACACATTTCAAGCACACAGTATACCATGCGTCACACTGTATATACGTAGAAGCACAAATAAACAGATACTCAGCATCGCCTACATACTTCCAGTCACATGTAATAATATAGCGAGGGCACGAGGGTTAAACTGAGTGTTTGGTAAAGGCATATTAACTATAAGTATAGACATACGGTATTTCTTTTCCACCAGAGCTACAAGCACATGCCTTTTAACAACTGATCAGTGGCATAATACAGCGTATAACAGAGTGCACATGAGTTAATCACTCAGTATGTGTTTACACTGGTCTGAATGGATATGTTAGATATCCCATAGTTTTGTATGTAGTTCTACAGTTCTCAACTGTGGTGATCCTGGTACTCCTTCAAATGGTCGACGCACTGGCTCTAGTACAACCTACAACTCTGTAGTGACCTACACTTGTAACACAGGCTACAGACTGGACGGGTCAAGCAGTATAACCTGCCAGTCCAATGGACAGTGGAGTGGGAGTTTGCCTCGATGCATCCGTAAGTTTTCTTAATGCTTTGGTGTTAGGGTCGAATGTCTCAACCCTTCCAATATACCTTTTACCAGCCACTGTGAAATTAGTTACCACAGGTAAACCATATCAAAATCACAGAGTAGATGTCTATATATAATTTTGTAGAGACCAGTGGTTGTGTGACTTAGCATTAGTGGAAGGGTAGTTATACAGGATGTCTGTGGTGGTGTGGGGAAGGAATAATTTTATATTATACTTACTTTGTCTAACTTGTTTGCCTATATAGTCTTGTCTCAATGAACGCATGCATCAGGTTATGTGACTACATATGTATATAATCGGTGGGCTTCTCTGCTAGGCGCTCCTTTGACAGCGCTCCTTCGACTGAAACTACAAATGTCTTTGTTTTCTTCTTCGCAAGTGCGAATCGCCATTTCTATCTACGTTCTCTGTCACAAATCCGTATACTTTCTCCGTAAAACCAAAATGGCGGACTGTCGTTATGTGAATTTTCACCACACACTCCTTTGTTGTATCTAATTTGTGCACATTGATCCCCTTAGGACACTCTATGGTAGATGCTCCAAGTGCCTGGAAAGTTTAGCGGCAATTCAGCAACGGGTGCATGAGGAGATTGCAAACAACCTTTTGAACTCCTCTTCATATACAGTGCAAGTTGCAATATATGTACACCACTAATCTAAACAGTTTAATTATAATTTGCAGAGGTTGTGGAGGCCTGAGCGGATACAGATATATAGCCGAAATGACTTGCTAACCCTACCGCATCTTTACCAAGCTGCGACAAGCGCTATGTACACCCAAGCATGAAGTTATTGTCACATGCACTCCGCCCACCACGTACGTTTACAGGACTCACCAACACATGCACATTGCCCACCATGTACATGTATGGGATTAATCGTCACATGCAACACTGCCTACCACTTAATGTATGAGTCACACACACACATCTACGTATGGGATTTAGAGTCACACACCAAGAATTTCAAGTAATTCAAAGGTGCCTGTTGTTTAGAAGTGAAACAACATTGTTTTAATGTTTAGGATAGAAATCAAGTCTAAAGTACTTACCACTAGAGGCATGTATAACATTGCCTATTATCCTGTTTACTTAATATGCCTATCAATATGTATGTATGTAGTATCGTATGCCCAACCCCTCACTACAGATTTTTCCTCTTTATCTTTATGTCTTAGGGATCTCCACAAGTATTCAGCCTCCCAGCAGTCTGCAGACCTCTAACATAAGGAAGCGCCGTGTCTCTTACATATTTGCAGCGTCCCCCACGTCTGGAGTTACTTACAAAGTCATTTTTACACACCAGAGGGCTGGCATACCTCAGCCAACAACCGACACATTTGACTGTGTAGCCCATCGCACCAAGTCTGGTCTTGTACAAGATGTGACCTACAGAATAGAGGTGGTTGCAGTGAAGGGTAGTGAAGAAAGTGCAGCCAGCAGTGTAACCTTCACCACTAAACCAGATGGTAAGACTGCTGTGAAGTACAAATACACGTGTCCACAGATTATGCAATAAGAATCCAGTGTTATGCCTCTAAATGGCTAGTTGATGTATATGTATGTAGAATCACAGCATGCCTGCTATAGCGGTTAAACATGAGCCCAGGAGTGATGCAGCATATGAAATGCTACAACACTCCATGCCTCTATTTTATATATGCTGTGCAGTGTCATTTTGCACCAATGTACATATTCATGCCTGGACTCAGTTGTCAGTCTCACCTTTGTATTGTTTCTGCTATACAAAAAGCACAGAGAATACCCTATCCCCAAATGCTTATACCCTCCTTCCCCAGTTCCCACTGGACCACCACAGGGCCTAGCTGTAGCAAGCCGCAATGCTACCTCCATCACTGTCACCTGGAGGGACCCTGCACCAGATAGGATCAACGACAGAGATGGAGTCACTGGGTATGTGGTGAGGAGAGATGGACAGCGAGTGGCTACAGTCACAGATCAGACCTACACCTTCACTGGACTCCAACCAGCCACAGACTATACCTTTGAAGTCTTGGCTGTGAATGAGCAAGGCACTGCAAATAGCAGCAATGCTGCTAAATTGACGGCATCTACCACTTCATCCACCACCACAAGGATGCCAGATGGTCAGTGAGATATACGTAAAACTTGCACTATAGATTATGTTTAATTCACACACTTCAGGTACACTAAACACTCTTGTTGTCTATTGTCCCTCCAAACATCCACTAAATATATGCATACTGCCAATAGTTGGTATAATTTCTTCTGTTGCAAGCTTATGATGGGGTCACAACTAGGATGGGCATCCAAGTAGCTTGAGAGTTCAGAGGGATAATGTAATGTAATAAAATCCTTGTTCTGCATGTCACTTGAGCATGATGCTATTTGTCAAGGTTTTTGCACATTCATTATAGGGTTTCTAGTTTCTACGACTGCAATCACTCACGTGATTATAGTCAAGGACTGGTGGAGTCTCACGTGCTATTTACAATATACGCCATCGGAATTCACGTTCTACTGTTCCAAAACATTTAATCACATGAGTGATTGCAGTGCAATGTGCAAATGGGTGAGGAAACCTGACTGGATCTCACTGAAGGTTACCGCACACAACCATGCACTGGTATCTATATATATTTAGGTTAGAAGATCAGGACTGAAGTTTTAAACTAGTGCAAATGATGCAACTTCTCATGCTTATCGTGCTCCTCTTGTTTCAATAATATGGTAAATGCCAGACATATGCATACCTACATTAGTGGTGCTTTAATTAACCTGCTGATTACAGACAAGTTGGTAGATATACAATACATCCCCTAGCTGCGAACATGTACTGTAGAAAGACTTGCATCTTTGTGCAGAGCCTATCTACAGTACATATAGAGGATGTAATATAATTAAATTATCTGTGATTAGCAGCCTGAAGTGAACATATTACAGTATTGATTGCCATGTCATGAACATTTTGCGTGGCAATATAAAGTGCAATCAACATTGGAAACATTGAAACTGAGTAGCTAGATGGCCGTATACGTATATACAGGATAGGGAAATAGAAAGCGATGCCTCAACATCAAAATCAGATCACATATTAAAATAGGATGCACATTAAAAGTTAATAAAGACATATGCATTCTGTGTATACTTGCAGTAGCTGCCCAACAAAATTATTATTAATAATATATGCACATTGGTCATATGGCATTGAGCACTACTTGGAACCTCTAAAAATGTGCGTATAAAAATTATATGAGTACTAGCATAGAAGCTCGCCTTTGGCGGGCTTCTATGCTACGGCGCGCTGTCGACAGCATTTCAGCGAAAGTGCTTTGACGCCAGTGTTTTATCGAAAGCACTTCTACTTCACCACACTCAACCATGCACTGATGTTTATATATATTTAGGGTAGAAGATCAGGGCTGAAGTTTTAAACTAGTTCGACTTACACCACTTTTCATGCTTGAGTGCTCCTCTGCAATTGTGCTAATGCTGTTTGGTGAACGCCAGACATACGCATACCTACAATAGTGGTGCTCGGCTTCTGCAACTTGCAGTGATGAGCGATTTATTTGTGTTGGAACTGGAAGTAGTACCTAAATACAAAACAAGTAAACAAGCAAATCGGTGTGTACTGTATGTATGTATTGCAACATGAGGCAGCCCACCGAGCCAGGTGTGCCGTGTATACACAGTACAAGCTACTTTAGCATTTGATAGCAATAGTGAATTGATGAGCAACAGTACAACGTTAATAATACTTACTAGCAAGATGTTTTAACCCGGAGGTCTTTGTCAACAGCTAGCAAGACTTATTACCAGTTGTTTTGTTGCTCATCAATTCGCTACTGTATACGTTCAACGCAACTATGAGACTCTACAACATCAATGTAGAATTTACTAATTGCAGTATAATGTTAAACTGCAAACATTTTTATAATAATCTTGCATGCCTCAATGTAGAAATGCTATTGTATGGAATTTTTTGGTGTATACACATTTGATGAGAGGACATTGCAAATATTGCACAATTCCACACAGACAAATAACAACTTGTGGTTTCACTAGTTGTCCTTGATATAGCTATACACGTCTTTTTACACCTGCTGTAAAAACCACTGGTACTGTAGCTATAATAGCAGACTGCAAGAACTGGTTAACTTAACTGGTATTCAACCATATACTATCATTCTGGGAATCACCTTCAGCTCATGAGAACTGACAGCTTGAAGTGCTGGTAGGCAGTGCAATTGTTGACTGATTCTTATTGATAGTTGATTACATACAATATAATTATTATGAAGCTCTGCTCTCTCAAATGCTAGGTATATGTACGTACTTCTTCCTTTGTACTGTATATGCAGGTGGCATGTGTCCTGAAGGGGTAGACAGTGTTTGGAAAATCCAATGGTCAGCTACTGCTGTGGGCTCCTCTCTGTCTGTTCCTTGCGTTGAGAACAAACCAAAGTTAGGGACGGCCAATAGGCTGTGTCTTGCTGGCGGAGTGTGGGATACAGTTGATGCCACAGATTGTGAATCTGAAGCTGGCAACCAGCAAGATGGAGGTATACTATACATTACATGTGCATTTATGAATGGAAATACTGTTGCTAATTCATAGTCATTGTCTGCAGACTGATAGGTTTGTCAATGAACTGAAAGATCCCAGCGCCCCCTTGTCTCCTAATGATAGAAGTGTGTTACGGGGAATTAGCGACAATTTATCAGTAGCGATGTGGTGTGCGTCAACAACGTTTTGTGAAAGCACTCTGTGTTATATAGGCGTCTAGTCTAGAGCTGATAGTGGAAGGGACATAAGTAAAAATGGCGGTCGACCGCAAAGTAAAACAAGAAATGTCACAATATCTCTCCAAGAACACTAAGACGGGTGATTTCAATCCACAGAGGACACTTTCCGGGTCGTTCTTTGGCGTCAATCTGTGCCGTAGTTTTGGCATTTACTGCGAACAAACAAACAAACACTGTCAACTATATTAATAGATTATATTATGTTAATGGAGTGGCCGAAAATTATAATAATTACAATATTAGGATTCTGTCGCATTGGTAAGACATTAGGATCCATTCTCAATCAAGCCTCTGATATATGATTGTTCAACTCAATGATACATGGTGCATATATTATACATTAACTATTACTTTTACTTAATTAAGGAACACTGGTGTCTATATAAATGCATGATGATCCGGTATGTTATTTCATTCTCAAATGCAGAGAACACACGCAAAAGTTTGAATGTATACATTAATTTGCTGTATCTACATCCTCTTCTTGAAAGCTTCCCTCATCTTCATCCTTGTTTTTGTCCTCAAATTCAATAGCAGTCTTCTCACCTGCTGCACAGCTGCCACTCGTGTCATGCTTATCAATCCAAACAGATTGAGCTCCATCTGAGAAGGAGGTGCATGAAAGAGATATTAGAGGGTTAATGCATGTAAACGTTTGCACTATCTTCTACAATATATACTAAGGTGATAAATGTATATTTCAAGTGTCGATCCAAATCGCAGATCTAGAATTTTGCATTTGTTTAAGTGTCACTACACAACAGCCAGCTGATGCGTTGGCTGAGCATTCCAGATGTGACTTTTTAGGACTCTGGTTAGGAGCCAACACACTGCTTTGCTACCACCAGCCATCCAGTTTTCATACTCTCAAACCTATCAAACAGCTCGCTTTCAGCCAATTTCCTCTCATCCTGCTTTGGCAAGACATGTTCTGAGCAAAGCACTGTCAGATGCTAGCACAAGAAGTGGGCTACGAGGTGTAACAGTTGGCTTCACAATGAATGGCAAGCAATTGTGAAATTAATGCATACCCTGAGGTGTGGTGGTGTGTCAGTCTCAAACACTGGAATCACATGCATTGAGACGGTGTGATAAGCAATATAATTCCATTAATGTAGTTTCATGCTCATAAATGTTTACGCATTGACTACAATCATAAAAGTCATAATTCAAATTCCAAATAATATGTGGCAGACAGTAACCTATATAGGTGTACGGATGTATGTACCATCATGTAATATATTTTATGGTCAATTGGCCCAACTTTGACTCACTTTTAGTTGAACCGCCTCCGGTAGTCAATGACACCTGTACAACGAGTAAGCACCAAGGAATGCATTAGACTATACGTATATAGCACTCACACCATTAAGTGACCATGATGGCAAATTACAGTCATTAAATGTCTCTTAACACACCTAGCAGGTACAGGATATATAGACAAGTGAGCTAAGAATACTTACTCGCATCTTAGAGTTTGACCGTCTGCCCTTGATCCATTTAAACACCTTCTCATGGAGCACAACATAAAGCAGGAATATAATCAACCCCTGCATAAGGTTTGAAAAGATTAAGTGATGAAGAGCATGTTGAAACATCTTATACAGTATAGTCTTCCGTTTTACCTGAAGTACATTGGCCAAGACAAAGAGAATGGCATAGATCTTCTCCTGTCCTCCCACTGCAAACATACTAATGATCCAAGTGAAGGCCAGCACAGGAACAATGATGATGTTGGTCATCATCAGATACCTGTGAACATAATATAGTAAAATGATAGAGCAGCAAAATTGTATGGCAACTGTGCAATAGTGTGCTTAATCATGCATACACATTGCGTAGTTGTTCATACAGATTGCAAATATTAATGGCAGTGCAAATGGTGTTGCATCTAAAGGTGTGGTGAACTTAGTCTTCACAACTGCAGATTAGGTTAGCCACATTCCCATACAATGCATTCTATATATCATATTACTATTACACATTCGGTGGCCCTATATCGCTGATATAGGGCCACCTCACAATGTTCCTATTGTTGTGCAATCACTGCACTATAATCGATATGTACAGATTTTGATCAACTTCTGTACCCAATGCTACATGCGCTACATCACCTTCTGTACCCCATGTGCTACATGCGCTACATTTAGCAGAGTTCGAATCCTGCAGAAAGTGAGACCCAGTTCAGTTCTAAAATCAGCCACCTTAGTACATAGATATACTCAGTTTGAAGCCAAGGCTTGAAAACATAGACTCCTCTGAGCTGTATTGTGTATACAGTATAAGCCCACTCGTGTTCTACCTATCTAGTGAAACGCTAAGCACACAGCCGAGTTGTCCTGTTTACTGCAATGTGGTACATTCAATTGCTCACAATTCCCAGATTTGGTGCAAGTGGCCACACACGTAGCTGTACACTGAACTTACCTTCCCGTGTTTACGTTCCTTTTGCTCTCTTCATTTCTCTTTTCCTTAGTTATCATACCAAACTGAGACGTGGCCAGTGACAGCAAGCTGACAGCCAGCAGTACTGCATTAGCCTACAAACACAATAGATTTATACCTACGTGCAAACATTAGCCAAACTAGCACAAATATAGACATAATTATACCATACCCAAGGAGAAAACATTCTTGGTAAGAGAGAGTTTTAGATTAATGTTTACGGTGAACATTGACGTCATAAATTGTCACGTGAAACCCTATATGAATAACATACATGGTGAAATCCTAACATTTCGTACGCCTGGAACCACGTTCCACCATGAGCATATTCTGGAGAGTTCTTCCCTAGTCCGGAGTTCATTTTCAATGGTTTGTGAGTTTCCAGGTCTAGTTCCAAATCTTTAGTATCCAAGTATGAAGGTCAGAGTATTTTTGCTGCAGGACAAATCCAAATGGTTGTTGTCGTCACACAATGGCAGCTTAGTCTCAATCGTACTCATATCCAGATCACGAGGATCACTTCTAGAAAATATAGGGCTTCACCATCAACAGCGTTAACCAGCGGAGAAAAGACAGATTTCTATCCAACTCTAGGCAACACACTTTCTCTGTAAACGCCATTTTGACGAACATTTATGCTATTCTAACATGTACCGCCGTTTATCATGGTGACGTTAATGCCATATCTCGTGCCAAATGACCATCCACCATTCAGCGTAAACGCTGATCTAAAACTCTCTAAGGTGACATACAGTAAACGGCACAGCTCTTTGCTATGAACTCATTCTGTACACTCACAGTACTTCTCAAGGATATTATGTCATTATTACATTGACATTGACACACGACATTGTAGATTATCGATTTTATGCTTACCCCAATAATGAGCACCACTGGTACAATAAAAGCATAGATCATTCCCTTTTCGTTGGGCAACCAGCACCTGTGAAGACAGCAAATGCGCACACGTACATGAATGCAATGAGAAACTCAATATTAAAAGATTGGTACACACACATTAGCCCACATCGAATGGTACATTAGAACTCACGCCTTGATATTGTCATAGTGAGGGTGATCCTGATCAAAGGATGACCTAATCAGATAGTAGTCATGACCAATCCCTCCAGTTAACACCACAACGGGGACGGGGAGGGCTGAAAAGAGGGAGAGGGATATACACTTGCTCAGTATTCATGCCTATTTGTTGCTCAATTGAGTTGAACTGAGTTTGACAATGGAATGTCCCACACATATACACGTAAATGTGGTCATGAAGGCTTAGTTGTAAAAATAGTTGGAAACAACACTTACGTAATGCTGACTAAGTAATTATAGTTGTGTCAGCATTATCACTACTCCTTTGAGCATGAACTATTGTAATATTATACAGTAACGTATTATGTGAATAGAGTTTCCTTATAAAGTATTATTATACATGTTAACGTTGTACATACATGCATGCATACACATATGTACATATTGTACACCAGACGTGGTAGTGCTGCTTGCCCCATCCCAGTGCCATATAGAGGAAGATCCACTTCTTATTGTTTGCTCCAAACACTTTCACCAAAAGGAAGCAGATGAGTGCAGCTTCACACAGTGTCCAGGTGAAGTGGCCAGGAAGACGTAGTGCATGAGGGCTGTCACAACCTTGCCGGCAGTCTGGCGAAAAGGAGTATAACTGCGGATTACCGACGCGGTGAATCCGGGGATTTCATGAAGTTTCTTGTGTCCTGTAATAGGCGGGCTTCTCTTCTACGGAGCTCCTTCGACTGAAGCTATAATTATAATTATAAACTTATTGTCTGTGCATGTGAATCGCCATTTCTACATACTATATACATCCGTCACAAATCCGTATACTTTCTCCGTAAAACCAAAATGGCGGAAAGTCTTATGTGAATTTTCACCGCACGCTCCTTTGTTGTTGCGAATTTGTGCACAGAACAGTGGCAATCCAACACAGCGAGGAGAACTCAGTACAGAGGTGAGCCGCCTTCATTTTGACGGCATGAAACTTAACCCTACATTCTACTATATACTACTAGCTAATTGAGAAGATCTACAGATTGAAATTATCTGCATCTGGGTACAGATTGTTTGTGAACATTAGCAGCTGTGTAGTTTTCTCACTATGTCTGAGCTTCAGTTAGTAGTACTGTACTGTATGTCTGCTTCGATCCAGCTTTCACTGTCAAGCCATAGCTAGCTATGTCTAAAATTGCAGCCATTACTGATTACATTACATTCTATTCTATGCTCTTCGCCCATTCCCAACCATACTATCATTCCTAATCTATTACCCAGTTATTTATTCATGACCTGTCACATCCTCCAGACATTCCTGCCATTTTATCACTGTCATGCTGCTGTATAAAAGCCAAGTCTCTCTCCTTCACACTTCAGTTTTGTAACTGACGAAGACCTTCATGGTTGAAACATCTTACATGTCAATTACTGTTCTGCTACACGTTCACTCAAAAATCAATCGCTCCTCTTAGGCATTACATTGTTGCACCTGTACATAATATAGTGCTCCACCTAGGCAACAGTTGTAGTAACTCAGCGAAGTAATTCCTTTCCTTATCCTTGATAATTTTATATACTATATCATATCATATCATATTATTATTAAAGTGCACCATGTGCCAAGGCATACTAGGGCATCACTGCCCCATGGAGCACTGTGATATATAAAATTGTGAATCAATAAGATGAAAGAATCAATGGGTCTGGGGTCACTTTAGCCTGCTGATCACAGACAAGTTGGTAGATATACAATACATCCCCAAACTGCGAACATGTACTGTAGAAAGACTTGCGTATTTGTGCAGAGCCTTTCTACTGTACATATAGAGGATGTATTATAATTTAATTATCTGTGATCAGTAGGCTGAAGTGATATACCACATATCAAGGTTACATTATTGATTGCCATGTCATGAACATTTTGCGTGGCAATATAATTATAAAGTGCAATCAACATTGCATGGAAACACTGAAAAAACTGAGTAGCTAGATGGCCGTATACATATATACAGGATAGGAAAGTAGAAAGCGATACCTCAACAACAAAATCAGATCACATATTAACAATCAAAAGGCGGTGTACATATGGCATTAATTGAGCACTACTTGCGCATATTTATAAATGTACGTATAAAAATTATATAAGTACTAGCATAGAAGTGCACTCAGGACCACTCTGCAAGGGGTTTAGGACTTCTGATGCTCAAAGAAATGTGATGGGTCTAAGTACTGTGAGATGTCACCACTTGCTTCTATGCTTTTTTGGACATTCCTAAATCCCTTTACATTTTTAATGAAAATTTTTAATATTCTAGTATAATAATATGTATGTGTGACAGTGTAACAACTGCATCAAAATGTTGCCAGATGTAGGGATGGTAAAGTGTATCCAAAGTGAGTCTTGAAGACAGAATATGTTGACCGGGTTGTTACACTGTCGCGGAATAGACCTCCTTGTTCCTGGACTTTTTCCACCAGTTGGTTTTTCCATGCAGCTACCAGTGGCATCAGAGACACCGTCCACCATCCCTACATCACTACTTGTTTTTGAAGGAAACATTTTTATACCCTTGTTTCATTAGTTTTTTGGCATGCACACAGTGCATAGTGCAATTACGTTCAAATTAAGTTGCAATAATAAACAAACTGACCAAGAATGATATGCCTGGAGGTGATGTAGGAACAGACAGCAGTGATGTTGGAGCAAGTAAAGAGAGTGTGATATGTCTGCAGTTTTAAACGTCCATCACAAATCACTCCTGCCACAAAGTAAATTACCCAAGAAATTGGGCAAAGTACTGGTCCGATCCACACAGCAGGGTACTCCAAGTACACATAATGATGTAATACGAATAAAGTACGAATAAGCTCAGAATCAGGCAGCAACTGTGTCAAGTAAAACCGCTGCGCTCCCTGGTAGAAAATGTTCCAAAGAAACGAAGTGCCTTCGTGTTAAGGCGCAGGAAAGGCGAAGGAGAACAGACAATAACGATCAGGGTTCTTTTGTGGAAATCACCAACCATAGATTTTCTTTGAAATACCAAACGTTTCGGCAGCTTGCTACTGCCTTCATCAGTGGTAGTGGCTTACAGAGTGTGCATGTGTTAAATGTGTGAGGGGAACAGCTGATGATGTGAGGTGAAGATAAAAATGAATTAAAATTAAAAATGAATATACAATAACGATACAAAGCAAGTGAATCTTGCACTGCCGATAGACTGAAGTAACGAGAGCAAACGACAGCGAGAAACTTCCCGAGCGGCAAAGGGCAGCTTCTGGTTGAGGCGAACAGTCGAAAGGCGAACAGACTAAAACAGCAAGTTTGAAGGCCTCCTGATCCGCAGTAAAGGGCGAAAAATTCAGCTGACAGAAGTACTAGCCGAGAAACAGCTGCAACTGTAGTCTCGCGCGCCAGACTGTTACGCAACCGCAGGGCGGAGGAACAGTCTGGTCACATGAGCCAGGATTAATAGAGGATCAACCCAAACTCTTACGTAATATGGGCATATAGCCAAAGTGTGCGATAGCCTCATATGCGACACATAGCAATAGCCGGAGCCGTCATTTTATACGGCATATACTATTGTAGTATCTATATGGCCATACGATAGACTTGCCGCTGCGTATTCTGAGCATTATGGCGAGCGAAGGTAGTTCAGTAGCAAGCACTGTTGACGAGGATCTCGCTGACTTTGAGACAGATGGTATATGTGAGTTAATGCATAGATGGTTAATGCTAACACTGAAGCATGCATGATAGCTAGGTCTGGTTAATGCGTATGTTTCTCGTCAAACTAGTCACCTTTATCAATTTTGACATTGGGCTTCACACAGAGATTCACTGACCACACTTCATACGTTACTAAGTTCACCCTCTCTTTACCTCATTGCTTCAAACCTCACCTTACTATTCCACTACTCCACCTTGGCATTTACCACAGTTCACCTTCATACATCTCACTGCATGGCTACACTTCACTCCTCACTTTCTCCCCTCACTCCACCCTCTTCACTCCACACCTTCATTTGCACCCCATTAACGCTTTTTACTTTCATTTTATTCATGTGTCATCCTCTTCCTGCATTCACACACAGTGCACTCTCCTCATGTCATCCTCCTCACACATCAATCTTGTGTTGCCCTCCTCATGTCATCCTCCTCACATCACTCTTGTGTTGCCCTCCTCATGTCATCCTCCTCACATCACTCTTGTGTTGCCCTCCTCATGTCATCCTCCTCACACATCACTCTTGTGTTGCCCTCCTCACGTCTTCTTCCTCACATCACTCTTGTGTTGCCCTCCTCACGTCTTCTTCCTCACATCAATCTTGTGTTGCCCTCCTCACGTCTTCTTCCTCACATCACTCTTGTGTTGCCCTCCTCACGCCTTCTTCCTCACATCACTCTTGTGTTGCCCTCCTCACGTCTTCTTCCTCACATCACTCTTGTGTCGCCCTCCTCACACATCACTCTTACGTATGTCGCCATCCTCACGTCATCCTCCTCACACATAACTCTTGTGACGCCTTTCTCACACATCACTCTTGTGTCATCCTCCTCATGTCATCCTCCTAAATCACGCTTACATGTGTTGCTCTCCTCACATCATCCTCACATCACTCTTTTTGTGTTGCCCTCCCTACACATCACTCTGTGTCACCCTCCTTGTCACCCTCCTCACATCACTCTTGTGTCACTCACCTTGTCACCCTCCTCACATCACTCTTGTGTCACCCACCCTGTCACCCTCCTCACATCACTCTTGTGTCACCCACCTTGTCACCCTCCTCACATCACTCTTGTGTCACCCACCTTGTCACCCTCCTCACATCACTCTTGTGTCACCCTCCTTGTCACCCTCCTCACATCACTCTTGTGTCACCCTCCTTGTCACCCTCCTCACATCACTCTTGTGTCACCCTCCTTGTCACCCTCCTCACATCACTCTTGTGTCACCCACCTTGTCCCCCTCCTCACATCACTTTTGTGTCACCCACCTTGTCACCCTCCTCACATTACTCTTGTGTCACCCACCTTGTCATCCTACTCACATCACTCTTATGTTGCCCTCCTCACATCATCCTCCTCACATCACTCTTGTGTTACCCTCCTCATGTCATCCTCGATCCTGAAACCACCTTTCTCGTGTTACCCTCCCCGCTCTACTCATGTCACTCTTTTCACATCTCCCTCCTCAAGTCAATCTCCTCACATCTTCCTCCTTGTGTCAACATCCTCATGTCATCCTCAAGCTACTTCACTTGTCTCACTATATATATGCCTGTCTATGTCACCCTCTTCATGTCATCATCCCTTACTTCCCCCTCTCTACATCACTGTCCTCATGTTATTGTCTGCATATCACTTCACCCTCCTCTGTTATTTCTCATCACTTCATCGTCCTCATGTCACCCTCCTCACCTCATCTTCCTCACATCACCCTCCACACATCATCCTCATCACCTTACCCTCCTCACATCACCCTCCACATGTCATCATCGCCTTACCCTCCTCATGTCACCCTCCCCTATCACCCTCCTCATGTCACCCTTCTCATGTCACCCTCCCCTATCACCCTCCTCATGCGTCACCCTTCTCATGTCACCCTCCCCTATCACCCTCCTCATGTCACCCTTCTCATGTCACCCTCCCCTATCACCCTCCTCATGTGTCATCCTTCTCATGTCACCTCCCCTATCACCCTCCTCATGTGTCACCCTTCTCATGTTACCCTCCCCTATCACCCTCCTCATGTCACCCTTCTCATGTCACTCTCTTCACAACACCCTCAAATGATCCACCCAGTGTCGTCACAGCATCTTCTCACATTTTCTTGTCAGTGTCTACATGTTATCTTTCTAACGTCAATGTTCTTACACTAGTTCACTCTCCTCACAATACGTACCTTTCGTATGTCACCCACCTCATGTCAACTTCCTCAAATCACCATCCTCTTTTCGCCTCTTGGTGTCACCTTCCTCATGTAACAATTCATTACCCATATTACTATTCTCATGTCATTTCTTTATGCCAATTCACTCTCCTCTTGTATGTCACCCTTTTCATGTCATTCTCCTCACATCATCCCACCCTCCTCACATCACCCTTCTTACTCCACCCTCACTACACCCTTTTTCATGTAACTCTCCTTACGTCACCTTCCTTACTCCATCCTCAATCACCTTTCTTACGCATGTCACCCTCCTTTACTTATCCACCCTAGCTGCCTGCCCCACTTTAACCCTTATTGATTGAATAGTAATAGCTATAGGTGCATCTCGTTAATATGTCGTGGAATAGGGTTCAGTTGCGCTAAGTTCAAAGTCTATAGTATAAATTGCAAAACACAGTTCTCTCCTAATTAGAACTTTCAGTATGAACCTCTTGATGGTCCTGTTTGGCTTTTGATTTGGAGGTTCCACTTAATTTACCAGCATGACTTTCACATATGTACATAAATACTGCGGCAGACATGCTATGTAATAAGTTACTAACTGTATTTTATCATATCTTTCTGACAGGTAATAAGCCTCACAAGGTTTGTAGTGGCTGTCCACATACGGTGGAAAAAGTGTCCGAAGTGTCAGACACCGTGTGCTGTAGGCCGGTCACGATTCAGAATTGATGAAGATGACTTACCTCCAAAATCACCAAGTGAAATGTTCCAGCGAATGTGCCATAAGGTAAATGTTTGGTGATCACACGGCAAATGTACGTTATGTACGTATTATGTCCTCTAGAGGACTCAATATCTGTCAGTTAACCTGCCGGTATTAAGACAAGCAATGAAACTTTCTGTGAGTTTCATTTATGTTTCATTGCTTGTTTCTAATGCAGCACATTGACATGCCAACTTCAAACATTTGCATTTGTGTGTACTGTTAATGGTGTGTTCCCGGTTTCAGGCAAGGAGGCTGAACAAAGGTGGATACCATTTTATTATTTTTGGATTTAAAGCCAACGAGAGAAGGAATTCCTTACTAACCTTTACTACTGATGGAATTGGGTCCGCTTTCCTCACCCAGTATCCTAAAGTGGAGCTGCTTTGGGAGACCTTCTGCAAGAAGGAAATAAGCAGGTATGTGATGTAGACATGAAGGCCGTATATGTCTAATCAACTGTTGTATGACAGCCATGCAACCAAGTTAGCATGGTGATTTTAGTTCATTGGCAGAAAAATAGAGAAAGGTGAGGAATATTTGCTATCAAGATGTACTTACTATTTAGGTGTATTTAGTTCCAAATTCAGTCAAGCAAGTTATGCTTTATTGGGTTTCTTTGTTTTCTTCATACAGTTCAGTGCAAAATCAACCTTGCACACTCCCATGTGCACTCTCGTCTGCCTCCCCGTCTACACTCCCATCACTCTCCTCTGCATCGCTGTCTACACTCCCATCGCTCTCCTCTGCATCGCTGTCTACACTCCCATCACTCTCGTCTGCCTCCCCGTCTACACTCCCATCACTCTCCTCTGCATCGCTGTCTACACTCCCATCGCTCTCCTCTGCATCGCTGTCGACACTCCCATCACTCTCGTCTGCCTCCCCATCTACACTCCCATCACTCTCCTCTGCATCACTGTCTACACTCACATCACTCTCCTCTGCATCTCTGTCTACACTTCCATCACACTCGCTTACATCTCCATCTACACTCCCACCTACACTCCCACCTACACTCTCATCTACACTCCCACCTACACTCTCATCTACACTCCCACCTACACTCTCATCTACACTCCCGTCTGCACCCTCATCTACACTCCCGTCTGCACCCTCATCTACACTCCCGTCTGCACCCTCATCTACACTCCCATCTGCACCCTCATCTACACTCCTGTCTGCACCCTCATCTACACTCCCGTCTGCACCCTCAACTGCACTCCCGTCTGCACCCTCAACTGCACTCCCGTCTGCACCCTCATCTACACTTCCGTTTGCACCCTCATCTACACTCCCGTTTGCACCCTCATCTACACTCCCGTCTGCACCCTCATCTACACTCCCGTCTGCACCCTCATCTACACTACCTTCTACTCTCTCATCTACATCCCCATCCACACTGTCATCTACACTCTCATCTATACTCCCACCTACACTTCAACCAACCAACTCTGCATCAGTCCAACCCAACAAACGGAGAAGGAAGAGGCGATGTAATCAGTGTGAAGGGTGCAGGCGTGCACCTTGTGGCAAGTGCCCTAACTGCATCAATCCCAACTGGCATAAGTCGTGCTGTAAGAGAGCTTGTATGCAAACAAAATTTAATGCCTAACGTGTATTTTTTGCTTGAAGACTCCACAAAATTATTATATATATTCAGTGTATTGCATTTGTAGCTACGTACCTATTGTTCCTGTCATATATATGACCATTTTTAACATACAGTCATTATTCAATAATGCAAGTATGCATCTTTGTGGAAGGATACGTAATGTTTAGTAATTAATGGGCATGGCATGCATACTATCAATTTGTCTAATATAATTATAATAATAAAATAATAGACTGTGGATTGGAGGGTGTGGAGGGTGTGAGGAGCTTGAGGGTGTACATGTGTGGAAGTTGTGGAGATTAGCAACTCATGGCCTATGGGTTGGCTTGATAGATGTATTGGATGGCAACACGTCCCTCGATGGAGCCAAGGGTGTACCCTGTTGGCTGGTTAACACACCTTTTCCTGAAGATGGTCAAGCAGCAGTACTGGTACTTGAGCTGCATCTCATCCTTCCTCACCATTGATCTACGGCTAGGGATCCAGGTTCATGCAGATCAATATTATGCTACGGTCAGCAGTCCCCACCACACTGAGGGGAAATCCACATCCACACATAATTATTATATATACCACATTTCACACAACTTTAGGCAGCTGAGAATGCAATAAAATTTAATCATAACTAAAGTGTTACAGCATTTCATCATGTGAATCAATGTCACTGTCAAACTCGGAGTCTCCTTCACTCAAGTTTGCTTCATAGCCTTCAAGCTCATTGGCTTCAAAAGAGTAGGTAGGACTGGGATCAAAACTGAGAACTTGACGAAAGAGTTCTGCCCCATGCGACAATGTCCGTTGGGCCTTGTGAATACCAGCCATCAGCAGAGCCCTCTGACCCAAAAGCACACTTTTGCTCCTTTGACAAGTGCAATTATAACCCTACATGCACAAAATGAAAAGCAACACGTCAAACTAGAAATTTCAGGGCACAACAGACAGATGTCAATGTGCAATGTTCACCTGTACAGTGATGGTCCTCACGCCTTCAGTGGGGCTTTCAGTTGTGCCAGTACCAGTAGCACTGTTACTTGTCAGTTCATCCAACTTTTCATCAATGCCTTTGTAAAAATTAATGACGGCTGAATACACATAGTACTGAGATCAAGACAAAAATCACACACAGGAACTTACTCTGAACTTTTGCCATCAGGGTTAAGAGAACAGTTTGCTTGAAATAGGAAATGTACGCACTCATTTCTCTGACAGTTAGCACTTCCTCTTCCTCAGCACGCAAGAGCTTGTTGTATGCAGTGGCACAATCATATGCTTCTTTCATTGATATACTATGGCGAGCTGTTAAAGTATGCATGAGTACAACTAGCAGGCTATAATACCACACCCATAGTAGTAAATACTGTGGACTCACTGGACAAAGGAGACCATGGGAATTTCCCTTCAAAAATGTCCTGATCTTGAAGAAGAGGCAGATCTAAATCAACATCCCGTACAACAGAATTGTACTGTTGGATGCACTTCCCTAAGTTCTTCTTCTCATCAGTAAATTAATGGCACGTCTCAAGCTGGATCTCTGTTTACTGGAAGCTACACGTTCAATACACATTACATACAGTAGCACATTTACAGACAAAAATATATAAAATACAGTTGATAGATTCATGCATTGTTGCATACTTACTTGCTTTAGTCTGAATAGCAGCAGAATGCTTTCGTTGAATGTGAAGATACCCCATCTCTAATTGTTCTTGAAACTTGGATAAAGTGGCACTAGCTGCAGAGCACAAGGACTCCTTGTCCAAGTCCTCAAGGTCTAGCTGTGCCACTTTCTGCTCCAGAGTGACAAGGCGTGCCTTCTTCTGAGGGAGTTCGGATAGGATTCTTTCTGCTGCCAAAAATAGCTCATGAAATCCTGCAGTGCATTAAAACTGTGATTTCGGTAGCCTGTCCTTGTGTAGAAGTGAAATGAGGACAAACCTGTTATGATGCTCAAAGCTGCAGAAGTTGCACTAAGGTACATTTGCACTCGTTCCGAATCTTGCACATACTTCTTTAACCGAAAGTATTCAGCTAGTTCAGCCAGGTTATGTAGGGAGCCATGCATCAATTCATAGGAAATAATACACTGTATTTAGCTCTCAGAAACAATGTCTAACATGCCTGTGCGAAAAAGGACACAGGCATAACATGACGCCATGGTAGACAGGCATCATAGTAACATACCTCTTGCACACTCTTGCACTTTGTCTTTGCATTTTTGTCCCTGCTCCTTAGCGCACTCAATGCTGGTTGACTGTGTTAGCTCCAACAGTTGAGTAGTAGACTCAGTGATTTGCTTGCGAGTCTTCATCAACCTCTTGTTGAGCATGGTTGCCAGGCCCTCAACCTTCCGTTCATTCCAAAATATTGCAGCACAAGTAAGCTGCTCTTCTCGGCCTGCAATATACAGGATTCAACTTCAAAAATATAGATACATACAATGCTGGGGATATCAAACAACACTGAAATACCTGCAGCACTCATGTTCTTTGTTGTGAGATTAAACCGGGACAAAAAACTGAATAGTTGTTCCATGTCCTCTCCAGTACTAAGGGCAGCTTGTGGCTGCCAGCGACGCTCCACAAAACCTACAGTTGCATAAACCCCATTATAACTTCCATCAATCATTGGTGTACTATACACTTCAAACCTGAATGCATGTAGATTATTGCCCTTGCAGTTTACAAGTCATCTCACCTGGCAAGACCAAGAGTGTGCATTTGCATGCATTACAGAGAGACAAGGCACTGAGGATATGGTACTCTCAGTCTGTGTTGAGGCTTCCTTACGCAGTGCCCACGGCCAGTACTGACAGATGACATCAGCCCAAAAGCACAAAACACGAGAGAAGTGTGTTTTGTGCAAATAGTGTGGGTACCCAAATCTACATAGTAAAGTAAAATAAATATAAAAAGTATGTGAACAAAATTCAAATTGTATATGCATTAAAGAGCCAGACGCTATCTCACATCTCTCCACGAAACATATTCACAGCCTTCTGCGCTATCCCATGACGGCAGCCTGCAACCTCTAACCCAGTTTCATCCAGATTAGCCATGGTCTTTGAGGATGCTTTGGCCGCTTTCCATCTGGTAGTACCACACATTCCATAGCTCCCTGATACCTGCATAGTGAGCACATCAGAACTCAAATTCTTAGTACGCACAATGTTTGATGGATGATCCTACATACCTCATCAACATATCCTACATGTCTTAAATGAGATTCAACAGCATCATTGCAGTCGATGAACGTGCCTTGGAAATACTGAGACCGTGAACCCCTATCAAAGCAAGCAATATCACTTTAATACTAATGTATTGTAGATAATAGCACACTGAAAGCGCAGTTCCTGTACTGGGGAACTTTCGCATAACGGTATAACTTCTTGTTCCCATCAACATGCACAGAGTGCTGCTGGTCCTGGCAGCATGGACACACGAACCCATCAAGCCCCTTGTAGCGCTGTATTTCAAAGTTGAAATATCGCCACTCATTAAAGGCCTTACTGAATGTTGCTGGGTTGACCATACCAGCCTGTAGGTATAACAATGAAGAGAGGTTTGTGTTACTCACAATGTAACCAAAATAAAGTGTACTAGAGAATATATTAGTCTTCCGTTTTTTGAGAAAAGAATAGAATACGATAAATGTCTGCATTGGTCTTACATGGCCTCTGTTGGCAGAAAACATTGTAAGGCTCTTCAGAAATCCTGTCTCTGAAAGGCCTGGACAATGCAATTGCAACAAATTGTAATACTGTAGCAATTGGAGATCAAATAGATATTTTGATCTGCGCTGGGGACTTCCTGGCCAAAAACCTCGGTCAATTGCATCAAGGGGACATGAAGAGTCGAGTTGGCATCCACATGCATTGCAAGACAAGAGGGCATCATTCAGCTCGTAACAACCTGTGCACAATTACACACAATGCTAGAGAGATACATGTTTTCATTGCACAACATAAGTACCTTTCAGAGTAACAATGATTCTGGTGCTGGATGAAGGATGAATGTCAAACCCTTCATGTCTGTGGCAGTGTGAACAGCACTCAGGCTCACGCAGAACAACACACCTCACTTGTGAGGAAGATGGAGAAAAAGGCAATGAATTTAAAATAACAATGTTCTGATATATATGAAAAACCAAACAAGAAAAACAAACCTTGCTTAACAATAGCTCCTTGACTATCAACAGACTGTGTTGGTGAAATTGGATGAAAGTGATCGCCAAGCCAAGCCTCTCTGTCATGACAGGGTCTGCTGGAATGAATAGTGTTGTCGCACACACTGCACAGCAGGAACCATGGGCCACAGTCCATGCACCGCAGAGAAGCTTCACTGGAACATAGTTGACACTTCTGCATGCAAGCAAATGTAGATTAATTGTTTAAAATTTGTACAAGTTTGCTACCTTTACAGCTTGAGGAGAGTGCAGAAAATGGACCGCAAACCTATGCCCAAACTTGTGGTCTACGCTCTAACATGGTGTTTCAGCTACGCGAGCCACCGATCCGGCTACGATTATTTGTCTCCGTTGTAGATATAGTCACGAGTGGGCCGCAATGCTGTGAACACTTATGACCCACGCCTTGAGGGTTGACTGTGCGGTGGTACACTCAGCCTCAACCCAACCACTCACCCGTAAGCCTGAAGTGAATGGTGGCAATTGGAGAAAAAAAACGCGACCTGGTGCTCAAACTCTTTTCCTCCAATCACCGCTTTCGTCAAGCTCTGTAGTTAGTGAACTTGTACAAGATACAGACCAGCTTGCATAATGCTCACTGATAATTATTTAAAAGTTAAACTCACAGCATTGCGGGGCATGTGAGATAGCTCCATCATGCGCTCATAGATGGCTGGTCTTTAAGCTTCCCAGGCCTCTTCTCGTCTTTCCATGCGGACTTGCCATACAGATGTTGAGTCAGTGGTGGCTACTTCTGGACACTCCACTTCATCCAATATCCTACGAAGCTCACCAAGTGCTTTGTTGCCAATAAGCGAGAAAAGTAAACAAGAAAGTTTCTTTTATAAGTATGTCATGCTACTGACATGGAGAGTTATACGTATCTATACCTTTTTAATGTACCTAACAACTCACCTCTGTCAACAGCACTAGTAGATTCTGCAATGCAGTCGCCAGAATCATACCAACCTTCTGCCAGTGAATCTGTTTCAAGTGGTTCTACTGCAGAGAGAGTGTGGCAAACCTTCATGGTGGATAGCTAACCATAATCAATACTGAAGCAATGATTCCAATATAGCTACCATGCTCTAAAGTGTCTTCTCTATCAACGCCACTGAATTCCTTCCTGGACATGTTCTTCTGCTTACTCCGGGGCCGAGGAGGGTTACTGTACACACGTCCACAAGATCCATACGTGTACTCAGTGACCCCTCTTTTTCTTGACTTTGGCGCACTCTTAATCTTCTCCAATGCTATGATCTCCTGAAGATCTTTACTGAGGTCATCTTCTAAACAGAGAAGATCAGAGTTCCTGCTGTCCTGTGAATCACATCCTTCATTCTGCATCGCACCAATACATTATAATATAACTGCCATATAGATACTACTATAGTATATGCTCTGAATACGCAGCGGCAAGTCTATCGTATGGCCATATAGATACTACAATAGTATATGCCGTATAAAATGATGGCTCCGGCTATTGCTATGTGCCGCATATGAGGCTATCGCACACTTTGGCTATATGCCCATATTACGTAAGAGTTTGGGTTGGAGGATATGCATTGGTTACGCAATAGCGGAAGGTCAAAAGGTCGACGGTGAACGATGGCGCAGCTGTACACACAGTTACATACGAAAATCGAACACGATCGTTCGCTACAGTATGTCGCGACGTCAGTGTAGCGTCTGGGGTTGTTTTAACAGGAAAGGAAGATGCCCAGAAGACGTGGAAGGCAGGAGACACTGTAAGTGTCCTGAGTTACGCGGTAAGGACTGCCCGGAGTCTAGCGCGATGCTATCGCTGCACAGCGTCGGCAAGATGCCCCAGAAAGTCTACCAGATCGTCGTGCAGAAGATGAACCAGACTCGCATGGACCAGCGTGGGGCTCAGTGGAAGCCTGGACCAGAAACCTACATCTGTAATTTCCACTACGACGGATTTAAAGGACCCACTCGCGCGGATCCTTCCATCGTACCTACCCTATTCAAACGACCTCACGACTTCTATTCTCAGCCGGCTAAGAAACCGCGTCGACTTCTGGATCGTTTTCAGGACAATCCTGATGATTGTGAACCACCTGCACAGGATACATCTAAGCCTACACTCGAGCAATTGGGAGCGAAGTGCCTGGAATACCAGAATGAGATTGAAGGGCTTAAAAAGCATGTACAAGACCTGAAAGCAGAGCTTGCATTTTTGAAGACAAAGCCTCAGCGTTTGGATGTCGCGCTACTGAAGAATGATGAATTGATTATGTACACTGGACTCAATAGTGCTCTGTTTGACATTCTGTTAGGGTGGTTACACCCAGCAATACATATGCACCGGGATTTGGCTTCCCCTGTCAGTTTACCTGTCCCACCCACTGGCCGCTTTCTCAGTGACTCTCAAAAGTTGCTATTGGTACTCATGCGATTACGGCAGAATCTAACTCAGGAAGACTTGGCATTTCGATTTGACGTGGAGCAGAGTACTGTGTCCCGGGTGATTAATCAGTGGATTCCACTGCTGGCTCACCATCTCAGAGGCCTCATAAAATGGCCAAAGACAACCATAGGACCCACTGATACACCCTATAATCATATGCCGAATACAGTAGGTATAATTGATGGGACAGAAATCTTTATCCAACGTCCATCAAACCTGGCTACACAGAAGTCATCCTATAGTGACTACAAAAGCCACACAACAGTGAAGTATTTAGTTGCAATTGACCCATTTACTGGAGTCTTCACTTTTGTGTCTCCTGGCTTTTCCGGAAACTCAAGTGATAGATTTGTTGTGGAAAGCAGTTCTTTCCTTGATTTGCTTCAGCCAGGTCAGCGAATTCTGGCAGATCGAAGCTTCACAGCTAGAGATCTTATTGCAAGGAAGAGGGCCTTTTTAACCATACCTTCATTTTTACGGGGAACTTCACAGCTGACCGGTCAACAGGCCATGGAAACCCGCACTATTGCCAGTGTACGAATTCGAGTGGAGAATGCTATCAAGCGTATGAAAGATTTTCGTTTGTTGTCAGACACTCAACCCAACCGCATTAACAAGCAAATTTTGGATGCCATGGTCATTGTGGCATGTGCTTTATGCAATTTACAACCACCATTAATTGTATTATAGATGAATTAATAATGTGAATGGCATTTAAGTTACATTCTGTACAAATTTGAGTGAGATGTGCAATAAAGAAGGTTACATTTGCGAGAGTCTTCTAATGATTTCAGGTGCAAGGGAAGTGTAGTAGAAGTCTTTCACTTTCTTCAACATTTCACCCCACAACTGGCTGTCCAGATAGACCCTGACCACATGAAGGTCATTGCAGGTCCAAGTAACAAAATCACAGAAAGCTGCTTCTGTGATTGCAAGTTATTACGCATCCGCGGTGAGTTCACCGTCTCGCGAAAGGGGGCGGAGTCGACGCATATCCTCTATTCCGTGGCACGGGCGCGGGCAGAGTAGCCTATATGATGGCGTAATAGTCTACGCGTATATTCGCGATTGAGGCTTTTTCGTTCTCATGGCCTGCGCTGTGTGCTGCAAACGTATCGCTGCCAGAGAGGCTAGAAGGAGGCGTGACTATCCACCGTCCATCCACAATTGCCTCCACATATTTGGGCGATTTCCGCGTCTTCTTTCGCATCTCCTACGTACGCAGCCTTCATGTTCCTTTCGGACATCGCTCTCACTTGGTCTTTCATCAGTGCAACAAAGGGACTAACGACCACAACGATTGCTTGCTTCTCCCAGCCACGCAGGATATCGCTAGTTATCGGCTACAGACAGTAGCACAGCGACTTACCACTGCCAGTCGGGAGGCACACAAACACTTCTCTGCCCGACAAGAAAGCTTTAACTGCTTGCCTTTGTCTCAGACGAAGTGAGTCATAGCCTAACAACTCCTGGCTTCTACGTCGGCAGCCACGCTCTCGGTTACAAGTAATCACGTACGTGCAGATTAATACGTAATTGGCCATAGTGTAATCTGATTGGGTGGCCAAGATCCGGCCACCGCGCGTGCCACGGAATCCTGCCTCATGTGACCAGACTGTTCCTCCGCCCTGCGTTTGCGTAACAGTCTGGCGCGCGAGACTACTGCAACTGTTTTTGCGCATAGACACGATGTTTCGTGCATCCATTCAGCTGCCTGAAACTGGTTGTGAAACATCATTGCAAATAATGCTCCTCGCCAGTTCAATTCGCCACTTTTATAGCCCTGTACAACGCTAGCACTACTTGTCCGTTGTATACAAACAACCACTACCATCCCTACATAGACAGCACTACCGTGACGTCTGATATAGGCACATAGTATTGTTGCACCTATACATATAGTGCTCCACCATGGCAACAGTTCTACATAGTACGTTATTCAGTGGAGTATTTCCCAACTGCAGTGGTGGAAGAGTATAATTTTATTTAATGGCATGCGCAGATTATCTGTGATTAGCAGGTTAAAGTGATATAATGTTACATAGTTGATTGACACAGGATTTTAGCGTGCAATAATGTGCAATCAAGATTGGAATGCCGAAACACCATGTAGCTACGTAGATGGTATATATAAAGGGTATATAGGGAAATGGAGAGTGATGCCTCAAGTGCAACAACACAGTCAGATAACATTTTCACAAAAGAGGGTGCACATAAAATTTATGTAACAATAAAAGACAATCTGTACTTGGGAAACTGTAAATATAGTTCACTAATTACCAAATAACACCACTCCCCTAGACCTATCATCCATGCAATAATCTCCCACAAGCATCCTTTCTACAAACTAGTGCATATCTGCAATATGGTGTATTCAGTTGGAAAGGTCTGTACGTATATATACTGTAACTGCAGCAATTAAAAATTAGTAATATTTCTAGCATATGAGGGGCGTACACATGTGCAAACATGTGAGAAACCATCTTCAGTGTGTTGCACCCTTTTAAGTGAGCATATACAACGGAGTAACCACGCATCTGAGGTTCACCTATGCAGATTACACCTGTCCTGCCTAACTTGTGTACACTACACCACCACCTCCATCCTATACCTTAGGGATTCCACCTGCAGCTGATTATCCCCCTCCCCTCTCCCCCCCCCCCCCCCCAGGCTATAGTTGCCCTGCACCCACCCACTCTCAACTTTCCACATATTTAACCTCCCAGGTCTGCTGCCCTCGTGAACTGCCACTCTCAGAGATTCCACAATTAATGCCCTTCAGGTCAGCTCTCCTTATTAACCCCCACAGTGTCATCGTCTGTATAGCAATGCCGTCGCAGCCCTACAGCTGTACAACACATCACGCATCATCATCGTCGTGGTGGTCGTGCACTTGTGTACACTACACCACCACCACCATCCTATACTTTAGAGATTCCACATAATTAACCTCCCAGGTCTGCTGTGAACTGCCACTCTCAGAGATTCCACAATTAATGCCCTCCAGGTCATCTCTCCTTATTAACCCCCACAGTGTCATCGTCTGTATAGCAATGCTGTCGCAGCCCTACAGCTGTACAACACATCACGCATCGTTGTCGTGGTCGTGCACTTGTGTAACTTGTGTACACGTCGTGGTCGTGCACTTGTGTACACTACACCACCACCACCATCCTATACTTTAACTATACCATTAACCCCCACTGTGTTATGGTCTGTATAGCAAGGATGTCCGGTGTCATGGTCTGTGTAGCAATGATGTCACCGCTCTACAGCTGCACAACACATCACTTGACTGTACTTGCTCATGCATATAATAAGGTTGTGGTTGTGGTTAGCCTATATAGCTAGTGAGGAGGACTGTGGAGGGATGTCGTGGCTTTCCTGTCTCCTGTTTCTGGCACTCTCTGGAGTTGCAGCTTGTCAAGGTAATGAGGCAGGCTGTCTGTAGACGAGTGACTGTAGTGGATACCTGCGTATGTAGTGTAGAACGGGGACGGGTGAAATGATTTGTCTACCCTTCTCTTAGGTAGCTATGGCTATCTATCTGTGTAACTACTACGTTGGAACCATAGATACTCCATGGCCCATGGTATATACTTAGAACAAAATCACAGCTAGCTATGTATAGCTACATAGCTAGCTAGGTGGCGAGTGGGAAACAGATATTTGGCATCGTATTTTGCAAACCCACGGTTGGTATTAGCGTAGCAGTTGTAGATAAGTGGTGACATATAATTATATAGCCAGTCTATATATAGATACTACACTTCATGCCAGACACTGTAAGGGTGGCTTCTGGTTGGGGTGCAGGAACAGTCGAAAGGCGAACAGACTAAAACAGCAAATTTGGAGGCCTCCTGATCTGCAGTGAAGGGCAAAAATTTCAGCTGACAGAAGTACAAGCTGAGAAACAACTGCAACTGTTTTTGCGCATAGACACAATGTTTTTGCGCATCCGTTCAGCTGCCTGAAACCGTTTGTGAAACATCATTGCAAATGATGTCGTAGAGGCTCATGCTACAGAATACATAGAACCAGAGAGATATTGAGCTAACACGTAGCGATAGTTTAAACAAGTAAGACGTTTCGACCGCGAAGGTCTTCGTCAGTTACAAAAGTTTTGTAACTGACGAAGACCGAAAATTTATGCTGATAGATTCAGTGAATGAATATCTGCACATCTTTAACTGATGAACAGCTACAAATTGTTTATATATGATTACTCTCCTCAGGTGTTCAGCCTGTCAGTAATCTACAGGCATTTGTTGCGACCAAACGCAGTGTGTCCTACACCTTCACTGCATCACCCACTTCTGGAGCCAGTTACAAAGTGACCTTTATACCCCAGAGGACTGGCATACCTCAGCCTCCAACTGAGACATTTAGCAGTGCAAGCTTGCGCACCAAGTCTGGTCTTGTACCAGATGTGGACTACACAATACAGGTGGTTGCAGTACTGGGCGGTGTGGAGAGTACAGCCGTCACCACAGACTTCACCACTCAGCCAGATGGTGAGCAATGGCAGCTATATTGGCATTAGGGCTCCTCTGCAAATGAAGTTGATCCAACCTAATTGTTGCACTGCATGCCTCAGTTGGCAATCTCCAAAGTTTCTTGTGTAGGGTGTATAGCCAGTCCAGATTGTGCATGGTAAATCCCTGAGTGGCCATACAAATACAATCACGATTGTTAATTGTAAACACTATCTAAGCTAGCTCAATCATGTATGTGGGACTGCTCTTTGGAGTCTCCATATATAATTGTTAATAGCACGGTGAACGGTAAAAGTTGTGGAAAGTTCACTTACATTCCATTCACAACTAGTACACCCTTTTTGCAATAGCAGGAGTGCACCAGTCATTTACACAGGTTCCCTAGCTAGCTCTTCCTTCCCTCCTTCCCCAGTTCCCACTGGACCACCACAGGGCATTGCTGTAGCAAGCCGCACTACTACCTCCATCACTGTCACCTGGGGGAACCCTGCACCAGATAGGATCAATGACAAAGATAATGTCACTGGGTTTGTGGTGAGGAGAGATGGGGAGCAAGTCGCTACAGTCACAGTTCGAACCTACACCTTCACTGGACTCACTGTAGCCACAAGTTATAGATTGGAAGTCCTGGCTGTGAACGAGCAAGGCACTGCCCCTAACTACCATGCTGCTCGAGTGACAGCCACCACAGCATCTGGAGGTAGTATAATAATTATGCACACCTACACCTAATGCAAATTAGCTTAAATCTTCATGTTGATGTTTCATGTTTATCCCTGCCTCTGCAACTCCTTCCAGCCCTGCGAGTAGTCCTCCCTAGGTTCTCCAACACCTACCTAGTGTCATCAAGCTACCACTTGTTAGTGATTGGTTGATGACAAGTGATTGTTTGGTGATTTCTGGACACCATCAGCCCAGTGCTGCTGATGAGGAGAGGTATTCTCTGAAAAGGCCTTCCAGCACAGTGGTAGTCCAACAGCGTGATTTGTACACAGTGGTACTTAAGTACCATTTTTGACTTCTGTATTTCATTCTAGCTAGACGGAATTACTCATAATTTCCCTTTTCTGGCACCCTTTCTGGGACCAGGTGACGATTTCATTGCACTATGGTGGACGTTTACTCGCAAAAGATTCTAGCTGAAGTAATTGCATCCCCTAGCTGCAGAGTCATCCTTCTCTGTTGGATTCACATGAATGAGGAGAAGGTGGCATGCTCTCAAATCCTTAATGGTGCTGGGGTATACGTACAATACAGTACTGGCGCTACATCTAGATTGTGCATATCTCAGGAGTGCCAAGCATTGTGCGACTTATCAAGCCTATCATTAGCCACATATTTTGGAGAGCCAATGGCACGGAACACTATAGGATAAAGGAATGGCGTCAGTGCACACTCTGGATCACTTTAACATATTTAACTCACTAAAGTTGTCATACAGAATCATTGATGTTTAGCTGTGAAGTGCAAAATGGCATGAAATTAGAATACCACCGAAGTGATAGATTACCTGTGACATATAAAGGAGCTTCATTTCCATCTGGAAATGCATACAGGTTTAGAAGGCAATGATGCATGTAAAACAGTAGTATTAGCAGTAATGTTAAAGTGATAATTCTGCTTCCAAACCTGCCTGCCTGCACTATTTCTCTTAAATTCTTTTCAGTTGACTGTGGTGATCCTGGTACTGACAAATCTGGGCGTCAATATTAGCAAGTAGTTTGAGTTTGGGGTGCCCCATCAGCGCCCCATGTTTTTTTACGCAAAATGTGTGTTCTTCTTTGATTTTATTCATCCATTTTCCAACCGATATATCTATTGCTTTATCTAATTTGTGCAGCTGTCGACTGTGGTAATCCTGGTACTCCCTCAAATAGTCAACGCACTGGCTCCAGTACAACCTACAACTCTGTAGTGGCCTACACCTGTAACACAGGATACACAAGACAGGGATCAAGCAGTAGAACCTGCCAGTCCAATGGAGAGTGGAGTGGGAGCTTACCTAGATGTAATCGTGAGTCTTAATGCCTTTAGTGCTTGTGTCAAATGTATTTATTACACGTTCAAATGCTATTCTACCAGTCCCTGTGAGTACAATAGTTGAGCAATTCTCCTTACATTTAGAACAGTTAGTGTAGTCAGCCATTGTTTTCTCAGAACTGGTTGCAACAGATGCTACTTCGTTTGTTAAATTTGCTAAGAGTAGACAGACCTATCACAGCAAGGCTATGCTTCTGCGGCAAGGGCACCGTTTTTCTATTCTGACATAACTACATATAAAAGCTCAGTCAGCGTATATATCACTTGTTCCACGACAATTCAGTGTATATTATTTACATACACACTCGCCTTTGGGCCTCATGCATATATGCGTAATCCATATGCACTTCAGTGCCATGGTGTATCTAATACATTCATATATATATCTGTCAACATGTCGGCGCACCAGGTTTGTTGAATTTACTAAGCTTTTTTGCTTGTGAAAAACAGCTACAAATTAAAACGACTATTTTCTGAATGTTCTGTATACATGTAACACGAAGTCTACTGGTGCAGCTGTTAGCTTCAGTGCTATTCTCTCATGTGAGATTTTAGAGTTAGGACAGCAGCTATCAGTTTGTGTAGATGGTATTATTGAGGGCAAGGCAACTGAGTAGCTAGCTAGCTAGCTGGTTTAGGGGTATCAAAGTGCATGAAGCTGTGCAACTGCAGGGCTCTAACCTGTGCAAAGCATTCAAACACTTAATGTACTTTCCCATGAAACTACCAACTTTCCAATGAATGTGGATGATTAGGTACAGCTGTCTTGGCTTGTAACAAAAACCGTGATGACCTCCTGCTTACCTCCATGTGGTCCATCCTTGGGTCATTCCTGTATTTAGAGTGATGCTAAATGGCATGACAAATGTGGGCGCCAATACTAGCAAGTAGTTTGAGTTTGGGGCGCCCCATCAGCGCCCCATGAGTTTTCTTACAAAATACGTGTTCTTCTTTGATTTTATTTATCCTTTTTCCAAAAGATATCTATTGCTTTATCTAATTTGTCCAGCTGTCAACTGTGGTAACCCTGGTACTCCTTCAAATGGTCGACGCACTGGCTCCAGTACAACCTACAACTCTGTAGTGACCTACACCTGTAACACAGGCTACACACGGCAGGGACCTAACAGTAGATCCTGCCAGTCCAATGGACAGTGGAGTGGCAGCTTGCCTCGATGCAACAGTACGTTTTACTGACAATATTACTAGTGTTTATATTTTCTGTTAATGAAACAGTTCAATACATTCTTTTATACCAGTCCCTGTGAGGACAGTAGCTGATCCTTCTTTATTTAATGAGCTGACATAGCTTCATTCATGTGGTTGGATACTCTTACTTGAACGCTGTTTCATGCATTTTGTCCAGTTATCAACTGCGGTGATCCTGGTACTCCCTCAAATGGTCGACGCACTGGCTCCAGTACAACCTACAACTCTGTAGTGACCTACACCTGTAACACAGGACACACACGACAGGGATCAAACAGGAGAACCTGCCAGTCCAATGGACAGTGGAGTGGGAGTTTACCTCAATGCAACCGTACGTCTTAATGCCTTTAGTGTTATATAGTGTCTAACATCTCCATTGCACATTCCAATAAGTTTCTACCAGCCCCTTTGACAACTTTAGTTGATCCTTCTTCATTAAATGTGCTGCAGAAATAGATGTCATTGATCTTCATGAATTCTGTTTATTTAATGATTGCTGTTTGTTGTAGCTGTCAACTGTGGTAACCCTGGTACTCCCTCAAATGTTCGACGCACTGTCTCCAGTACAACCTACAACTCTGTAGTGACCTACACCTGTAACACGGCTACACACGGCAGGGATCAAACAGGAGAACCTGCCAGTCCAATGGACACCATGCACTGATATTTATATATGTATATTTAGTGTACAAGAAGATCAGGGCTGAAGTTTTAAACTAGTTCAACTTACACCACTTTTCATGCTTATGGTGATCCTCTGTAATTGTGCTAATGCTGTTTCCATATGGTGAACGCTAGACATATGCATACCTACAGTAGTGGTGCTCAGCTTCTGCAACTTGCAGTGATGAGCGATTTATTTGTGTTGGAACTGGAAGTAGTACCTAAATACAACACAAGCAAACAAGCAAATCGGTGTGTACTGTATGTATGTATTACAACATGAGGAAGCCCACAGAGCCAAGTGTGCCATGTATACACAGTAGAAGCTAATTTAGCAATTGATACCAATAGCAAATTGATGAGCAACAGCACAACTGTAAATAATACTCACTAGCGCGATGTTTCAGCCCGGAGGTCCTTGTCAACAGCTTGCAAGACTTATTAACAGCTGTTTTGTTGTTCATCAATTCGCTATCGTATACATTAAACGCAACTATGAGACTCTACAATGCTATCAATGTAGAATTTACTAATTGCAGTATAATGTTAAACTGCAAAAACATTTATATAATAATCTTGCACGCCACAATGTAGAAACGTTGCTGTATGGAAATTTTTGTGTGTACTTGTAATTTCATTCATTGTCCTTGCTATATATAGCTATGCATGTCTTTACACCTGCTGTGGAAACCACTAGTAATGAAGCTGATTAGGACTGAAGGTTAACTTAACTACGATATTCACCCTTGCAGTAACTGTAGATTTTCATTCTGGGAATCCCCTTCAGCTCACGAGAACTAGCAGCTTGAAGTGCTGGTAGTCATGCTGTGGTTAAGCTGATTGTTTCCTCATGATAGTTGACTACCTACAGTTTAATGAAGTTCTCTAATTCTCATCATGGTGTATGTCTATACTTCTTCCATTGTACTGTGCATAGTTGTCTTCTCCAACAGGTGACATATGTCCTGATGAGGTCGACAGTGTTTGGAAAATCCAGTGGTCAGCTACTGCTGCTGGCTCCTCTCTGTCTGTTCCTTGCGTTGAGAACAAAACACAGTTAGGGATGGCCAATAGGCTGTGTAAAGTTAGCGGTGTGTGGGATCCAGTTGATGTCGCAGATTGTGAATCTGAAGATGTCAACCGGATCAGGATGGAGGTAGATTGCTACATGTACATTTGTGAATGGAAATGGTCATACTAATGCTAATTCATGGTCATTGTCTGCAGATTGATAGGATTGTCACTAATTTGAAAGATCCCAATGCCACCCTGTCTTCTGATGAAAGAATAGTGTTTCGGAGAATATCACAGGACTTGAATACGGCTTTACAGCCAGACAATAAGCCAATTCCTCCTCAAGATTTGAGGACAGTAGCGTCATTTATGGAGGTTGCGGCTGAGTGAGTGCTGTATGTTTTGCAGCATGAGCATGTATGCTTTAACAGCACAGGTGCAGCTTAGGCAGGACGCTCTTGTATTGCTCTCTCCCTGACTATACGTAGCCTCGGTGAGAATAATGGACTATTCAATGAGGAATCAAATGAAACTCAACAAGTGAGTACAGTAATAGAACCAGAGAGATATTGAGCTAACACGTAGCAATAGTTCCAACAAGTAAGACGTTTCGACCGCGAAGGTCTTCGTCAGTTACAAAACTGAAGAATAGGAGGGAAAAGTCCACTTATATACAGCAACATGTGATGTCAGAGGCGGGAATTGGGTGACAGGTCATGAGTAAAAAAAAAATAATAATAAAGTGAAATAATAAATGTTATAAAATAAATGATAAATAAAATAAAATAAATAAAATAAAATAAAATAAGGTAAAAAATAAAATAAAAATAAAAATGAAAATAAAAATAAAAATAAAAATAAAATAGTGATGACCTGTACTTGTACTGGTTTATGGTGGATCGAGGATAGGGTTCCACATTGTTGGAAGCTGTAGGCCACTGTCCAGGTTCATGGTCTCTCCACTCTTCTTGATGAAGATGGCCTCGGTCGCTCTCCGCTGCCAGTATCCAGAGACACTGATTCTGACTTTGGCCTCATCCCAGTCAATGGTGTGGTTAGACACATGGGTATGGACAGCGATCCCATTCTTGGGGTCTCCCCTCTTCACCGCCTGTTTGTGTTCCCCAAGCCTGACCTTTAGAGTCCTCTTGGTCTCCCCGATGTAACGTTTGTCACATTCCTTGCAGGGGACTTCATACACCACTCCTTTCCTCCTGTCTTGTGGGGTAGTGGTCTTTACTCTCATCAGGCACTGTCTTAGGGTTCTCATTGGCTTGAATGCCGCTTTGAGTCCTAAGGGGGCACACACTCTCTCTATCACTTCACTGACGCCTCTAACGTACGGTAGACGGAGGATTTTGGGTGGTTCTACATCAGGGGGGGAGGGGGATTCCACAGGGGAAGAGAGGGTTTCTGTGAGAGCGTTTTCCTCACCAGG